>KK112422.1:80564-119499 GCA_000611955.2 Stegodyphus mimosarum
TTTTTTTTTTTTTTCTGTGCTTTTTTATATTGCCAGAAAATGAATTGGAATATTCATTTTGTATTAAGAAAGTAGCTTCTTTATATTTCTGTATTTCATTGTTTTTATGTAGACAATCATAAAGTATATAATTTTTAACTCTGGGTTATTATATATTTTCTACCTCAAGAAGATATTGAACACATATTTATTTAACTTTAAGATTTTGCCATTTGAAGCTCTTTCTCTCTCTCTCTCTTTTTTTTTTAGTTGTGAATTGATAAAGTATACTAGTTACTCAAAAGTTTTTTTAAAATTATATTTTCTGTTTTGCACTCTTATGTTACACGAGGGAAAATGCTTCAGACTGTAAAAGGAAAACTTTTGGTAGCTTGTTAAGCTCCTCCCCCCCAAAAAAAATGCAGTTGAAGATTGTTGTACTAGAAACAGCAGTATATATTTTAATAACTGACATGAAGAGTTGGGCATTAGAGGAATCCAAATTAGACCCATAAATTATATCACTTTTGGGAGATGATTGTATAGGTGTTTCAGATGTTCAACTGGGTGTTGTGGGGTTCCAGTTTAACATTTTAGGTTCTGTTGTACAGTACAAAATCTGAAAGTCGAATGTCTGGAATGATCTAAAATCCAAACCACCAGCAACCCTCCCCCCCTCTTTTTTTAGATTTTTTTTGGGGTGGTGTGTTTTATTTGTTTTTGTGTTCCCCCTCCCCATAATAAAACATGGAATGTATTTAATTTTGGCACTAAATAAAATACATCCATATTAAAGAAACAATCAGTTGTTAATAAGTCTGTATAATCAAAAGCCACCTTTTTGCTTGCATACATCTCAAATTGGGACATCTTTAATTTTATACCTACTGAATAATTTATATTTCTGGTGCCAATCTGGGCAAATCATTATTTGTTGCATTTTTTACTTTCATCATAGCATTACTAGCTAGCAACACACAACAGCTTGAGAGTGTGATCTGGTGTGTGTATTGATGAGAAGAAATTTATTTCCATATGAGGGAGGAAAAAAAAAAGATAGGAAGAAAGAAATTGTAATTGATACTAAAATATTATTTGTAGTTCTGTTTGAATTGACAATAACTGATTTTTTATTCAGATAAACCTCAGACTGGCACCAGAGCTGTTGTAGCCACACCGGGCATCAGACTTTAGAGGAAGCAGAATTTTTAGAATTTAGGAAGCACTGAGCAATAAAATTGAGGGTTGACAAAATTAGATGAGAATTTAGGAGATTGCTTTTCAGCACAGTTTAGGACATACAGAAACTGCACTAGGCCACAAAATGCCTGGATAAGCCTTAGGTTATGTGGAAACTTATTTATTCAGTATTCAAATAAGCCTTAAGCATGTACAGGAAGTAGACATTAGTATAATAAATAAATAAATTAATATAATTTGCACTTAACGTCAACAGCATGCAATAGAAGCAAGACAAAGTTTAGCAGAGCAACATGTCTTTAGTCTCCTATCTTGTGATACATCTCTAGTAGTATATAGGGGACGTTAACAAAACCTTGTCATGATAGCTGCAAAATTGAAGATTTTCAGATTTCTCAAACAAGAAGCAAAATTAATGGAACTTGTGAAGAAATATTGAGAAGTGGTAATAAAATAATATAACAGAAGTTTTTCTTTGTGATAACAATGTTCCAAGCATCAGTCAGCTAACGTACGGTAGTATCTGTAGTATGGTTCTAAATCCAGAAAATATCGCTATTGATAGTGGCAGAAGTGTTGTTAAGATTTAAAAAAAATTGATTGACAATTCAGTGGGAGTCCTTGACACATCAATTACAGAACTTAAAGAATGGAACTTTGTAACTGAAGAAATTACATCAGTCCATAGAAATGAAGAGGAAGTATTAGCACAAAAAATGAAGTAAATTAAACAACTTACATTGTAAGAATTATTTAATAAATCAAAAAAGTAAATATTGAGCTTTTCTTTTGTAACTTTTAATTCCCTTAAGGTCGGTAAATGCTTCATGACTTCATAAATCGCTGTTTTATATTTTTAATTTTATAATTTCTACATATCATCTTATTAGATTTAAAAAGATGATCCAATATCCAAAAAAAAAAAAAAAAAAAAACCAACACGAGCCAGTTTTCCTTAAAAAGTTCTCTGCAAAGGCATCCCTACCCTAAGGCAGATAGCCCTCGAGTGCTTTTCTTTAATGAAGTAAACCAATCTGACGAGTCTGTATCTTGGATTTTGTACTGTATTGTAACATCTCATTTAGTAGTGCATTCACAACTTTTCTGAAGTGGTAACATCAATGAGAGACTACTGTATAGAGCTAATCAACAAGTTCACCTTTATGCGATAGGTGAATGCCATTATCAGTTGTGAAACAAAACCATTTAATTATTTCATCGTAATATTTCTGAATTTTAAATTAATAAAAAGAATGTATTTATCAAATCAATGAGATTTATTTTTAATGCTTCAATAGTGCAAGAGGATTTATGAAAGGGAAATATAGGATATTGGTTTGCTTGCTAGTTGTCTGAATGATTTTTCTCTAACAGTTCTGTATATGAGCTTTCCCTATGTTTGAATGATTGTTGTATTTTTTTATTGTAGTGTTCCTATTCTTACTGTTAACAATTAAAAAAATTTCTTTCGTATTTACAGGCACGTTTAGTTCTACATACTTATTCTTGTTTATTTGGGACATTTTTATGTAATACCGACCAAAGTAGGAATGCTTATAAAGTGTCCAATAGAACATTTTCTGTGTGGCCAGTGTTGAACGAAAAAAGTCAATTCCATAACTACCTTTTTAATCATAGTAATGAGGTGAGTTCTTATTAATTTGGGAATATTAAAAGCAGTGTATTTTTTAATGATAACTGGAATGAACTTATTTTATTTATTAGGCATAAATTGTGTATTTTAAAACCATTGTGAAATTTTCCTATTGATGTTCACAATCTGTTTCTTATTATTTTATCGTAACTGTATAATATTCTTTTATGTGGTTTTATATGTGAACTTTCTGCATAATTCAGATTTTGTGAAATAAGTGAATCAGAGAATTAATTATTTTACTTTTTAAGTAATTTTTTAAGTGCATTCAGTTATGAATATTTGCTCTAAGAATAATGCAGAGTTGCCAACTCTCCCGATTTTCGACGTTCTCCTGCCAACCCAATTTATAATATATTTCTCCCGACTTTCTCTTATTCTTAAAATTTCTCACAATTTTTATGTAGCTTGGCTTAATACTTCGGTATTTGCATCCCTGAAAAAGTAATTTGGGATGCCTGAAAGCACCTTGCTTTTCTCAAGACTGCTTAGAAAACCGAAGTAATTTCACCAGTGAGAAATTATGGCACCCTTCTGCTTTGTGGGTGAGAGCACGTGTCTGAAAACGTCATGTTTCATTTCTTCAATGAGCATCAAGTGTCATCTGGCACATATTAGCCAACGAGCACAAAGTAAGATCGAGGTTGTTATTTCGTTCATCTTGTCACTAACCTGTGTGAACGTACGTGCTTTCGAGAAATAGTTCAAGAAATTACAGTATTTTGTATTAGTTATGTCTGTGAAAAAGATAAAATACTCAGGTGCTTTTCAAAAATCGTACACATATGACTTTCCTTCTAATATTTCCTCAAGGAAATGTAATGAATTTGCGACATGTATCTCTGGTCATTGCTATTTTTCGATTTCGTACGGTGGAAGTGCCAGTGTTCTCAAACATATTTGTACACAAAAACAAGGACAACAGGAGTTGTATTGATGAAAATGAAAAGTTAATTTTTTCTGCAGAAACAAAAGACCAAAAAGTTATTAATGCAGAATGTACTGTTTGCATTTAAGAATTAGTAACTGAGCTTTCAGATATTAATTAGTGACGATTTGAAGTTAATTCATTATTAAAAAAATATATTTTTGTCATTTAAAAATCTTTTGGTCGTTGAAAATAAATGTCCCAATTTTTGAGTGTCGGAGGTTGGCAAGTATGATAATGTCTTTTTTGCTAATGTGTCAGCATTATTTTTTTCGCAGTTGAAAATAAATAAGAAAAGAACCCGATGTGCAGTCCATCGTGAAGATTATTTCTTGTATTTTTTCCCCATTGCACATATATTATAGAAATAAACTGTGCATTTGCATATATACTTTGTTTTTATATTTTGAAATAACATTTAGTAAATATAAGAAAGAGACTACATTGTCATTTTTTCTCAAATGTTATGCACTTGAAAAAAGTTTCCCCTCAAAACTTTAAAATGTTCCATAATTTGTTTACATTTAATTTAAATTGTTAGAATTATTTGAAATAAATTATAAATTGGCACAGGTTGCCACAGTACCTGGAAAACCTGAAAAACCGGGAAAAGTCAGGGAATTCGAAAATCGACCAAAACGTTCAGGGAAAAGTCAGGGAATTTAATCATTTTAGTCAAAATCTGGGAAAATCGGAATTTCACATGGGACGTTTCCCAAAGAACGATTTACGCGCGTTTGTAAGCGATCACTTTCTTGGCGAATCATGGTATCGCTTTAGCGATATACAGACTGCTGGCATACAGCTAATTTCACAGTGCCAATCAGATTGTCTTTTAGGAAGGGAAAGCAGGTTTCCAAAATTACTGGTTTCAAGTAAACTCGAGAATCCAGGGAATCGCATGTTGAACAAAGGTAAATCCTCCCCCCTCCATTCTCATATTAAAAAAAATTTTTAAACCTTCTCTTCTGTCTTCAATGCCTTGTTTGTTATTTTGCAGTAAAATAAAGTAATTAAAAAAATAATAATCAGTCATGTAGGCTAACCATTTGATACATCTATTATATTCGCCAAAATACCACCGATTTTTTTTATTCAATTTTTAATCCTTAAATAATTAACTTTATTTTAATGTTATTTGTATCATTTAATGTATCCTCTTCCTTCTAAATTAATTTATTGTTAGTTAATAATACTTTCATTATTCTCAATCCTCAGTGAAGAAAACAACTCCTATTATAGTTATAAAAGTAATGCTTTGGGGGTATATATATATATATAGTTAAATAAAGTCATGTGATTGGAAAATTTTTGTGTTTACAAATGGTAGCATAATTAATTTACCCTCAGGGCAGCCAAAGTGCACTACACAGAGAGCCTGAAATTTTCTGCAAATACACCTGGAAAACCTGGAAAAGTCAGGGAATTCCATTCTCCTGTTTGAGTGGCAACCCTGTAAATATTTCATGAGCCTGACACCATATTCTCAGCCTCCCGTCAGCGTTAAGTAGTCGGAATCGAGACTCATCACTCCATGCTACTCGTTTCCAGTCCTCTATACTCCAGTCTCTGTGCTCTCTTGTCCAGGCAAGATGTGCAGCCCGATGGCGAGCATTGAGCAATGGTATTGTCATAGATCGATGGCTCCCAAAACCCATATGGTGAAGTGAACTTTGCACAGTCCGTGTACTGATTATATGACTGGCACCGTCATTCAACTGGGTGATGATTTGAGCTAATGTTTGGCTTTGCTGGATATGTACAATACGCCTGAGCCGTCTTACACCATGCACTGTCAAGGCTAATTGTCCTTTGCAGTTTGCTCAATTGCTAGTGTTTTGTCCACCATCCATGTATTCTTGGTATACTCTTGACACTGTCAACCTTGAAAATCCTAGCTGTCTGACGATTTCAGAAATTGAATGACTCATGCGTCGCACACCTACGGTTTGTCCGCATCGAAGGTGTCTAAATCAGGCAGTTTACCCATACTAACAATTCCAACAACTAATTCAGAACAGCCACAGTATGTGCTACAGCCTGAGTAAAAACTTTAAGGCCAGTAAAAATTTTTGAGAAAATTGAAACATTTAAACTGAGGAATTAAAATACCATTTGATTGATAATTATTGAGCTTAAATAAAAGTAAAAAAGTAGAAAAATTAATTTGCAAATATTTTATTATTAGAAAATATTACGGAACACGCAGATGAATATTTGAGCCTGAGTAAAAACTTTAAGGCCAACATAGAAAATAGCATATAAGAAAAAAATTACAAATTCTTAGAAAGTTGTGTGGGAGCCATTTCTTCGAATTACTTCAAATATTCTTGTTTTCATGGATGAAACGAGTTTTTGACAAAGGGTGGGGTCGGTTTTATACCATTCATCTTCGATAGTAAATTGCAGCTCTGTTGTTGATGTAAAATGTCTCCCATTTGCATAAACTCTTCTTGCTAAGTCACCCCAAAGGTTCTCGATTGGGTTTAGGTCAGGTGATCTAGCTGGCCATTTCACAGTTTCAACATTGTTGACTTGGAACCAATTTTTTGTGCTGTTACTCGAATGGATCGATGCATTGTCTTGCTGATATTTCCAATTTTCTCCAGCAAGACATTCAGCACTTGGCGAACGATGATTTGTTAGGACATTTTGGTATCCTTGTGAATTCATTCTACCTGAAACGAATGCAATTGAGTCCACACAATTGTAAGCAAAAGAGCCCCAAGTCATGACAGACCCTCTCCTTAATTGGCGCTTGGAGAATATTTCGTTTTCATTTCTTATATCATACCAGTAGAAATTTCAGCCATCTGGTCCATCCAAATTCCATTTTTTTTCATCAGAAAAAATAATTTCTATCCATTGGTTGGCCAGAAAATCATGACCTGGGACAAAGTTCAAACGCTCTATTTTGTGTCTCTCCAGTAACTGAGGCTTAGTCAGTTTTGCTGCATAAGTGAACCTTCCAGACCTTCTAATTGTGTTATAAATCATTTTTTGACAAACTTTTAAACTTGTCGTCGGAATCAGTTTCCTGATTGAGTACTTTCCAGTAGATACAAGTTGGCAAACTCTTCTTTCATCACGCGAAGACAAAGCTTTAGGTCTTCCCCCATTATTCTTTTTACCGTAATTGTCTTTCAATTTAAAAAAAATTGTTGACTACAGTCTTTGATCTTGCTATCTTTATCGCAATAGCACGACTACTCATTCCTGTTGAAGACAAAGCTTCGATCTCTCCTCTTTCATGATCAGTTAACTTCTTACCCTTCGCCATCTTCACAAAGATCACCAATACTTCGAAGAAACGTATGACAAATATGAAACTTGCAGGGTTGTCACAAGCTAGTAGTTGCAATGGTAATTACTTGATTATATTATATTAATTTTTAAAAAATGACTGGTGGCCTTAAAGTTTTTACTCAGGCAGAAATAATAACTTTGTAAATAACCACATGTTTCTCATAATTATGTATTTACAAATTATGTTTTTAGCATTTATCTCTTATCAATGAACTTTAATAATTAATATTATTTGAATTCCTTTTATTTCATTTTACATTTTCTCAAAAAATTTTACTGGCCTTAAAGTTTTTACTCAGAGTTTATGTATGCAGTTACTACAGCACCCTCACTTTCGTGTAAATGATGCACAGCGCTACACAATTTGCATATCCCTTGCTATCCGTAATTCAGTGTGTATGTACATATTTAAGTACACAAAATGCATCTTGAAATATGTCCAGACAATTAAAGTAATACATATATTAGAGAGAAAAAAATATCTGGGTACAAATTGGAAGAATCATTTTGGAATTATGTTGGAAAAAATACCATTTTCTCTTTATTATTTCAGCGACTTTAGGATTTGTGGCCAAACGCTTAGTTGCTTAGAGAGTTCCTACCATAAATTTGTTGCAGTACATGCCACTTAATGCAATCAGATTTGTCCACGGCTATTTTGATAATATTAAATAATGAGAAAAAATATCCTTCAAAAACAGCAGTGGAATTTAACTACATTTATATAAACAATTATTTTCACAGTTTTTAATTCAAAAAATGCAAACATTTGTCTATGAGCTGTTCATATTGTCTTTAACATAAAAGTTTGTTAATGAACATTCATATAATTTTTGTAAGTTATTTTGTGAATGCTTAATACTTGGAGGGCATCCCTCATTAACTGGAAGAAAAAATGCAAATGTAAAATTTAAAAGTAGGCAAAAAACAAATTTAGTTTGGCATAGATTTTTCCAGGTATATTTTTCCCTCCAGGAGCTGGATGGCTCTGCAAAAATGTTTTTTCATCTAACAATGAGGAAACTGTGTCTGATCACTCTTAGAATCTGTACCCAGACTAAGGTTGCATTGCTTTTTTATCTAATTTTAAATGGTTGACTAAAACAAAAACAAGCTGTTTGGTAACTTAATCCCTTAGTTAGTGACATTTTTTGGGCACTTGACTATTTTTATAATATATTTTGACTTCAATTGGTTATTTAACTTCAAATTAAAAAGATTTATTCTGTAATACTTCAATATTATTAACTGAATTGTTGACCACAATGAATAATGTATTTGCCATGTTTTTGTTTACAAATGGGCAGGACTTTCATCACAGTATCCAAATGATAACATTATTTGCAATCGTGATCTGTGGCACCTCTTGCATTATTTTAATTATTTTTTGCACCATTTTATCCTGTGCTTGAATTAAAAAAAAAAGCTTCTGAACTTTTATTTTATTTTATAAAGCTATTATTATTGAATTATGAGACTCTTGAAATTTAATGTAATCATTTTCATTTATGTATTCTTAATTATTAGTGTGTATTTTCATGTTTAAAAATAGCATAAAAGGATAAATTCCATACTACACTATTTCCCTTTTATAATAGCATGTTTTAAACCATTTTCCTCTGTCTGTTTTGAAGGTTTTAAGGCCATCTTACCATATAAGAAATCTGAAATTCTGGAGTGATGTTTATCTACCGAACAATTCTGTCAGTCTTGGAAGATCGACTCTGCCTCCAGTCGAAGAACCTCTTCCAGAAGAAAATGTGGAAAAAACTAATCTCGTGAAAACAAAATCATGTGATAACATACCATGTGCTGAACATTCTTTAACTTTGCAGCGGCGTAATAGTGATCCTAACTTAGTAGAAAATACTTTTATGGAGCCTGTACTGTATCCACATATTCCAGAATATACTGAAAAAATCTTGACTCATAATTCGAACATAATGGAAAATTCAGTGCTAAGTAATCTCTGCAATGGCTTCGGTGCTGATAGGTCTGAATTAGATGACTTAGAAAGGACAGGTAGTAAAAGCTTTGGAATTTCACATTCAAATTTAGTTTTGAAGGAACCTACAATTGATGGTTCCACTGATACACTAGTCAGTGAAAATGGCGCATTAGTTCAAGAACAGTGTAGAAATGAATCCAGTCATATAAACAATGGTGAGACATTTTCGTATTCAAAGTTAGCATGCTCGGTCAGTACAAGTACCACCGATCTACCTTTAACAGTGGAAGGTGTCTTGCAGTCTATGACACAGAATATCAGTTATATTGATAGTAGGTTGCCAAATTGGTGTCAAAATGTGATTGGTGCTTGTATTAGCAATAAGAGGAACAGCGATTCATCGAATTCGTGCAGCTGCAGTTACACTACACCCAATCATTCGCGTACTCCAAGCTCTGGTTTTCCCGCAACTCCTTGTGATGAACCTAGTGACATGCCAACATTAAAAAAAGATTCCTCCATTCATCAGACTTTGGATGTGGATGGCTTAACTATTGTACCCAATGCCGTGCAAGAAAGAATTAAAAAACTTATTCTGCATTATAAGGTAAGTACTGTTTTAAAGAGCACTGATGATAAAGTTTGAATATACTTGATTCTTTGACAATATGTATGAAAATTCAATAAAAAATATTACTTTTTAGCAGAGGCTTTCAAAATCATGTAAAATGGGAGGTGCAAGAATATTTTTAAGTTTGATTATTTTCATATATAATAATTAGTTGGAATCTATATAGGTTGTATATTATTGGTACTTTCTGATTATTGATACCTGTATGTTTAATATTGGTACTTTGCTTTGTATTTTATATGTTTTCTGCAGATATGCATGCAACAGTAGACATGCCATGCATGTGTTCAAGTGCCAGCAGATTAACACATTTCATATTTAATTATCAATATATTTTTTCCATAATGATTTTAAAGTCTATAACTTGCTGTGAAAATGTGAATATCAGTCATATTGATGGGTCCCCCTCCCCTCGTAAAATTTCTTTTTATTACCATTTATGAATAGAGCGGTATCTGTAAGAATAAATATTTTTAATATGTCAGCCAAATAAATATGTTTTGCCATTGACTTGTTGACTTTTCATGAAGTGCAGATAATGAAAAGACTATTATTTCTCATTTATTATCATTATTTTATTTTATTTATTTTTTATGATCACAGAAAAATTTCATCCAATAAAATGAGGTCTCAAATAACATAGGCTTAAGAAGCTTGCCTTTCATTGAATATTTTCAAGTTTTATGGTTAGAAATTTCATAAACATCCATTATAATTTTGGTCAGGCAAAAGTAAAGGAAATGGAAAATAGTTAAAAGGAAAAGTTTGGAAGAAATGGTCTCCTACTTTCTAGAAAAGGATTGGTAATATATCATTATATGAGACCAAAAGTAACAGAATTCATGAATTCAATGTAAATTACAGTATTTGTGAAGTGAAACTGCTTCTTGAACTTAATTCATTCCTTAATGTTATTCATCAACTGAAATGTTTATAAATCAGTGCATTTTTTTTACAGGAAGTAATGTAAAAGGAATTAATTCTTTTCTGGGCTACAGATGATTGCTTATTTAAACTTCACAACAGCTACATTTTGTAGAAGTTCATAACCTCAAACTAATAAAAATTATTAAGTATATAAAAAAGATAAACACAATATTAAACAGATAAAAATAGTCTTTTTTTGGGGGGGGCAGAGCGTAATTAGAAGATGGTTAAGTGATAAATGAGGAAAATGAATGCAGAATTTTCTTTCATAAAAATATCAGAAGATGCCTTTTCATCTTTTCTTTGCCTTTAAGTCTGCTTGACCTTTTTGCTGAAGTCTGACTGGCACTCTGTTTCATTCAAAATTTGTCCAGTGTAATATTTTGTTCAAAAAGAGACATGAAGTTACCCTTTAAAACACTTGTGCTGCTACTGTATTATAAGAGTAATATCGCTACACGAAAACTTTTTAATTTTTCTTTTTTCCTTCACTTTGAAGATATTTCATTCTCACTCCCCGTTTGTTGCTCTATAGAAATCATCATAATTCTTTCTTGTTGAGCTCATTTTTATGGTCTTGTAGTTGTTTCTTCATTCCTAGCTTATGGTTTTTCTAGAGATACAATATTATAGATAACCAGAAAAAACATAAGTGTCAAAGTCTCTGCTTGGAACCCAATCTAGCCATAGTTTCATCCAGGCTAAAGTCACTATCCTATAAATCACTTGTTTTCAGGCTTTGGTAAATGAGAGTTTAACCAGTTGAATGCCTTGACCGGATATATCCAGTCGTGACTTTTTTCGTCATTTGGTATATATTAGCTTATAATTTTACTCTCTTACTTTCTTTAATAATGTAAATGCCATATCATTGAGTGTAAATTTATGGAAATAATTTTACTCTCTTACTTTCTTTAATAATGTAAATGCCATATCATTGAGTGTAAATTTATGGAAATAGAGACTAAAATGAGTAAATAATTAAATTTTGGTAATAAATGCTGTTTAAATCTGGGTCTTCATCACAGATCCAAAATCTTGTGCCACTCAGAGGATTAAGCAATGGAAAATATTATGATGGTTTTTCCAGGAGGCTCTGCCATAAGTTATCTCAAAATACCTATGAAAATATATTGGCAAGGTTTCCCAGTACCGAAATATTGTCTATTCAAGCAGTTTGCATTGGCGTTTTTAATTATAATTTGTCAAATGATTTTCGGCATTTGAAAGAAACAGACTTGCTTACTAATACTAGAATACTGTGTTGTGAAATCTGTGAAAAAATGTCATTATCATTAAGTACAAGATGTATGAAATGGAACTATTACACTACCAGATTAGATTAATAGGCCGTACAAAGAAGTTTTGTGATATCTACATCAGGAATTTTCATTTCTTGATATGGAAACCAGAAAAAAAAATTTACTGAGTAATGACTTAATGCATTATAGAGATTAATAATCGGTAAATATATAATACATGCAAATTCATTTTCGATAATATGCCAAAAGGGGAAAGAGCTAAGTGGAATTTTTTTTCTTGTTATAATAGTTACATTTTTCATCAAATAGAGTACAAAATACAAGGAACTAGTCAAATTTTATCTCTGTATGCATTCTTAGATATCGCTGAAATACAGACAGACGAACTTCTAAATTGAATTTTGCTAAATCAACATACAAGAGACAATTTTCTAAAAGAGATTTTTTGAGATAACTGAATGAAGAATCTGACCAAGGTTTTAAATGAAGGAAAAAGTTGAATTTCATTGCTTATTATCATCTGGAAAGCAGCATTTAAATTTTAATTAATGATGTTTGGTATAAATAATTTGTTAAATGTATGGATGTCTTGTATAATATGCATGATTTTTTTTTCCCCCAATAAAGTTGCTTCAACGTTTTACTTTTATGCCTAGAATAAAGTTGCAAATCTTCAGTATGAGCTATCCTCTGCTAGATGTGAATTCTTTCAACATATATACAGGTATTACCAAGTAAGGGATGGTCATGGAATTGATGCAGATGATGCGGTATGTAACAGCGTGCTTCTTTCTTTTACAATTTTGTAATGGGAATTTTAATATTTTCTGTGAATTATTAAAGTCTGATTTATCTTTAGGAAGGAAAAAAAGGGCGGGTATTAACAATTATCCCATCATTTGTGAAAGTTGGCTGACATTGTGTCAATGTCATGTAATTCTGAAGTAAATAGTCTCTTTATTTAATAAACAGTCAGTATTCAATTTGCTTTGTGTTTGCACTTCTTAAAAAGGTTTGCGTTGATTTCTGCTATTTTATTAAGCTGTCCAGTTTTCCCTGGAAGTTATGTTTAGAACAATGTTAGTATGTCCTTCCTGCAAATAATTGTTCCACTTTGTTATTGTTTTGTCCACCATATTCAGCTGACCATATCATCTTCATTAATACACTTTTTGTTTTTGTTTTATTTATTTTTTATGTTAGGATCCCATAACTTCTTTGAAAATAATCCACTGTTTGCTCTTATGTAGAAGGCACATCCCAAATTTTATTAATTTAATTTAAATACAAGAAAAAATACACCAGTGGCAGTTAATTTATATCCTTTTTCATAAAAACAAAAAGTGATTTATCAAGAATTAGTTGGACTATATCAAAAAGAAAGCACAGATTTTATGTATAGAATTAATTGCCTGTAATTGACATTAAATTGTGCGCTGCTTAGCAACAGTTTCGCAGTCACTTGATAACATGTAAGTACCAAATGAAGTTCCTAAATTACCAAATTTTTAATCTATTTTTGTTTATTTAATAATTATTCCAAAATCTAAATTATATTACAAAATTTCTCCAATGAAACAAACCAATGAAGAGGTTTAAATGCATGATCAGGATTATTATTTATTTAATTTTAAAGAAAATGTGTCAGCTTAAAATTATGGTGATAAAATAACTAAGCAAAACTTTATCTAAAATCTATTTTCAAACTATCAGGTTTTCTTTGCCTAATGTCAGATTACACTCAGTATACATCCTGTTTGAACATGAAAATCTTTGTTTAGCCTATGATATTTATTTGGAATGCATCTTGAGTTCAGTTAGTCACAACTGCGTGCATTACTCTTGTTTAATTCTGTCAAGACAATGTAATGATTGCCCATGAGTGTCAGCATGCTTACTGCTACTATTCAATAGTAGTATGTATTCCTAGCCATTCAGTAAGCAACTCACACTATAAGTAATTTTGTGTTTTTTCTCATAAATTTAATGTAGTTTTAGTAAAGTGAGTATTAGGAAATTTAACAAGAAGAGTCGAGCAATGAAGAAAATGGTTAGAAATCATCATGGAAGTAATTGTTAAAAGCTATAAAGATGACACACATATGTGATGAAGAATGGATTAATTATTTTCCTTATATTTCTTATTGAAAATGTATGGTGCAAGGAATCTGGAATTAATTAATGATGTATATACCAGGGTACCAATGTATTATCCATTTTTAAAAGATGTCTATTTTATACATATAATTGAAATTGAACATATTCTTAAGAGATTTGTTGAATTATATAAAGACAAATTCAACACTGTGTTGCCTATAGAAAGCTTTTTAAAAGAAAAGAAGAGGGGTCATCTGTTATGCATGTCTATGAATAATTTTTAGAATTTACGATATTTTGAAAATGCTAAAAATTGTGACTGTTTATCAAGAAATCTATATTTTAAGTGCATACTCTGGGCAGGTGTTTTGATTACTGTGTGAAGTACTACTATTTATTAGTTTTCCTTGAAATGAAGGCCTCTCCCTTTTGTGTATTGCTAGATTTCTTGGGTTTGGTGATTTCTGAAACCAGTATGAAGATTTTGATCCTGTGATTCACAAGTTTTATGATGTTTTTTAAATGGCTATAATATTTTTATATCTTTAAAGTGAGAGTAATCTATTAAAATTATGTTAATTTAGGAGATAAATATATGAAAATAAAAATTTTTATTTTTTCGTTTTTTTAAAATGTGTTTTAATTTTATGTGCAGTAATCTCTGAATACCATGATTGCAAAATTTAAATGTGTTTAAAAGTGTTATAAAGCACATTATCAGATTTTCCTTTTAATAAAGTTAAAAAAAGCTACATGTTAAAATTTTAATAAATTTTTCTCAGTTTGTGATTTAATGTACATGCATTCTTTTCAGTCGTTTCAAAACATATCGTTGTTTTCTTTAAATTTCACTTTACAATTTTTTGCCGAATTCTTAAAACGTTGGTGTGAATGTTTCCAATCTAAACAAGTTTGCATAACCCAATAAGTCAAATAAATGCTTTAGAATTAGTTTAAAAAAGAAAATTCCATATTTTAAAAATTTATTTATCTGTTATTGAATCCGTTTCCAGTTTAAAGTGTTCTGTTGGCTAAATTTCTGCTTTACTTAAAATTAAAATTCAATTATTGTTTGGACTGGCAATAGGCACTTTGCTGCTTGGTGCATTGTTTATGCGTTCTAAATTCTGCTGCCTGGTGCTTTCCTAAATTATAAAAATTTTGCTGCCTTTTAAATTCAGCTATCCCATTCCTTAATTCTAAAAATTTAACTATTTTAAAATTTTGCTTTTTTGTGCTTTTCCAAATTTAAAATATTTTTGCCACCCCTAAATTTTGCTGCCTGTTGCAGCCGCACTGGCTCTACCACCTGTGTCACTAGCCCTGTTTATTATTTTCTGTATAATACCAATATTTTCATTTCTGTCTTTAGATAAAACCTTGCTGTTTACACTAAACATAGATCATGAATAAAAGGCATGAAAGGTTGTGCATACTTGAACCTGAAATTGATGTTTTGAATTCATTTTGGTAATAAGCGATAGCTATATAAAATACATAGTAAAAATCTTAATAAAAGGAATCAGTTCTAAAAAGCAGTCGTGTGAATATCAGCTGTGCATAAGTCAGACATTAGCATGACAGTTTACTTATTCCTTGATTGTCTAATCCCAGTAGTTTCCAATCATCTTCATCCGCAATCACAGTTTTATCATGATTTTTATTGTCAGCACTTTTACTTGCCTCTTGGTTCAGAACTCCCCTTTCAGTGGAAGCAGTTTTTAATTGTTGTGGTTTTACTTGAGTCCAGGCAAATGAAATCATATTCATAGCTTTAAGGCTATTCGAATTTTTCTCAGTATTTACTGTGGAAGGGCTATTTGTATCTTACAGAGAAGAAAATTACTTCACTTTTGTCGTTGTATTTCAGTCTGCCGTTTGGGAATGGGCAGTGCATTGATTCATAAAAATTAAAATTTTGAAGTTTTGTTTCATTACAGTTACTTTTATTTATTTATTATTATTTTTTTTAAATCATTCTGTAAATATGTCCGTAGTCGTCCATGCTTTCTTTTTTGCTTTATATTCTAATGGCTGAGTTTTAGTATGTTTTAAGCACCTTGGATTTTGTTACTTTCTCCATACCATACCATAGCATTTGCATGACATGCTTTACTTTGCTTAGCTCCATTGCAGTGGTCATCTTTGAAAGCTAGGGTCCTTGTAGGTAAAGCTGTTTAATCAACATTAAAAATGTCTTGTTCATATTCCTCCATCTATTTTAGTGTGTAAGTTCTTGAAGCATTCTTCAGCCAATTTAGCAGAAATTATCTTTGATTCACCACTTATTATATAGCATGGAATTCCATGCTGTAAATTTATTCAGCCATTCAGATAAAAAGCAGGCTTCTTTCACATTCAATCAAAGTGCATAGGGGCATTCACTGGAATATTGGATATACGACACGGAATGAAAAATTTTAGCGAAACAGCTTCGACCTGAGGAAACTTTCCCTCTTGAGCGGTGATTTCTTTCAAGTGGAATGTCTTTTTTCTTCAAATATTTTTCCATTATAAACTACCATCACAGAAGTATCCAGTTTCTTTGTTAATTCAGTGTTTGTTAAACCAGTATTATCATCATATTCTTTTAAGATTGGAATTTTATCCTTTAACAATTTAACAAAAGTGCCTTTCATTTTCGTGAGATTTTGAATCAATCAGCTCTGCCCAGTTTACTAATGTAGCATCCTGTGTGGAAGAAAAAAAAATCATATATAATTTTCCTTTTATGTATATATTTTATTCATGAACTGATTTTTAACTCTTGTTCCAGACTGTGATTTCTTATGCCTTTGTTTCGTTCTCTTACCCTTATTTCTGAAAAAGTACTTGAATGGTGGGACTGCGAAATGTAAAACCAATGCAGTAAATTGAAAAGCAACGTGTAACTGAAGTTATGAAGCGTGTAAAAGAAAAATTTTACATTAAAATAAGTAGGTTTTGAATCTGGCCCAATGTGAAATGACATGTAAAAGCCGTGTAAGCAAGAAATGTATAAGCATTGCTCCGCTGTATTAGTGTTTGGTCGTAAATGTATATTTTCAAGTGTAAAAATGTTTTGAATGGCCCAGTATAATGTATGGACATTTTTTTTTTAATTTAAAGAAATAAATTTTATTGAAAATTACAAAATCTTGATGCACGTTTGTGTAATTTTCATGGTTAACAGCCTGACATAGAGTAAATACACAAAACTGGAACAAAAATAAAGCAGCTCAATAAAATGCAGTCAAACAGAAGAAATTAAAATTCTTTGATCTTTTTCAAGGAGCAGCTGAAAATTTTTCAAGAGTCGTATTTCTGAATTATATGTGGATGACTATAATTCAAAAGTAACTACCAAATAAATTAATTAATATAATGTAATAGTGAAATATAAAAAATTATTAATTTATTTATTATTATAAATTGAAAAATAATCAAGATATATTCTGCTCCATTGAGACCCAAAGCAAAAAATACTGTACAAAACTTGAACAGTATAAAATTACAATTCTCGAAACTAAATAAACAATTGGTCAGATTTAAAGCAACAAGCTAAATCAGTATTTTTCAAAACTGCCAAAAAAAACTTACAGATCAAAAGCAATCGTATTCTTAAAGTGAAGACTTAAGGAACGAAACTTAAAAAAAAAAAAAGATAGAGAGAGAGAATGGTAGGCTATTATCTTAAATTGTGAAATACTTCAACTAGCAAAAAGGCTTAAAATTAGGAAACAAAATTAATTGAATAAAAAATGTAATGAGAATTCTTTTGAGAGACTAAGAGAAGGTGAGAAAAGAACTTGGAATCTGTCCACATGTCATTGGTCGTATTAAATGCAATAAGCTAAATTAATATTTTTTAAAAACATTTGGAACCTAAAAAATGCAAAACCACCACAAAACAAAAGAAATTAAGTCAAAAACTAAGGAAACAAGTTACTTTTTTGGAGAATGAAAGGCTATAGCCTAAATTGGAAAACAATTTATTTTACATACAGGGTTTCCATTAAAGTCAAGAAACCCTCGTTTAACTGCTATATAGCTGCAGCTGTAGTCGTAAAAGTGATGTCTAAGTATATAATAAATGAATCTGCATATGGTGCCACCTAGTGTAAAACTGCTATTAGAGTTAGCACTTTTGACTCAAAAACAGTACAAGATAGAAGGAAAAAAGTGAATTACAAAGTTGTAGAGCATCATTGATTTGGTGTAGAAAGGCATCTGGTGGATACGAATGCTAAAAACGCACATTTATTTCTTTGCGATTTCTGAAACTGTGACATTGTGAAACTTGAATGGAAGGCGAAAAGATTATCTTACAAACCAAAAACAAGCCTGCTTCGCAGCACAGTTCATAATGCATGTATTTACTGTCGAGAGAACTGTTGTTCAAACCTCACGAGGTACATCCTTGTACTGATCGTCTCTACAGAGTTGTGCACAATCACGTCACAAAATGCATCAGTTCAACACAAGTTGAGCTGGGTGTACAAAATTTGTGCATTATTCATATATTGTATGAAACGTCACACACGTTCATCGTAGACAGCTGTAAAACAGATATCTCCTTGGGATTGTATGTTGAAGCTCATGATCATTGAGCAATTTTAAAAAATTGATTATTGCAAGATGATCTTAATTTGTGGTGAATGCAACCACAGTGTACAATCAGCAGTGTGGTTTATCACCAACTTTTTCCTGCATGCCTGAATCCTTCACACAGAACCATCTCACAAATTGTGAAACATTTAAACGAACGGGCTGTATGGTTATCTGTCTTTGATTAGGCAGATTAGCTAAGGTGCTGGACATGGGAATAATTAGTATCACAATTTTTGTTGTGTTCGATTGAGCTGCCTCAGAGTTAAATAGGCATATTGATTTGAAAACTGTAGTTAATTTTTTCTGTATACCTTATGTGAATATGACTGCTTTCCGCAGCATCAAGCGTGGATCATAAGAAGTACTACTGGCCTCCTATGCTCCTGCACTGATGTAAACCCTCTGATGGGTGCTGGGTGACTGAGGCCATAGGAGACCAGCAATAGGTGCATACTTTTCTTGATAGCTCAGTTAAGCTTGAGATACTGTAGTGAAACGTTTTCTCTCATGTAGTGAAGCATATTCTGACGTGTAGTCTGAGATCTTGTTTGTATATGAGTGTTTAGTGTGGAGAGATGAAGCATGCTTTTTGAGGAGTAAAATGTACAATAGGTAGAATACCTATTATTGGGCAATCCAATCATCATCTGCCGAGTGCGACATCAAATATGGTTTTTGATAAAACATGTTTGGTGTAGGCTTTATGATAACAGTCCATTCTGCCCAATATTTTACTAGGTTATGTTAACAACTGCACAATATTTAAAACTTTTACAAGACTTAATACCCGATTTTGTTGAGAACCTGCTATTGCTTCTGGAATGCGTGATTTCAACATGAGGGCATGGCTGCACACGAGACGTCAACATTGAAACAGTAAATAATGGAGGAATTTGGGAACGAATAATCAGCTATGGTGGTTTTGAAGAGTGACTTCCATATTTACCTGACCTGACTCCAATGGACATTTTCCTTTGAGGATACCTCAAACAGCATATATGTGTGAGTCCTTCACAAACGTTGCAAGATGTATTACAGATGCTTATGCAAACTTGTCATCGGCTATGCTAGAACATGGAAGTTCTAACGAAGGCCAGATGGGCATTTCAGCTGGTGTAGAGAAATTTGAACATCAAAAATAATCGTATCTTTTAAAAATTAGTTCCCCCCCCCCCCCCCAACACACACGCACACAAGATCATTTCATCACATCACGGTTTAGGAAAATGCGAACAAGCAAATGTATATTTAAAATGTTCTGTTCTTAAAATTCTTTTTGTCCACTAGGATCTTTTCATATTAAATTGATGATGGTGTTTGATCGAATACTTTGTATTTCCTTTTTTCTCATATCTTATACTGTTTTCGAGATGGCAATGCTAACTCTGCCATTTTCCACTAGGTGGTGCTGTAAGCAGTGTTATCTATTTGCACATAGCAGCTTTAACATACCTTGACACAACTTGTATGACTATAGCTGCAGCCGTTTGACAGTTAAACAGGTGGTACTGGACTTTAGTGGCACCCTGCATAATCGGAGAAAAGTTCAAATATGCCTGGTCTTTGAAAAAGAATACCAGAATTGTAAAAACAAGTTATTGAAAAACAATTTAGTATGTTAAATTTTCATATAATTATGTTATTAATAAACACGTCTTAGCATTTTAATGTTTGAAATGATCTAAATATTAAAATGCTTAGAAATATCGTATTGTAGATATTTCTAAGCATTTGAATGTTTCTATGGTGCTTTTGTAGGTATAGCATCTGCTCAACATATGTACCATGTGCCAGAAATTCAATATACATTTTCATTCCAAGTCTACTGAATGGTGTCTTTTACTCTCATTGCTAGACATAACAAATATTTTCATCTTTCAGATTGTTGGCTTGTTTCTGCTAAATAAGCATATCCTGCAAGACTCGGATGTTGGATTTCTGCATTACTGGGTAAAATAGATTTCCTAGCTGAGTGTACTATGTTATTTGCTAGGGAACTCTATCCTGTCCATTAAAATTTAATGTTGTTTCTCCTTATCTCTGAATCATTTCCATCTGGCCATTTATTTATCAATTTTTAGAATTATGCAGTGTGTTAATTTTTAAGCGTGTATGAAACAAAATCATTACAGGACGTCTCATATTTCTATTTTTTGACTTTGCTGTTCAGTTTTGTCCAATATTACAATTATCAGGAGTGCCTGTGGTCCGAATATAGCTGAAATTCTGGATTTTTTCTTTCTGAAATGCAGAATGTCTAGATTTTTGAATTGTAGACTCATAATCTTCCCTGAATTTGTTTTAGAAGAAATATGTTATTCGGAGATTACATAAATCTAAAACTTTTAGATACTTTTCTTATGTGGAAATAGAAGAAACTGATATTCTGAACTTCTTAGCTATCAGGCTGAAAAACGATGAAAAGAATACCTTCCCTGCATTAGCAAACTGATTAAATTTATTTTAACTTGCTTCCATGGACCCAGTGTTAAAAGCGAATTTAATTATATGGGGTGATATTATGACACACTGAAGAACATCATCAAATGTTGATAGCATATGTGAGAGCAGAGAGCAATTGATTTACTTTCATTAAAAAAAAAAATACGAATGAAATTTTTGGTTTAGAAATGTCTTTTAAGACTGGATTGGTAATGGTTTTCAGAATGATTAGTTAAATAACTGGACAAGTTACCAAAATTCCCTGATTTGTTCGCTTCTTGTTAGAAGTGCTAGTATGCATATTTGAGGTTCTAATCTAATACTCTAAAGGTTAAGTGAAGAGCCATTGTTTATAGAAAAAATGTGGCTGATCATACTACAATTGTGAAAATGGAAAAATATAAATGAAGCAATTCTGGAACTTTAACCTCCCTAGTAAGTAAGCTAGACTTAGCTATTATTGTTTCAAATGCTGGGAAATGAAAAAGATTTGTAAAAGAACATAGCAAACATAATTTTTAATAAATTTATAAAATTATACTTTTTGGTTTGAAATGAAACTTTTAAAATAGTATATGCTTGTATATCATATTCATATTCTAAATTATTTGAGATTATGTCGGATATTTACACTCAGCAGTATTGTTCTGAATTTTTAAAATGTAACAGTCAGCCCTAGGTTGTTTTCGAGAGGAGGGTAGAGATTGTCTAAAATGACTATAACAGTGGACAGAACCAAACAGTAAAGTCATGTAATAGAAACACTAGACTCGCATAGATTTTCTTTCATACCTGTTTTAATATTAATGCAATGCCAGCTGTGTTTTTATATTCCTGGCATTTTTATTTCCAAGACCCAGTATTCAAACAACTGTATCATTTGGTTATGTGTCAGTTGTATGATAAATTACAAAAAAGTGGGAAGTTGTGATTTTTCTTGATTAGTATTCTAATGGAAGCTGCAGTACTATCTTTTATCTATTACCCTTTTTTCTTGAAATTTGGTGACAACTGTTCTAACTTGATGACTGGAGTTTAGTGTGAATTATCTATTCTTGTTATTAAAAGAACTATCAGGATATTAAATTTTCACAATTAATTGCAAATATTAGAAGAATGGAAATGAATAGGCTTGCTTTCATTCCTTTGAAATTTCACTTTATGATTGATTTATTTTTGTTTTTAATTCCCAATAGCGTTCTTTAGCTGATTCTGCTTGCAGTGGTGAACAGCGTGCTGGAAGTGGGGGATCTGAGAGCAGTTGGGATTTATTGTGGTCATCAGAGCATGGGGCAACAAGTTGTGGAATGTGATATTAATTCTGAGATGCTTCTCTTTCTTGGTATTGGGTATGTGTTGATGTATCTATTTCACCTTCCTTCAATCGTCTTTTTTCATGAAGAGGTTTTTTTCTACAGAAAAACTTTCATTGCCCAATTATCTTATTCTGATATAAATTGTATCGTTAAAGCTATCTAAATAAATATTATCCCTTAAACACATTTTTTTTAATTAATAAGGGAGATCATATGATCATCATCATCTATTACTTTAAAATTATATGAGATACCTCATCACAAATTTATGTATTTACTAAATTCAGCTGTATTTAAAATTTCATGCCTCTACATTTTAACACTAATTAGTTTGCAAAAAGTATTATGAGAGGAAAGGTTCTGTATGATTTTTTTTATTTAAGGGGGGACATGTTTCCATTTGAGATCTTTCCTCGTATACTTCTTCATAACAAATTTGCATTAACTGCATATTCATGAACATGATCTCCATGTTATTTAATAATTATTGATTAATTTAACATTTTTAATTTATGTGAATTTTAAAGAAATTTAATAAACTGAATATTTAAGTACAATAAATAATGTTTTTTTAAGGAAGTAATTTTTAAAAAGTTGATTATTTTAAAATTTAAATGAGTTATTACATATATTTGTGTGCAAATTTGCATTTTTCATAATATGCAACTTTTAGGATTTAATAAATAAATTCTAACTAAATTTTAATAAAGTAAGTTAAAATAAATCAACGCATCTGCTAGGGTACAGAAACAGATTTTGGTTGTTAACAGAACACATCTAGACCAGCTCAGCTATTTTGTATGATGATTTGAAACTGAAGTACATACTTCAGATCTGATCATCTCTTTGCTGAAGTTGATTTTCAGATATTTTTGGATTTAAACAAGTTTCAAATTCAAGAGCCCCCCAGTTCTACTAGCATGCATTTAAGGATTAATGATGTTAAACGGGAATTCTAAAATTCTAAAACCTGAAGTCAAATAGCTTTTTGTAAGTAATAAAAAATTTGCCAAAATGAAATTTTAAAATTTTCACTATCATTTCTACAAATAAAAAATCTTAATTTTTAAAATAAAATTGAAATTATTCATCTTATTTTCCATGAGTGTGTATGTTGAATGAGTTTTTAATCTAATTAAATTATTTTTGTTTGATGAGGTTAACAAAAAGAAATTTTTAATCCTTTTTATTTTTGTGAATTTTACATGTTATGTGGATGACAGTAATATGAACTAAGGAGGAAGATTATGTTTCAACATGCTGTAATCCAACAAATTAGTTTAAAAAAGCAGAGGTACATTATGCATAAAATAAATATGTGTTAACCTTACTTACTGCCAATCCCCCCCCAAATCTGCAATTTAACGCTTAATGAAGATAAACTGAGGGAAAGTAGAAACTAAATGTAATTTGTCATGAATGGGAAATAGGATTCAGCCTCTGAGTAACTTTTGTGACAAAATAAAAGTAGTCTTGATGATATGAAGTCACTGCATATCCTCTAAAGACATTGGAAGATAAAATAGATGTTAGTAAGTTATGTTCTGCTAATATAGCTTATGCTTCTTGAATTTAAAATTTGATGCTGATATTTTTAAATTTATTTTTAAATCTTGAAAAGTCTACCTCTTGTCCCACACCAGCACCACCAAATCCAACAATTTCTAACATTTTGTTTGAAAAAGAAGTTTGAAAAGCAGTTGTAAAATAATCATTATTACCAACCTAAAGATAATTGCAAACCTTTCAGAGGCCTTCTTTTACCCTAAAAAATCGATTATGGCAGTCATTAAGTAATTCAGGTAGATGCATCTTAGGATTATTTGATTTTTCAAAATTTGGAGTAGTTTTGCAAATTGTTAATTTAAATAGGTATGCTTTTGTTATTAAATCAAAGTTATTTGCTATACATATGGGGAAGATTTATGATATGCAGTGATGATAAAGATAAACTCTAAATTTTTTCAAAGCTTCAATTACAGCTAATACTTCAAGTTCGTAACTGGTAAATTTCTTTTCCGCATCAAATGTCTTTTTACTCATGTAATAAACAGGATGTAGGCAATTATCAATCATTGATCTTTGCATCAGTATACAACCATAGCCATGGATACTGGTATCAGTGTGTATTTCAGTATCACTGTGTTGATTATAGATATTGAGTACGGGTTTTTCACATAAACGTTGTTTCAAAAGATCGAAAGCGTTTCTCTCGTTGTCACCAAAGTGGAAGTCATTACCTTTCTTAAGAAGATCGGTTATTGGTTGAACAATTATGGAAAAATTGAGAATAAATTTACGAAAATATCTGGTAAGACCAAGGAAACTTTGTAAATTTTTATGACTTTTAGGTTCAGGATAATTAATAACTGCAGCTGTTTTAAGAGGAGATGGGAAGAGTTGACCATTTTCAATGACATAACCAAGAAATTCAATTCTACGATTTAAAAATTTAGATTTCTTAAAATTAATTTTGAATGCAACTGAGAAAATGGATTTCAAACGTCGAATCCCTTCATCTTCATCTTTAGCAGGAATTATGATGTCATCTAGATACAGTAAAACATGACCCTGGAGAATTAAATCCTTGAAAACAGAATTTACAAATCTTTAAAATACAGAAGGTGAGGTACAGAGACCGAAAGGTACACGTAGAAACTGATATTGTCCATTATGTGTGACAAATGACGTGTAATGTCGGCTGTTTTTGTCAACACTAACATGGAAGAAAGCATTTTTTAAATCGATTGTGGTGAACGTACGAGCATCTTGTAATTTATCCAGTAAATCTTCTATTAAAGTTAAGGGATACCGATCTTTAACTATTTTCTTGTTTAATGGCCGATAGTCGATGCAAACTCTAGAGTTGCCGTATTTCTTGCGTACTACTACGACTTGACTAGAATATTCGGAAGCACAGGGTTCAATTATGCCGTCGGCTACCCAAGTTTGAACTTGCTTGTCTACAATGTCTCTTTTGACAAAAGTTAATCGTCGAGGTCTGTGAAAAATAGGTGTTTTATTTTTTACTTGAATAGTCATCTCAATGGTCGTAGTTTTGATTTTGAGAGGTCTGTAGTCGGAGACAAGGTTTTCAATAATTCTAACTTGTTCTTTTGTAGCAGTAGAACCTATTTCTAATTCAAATGTTTGATTAAAGGAAATATTATTGATGTATACATCTTTCGGATCAACTTGTTTAGGAACATGTTTAGAAATGCAAACACTATCTTCTTCGTTTATATTAACTACACCTTGTTTAAGAATGTCCATGCCAATTATAGCGTCAAATGGCATTACATTACTGTGAACGACATAAACATTCGTTGTAAATAATTCTGTATCTATTAAAATATCAACTATAAAATAACCCATTGATTTAATTTTGTCATTACCAAAGCCAGTTATCATATTATGAAACGCGCTTAAAGGGGAATTCCCTATTTGTTTATAAATGTCGTTAGACAGAACCGTTGCGGGTATCAATGATAGCGGTGAGTGATATATCATTAATTTTGATTACTTTATGGAGTAGGTTCGGCGCATGAAAGTTGATTGATGTGACAGCATGAAAGTTGATTGATGTGACAGCATTCGTTTGTGCCGATGTTGGAGTGTTGTTTTTGTCAGCATTCTGCTTTGCAGTTTTTTTAACACAAATCCGAAATTTCCACAAGATAAACATTTGGGTCCGCGATGTTTGTCGGGACAAAATTTAGATAAATGACCAAACCCATTACAATTATAACATTTCGATGACTGGTAATTACTGGAATTTGCTGAAAAAACTTTCCTGTCATGTAAAGCTAAAAATGTAGATTCACGAGATTGAATTTCGCACTTTAAAAAAGAAAGAAGATCAGAAATTGTTACATCGCACTTTGAATATGTGTTTCGCTTAAAATCTAAAACAAGATTTTCTGGCAATAAATTTAAAACAATTGAAATCAAAAGTAGACCATAGGATTTTGAATCCTCTTGCAGGGAATCTAAATTTCATATAGCAATATCGAGCTCATCATTAACTTTCGCAAAGCTGGAACATTTGATGAATTTTTAACACTTTGCAAGTTTAACAGTTTACTCATGAAAGAATGAATGATGATATCTTTTCGACCGAAACGATCTTTAAGGAACTTTACACAGTTGTCATAATTTTTATCAGTTAATTGAAAACCAGATACTACACTTAACGCTCCTCCAGTCAAAGTATGTTTTCAAGTAGGCAAACTTTTCAATTTTCGAAAGTGAATCATTGCGATCAATAGTTATTTTGCACGAATTCCAAAATTCATTCCATAATTTTGGGTCTCCTGAATACGGTTTGATTGTTAACTTAGGAAGTTTAACTGAAGACGGTAAATTAAAGCTATCATTGGGAGTACTTAACAGTTTTTCAGATGTCGACAGGTTAGTAAAAGTTTCCTTCTGTTTCAATAAGCGTTTGCTGGTATACCTGAGACATTTTTCTTGGTAATCAGTGCTAGTGTTTACTTCTTCCTCAATGAAGTTTACATCAATGAAATGTTCAATTTGACTATCTAAGGACTTTAGTTTATTCATTTTTTCTATTAAAATTTCTAGATGTTCGTCTAAGATATCACATGTAATATTTTCATCTGCTAAAGCTACATCAATTCTTGAAATTAGTTTAGTAGTACTGCTTCTTTCAATACTACGTTTTCGTTTTAATTTTTCAAAATTTTCCTCTGAAGACATGTTTATTACTTGAAACAATTATACAGTCAAAATGAAATTGATAAATGTAAAGTGCTCACCTGTAGTCCTTTTGAAAATAGGTGAACTTTACTAATCCACATGCGAGGGTGATCGGGATCTAGCACAGGTGATGTAACGTAATCCCAACTATGGGCACGAAAGCCCTTCTAACACCAAATTATGAGAAAGATTTACGATATGCACCACTAACTCATGAAGTTAAACTAGGATTTATTTATTTACATAGGAATAAAAAGAACAATCGTCACAACTTAATACGTCTGTGTTCACTATCGTCAACCTCTCGTCTGACCACACCCTAATCTAGATGGCGCTCTTTACATAAAGTCTTTGTGTTGGTGACACTAAAATGGCACAGTTTAAAATCAGAAAAATATAATATAATAAAATGTAACCCAAATTAAGCTTTATGTTACCATAAATGTTAAATAAAAAATAGCTTAGGAACACTTGCTATTCATTCTATTAATTTAGTAATCCTAAAGTATTAAAAGCTCTTCCATAAATATCTGAAATTTTTTTATTAAAAAAAGTCTCTTGAGTTCTTCAGCATTTTTTTTATTTATTTGATATTCTATTTAACATATTGCATATGTATTCTCTAGAATTTTGTTTTTTGTGCACATTTTAATTATATACTGAATGATGAAAGCATGAGGAGTACCTATATTTAATTTTTCCAGAAGCATACTGCAGTGGCTAGAAAAGGTTAGATTTTGTGAATTTAGAGACCTTGAATGTAGATACATTAACTGTGCAAGTCAGTTAAGCTGTATGCAATCAGTGAAGTGATACAGCTTTTGTGGTAAAGGTTTAAGAATGCATATTCTGAGTTCCAAAGCATTCTAGTGAATCTATTTGGATACTATTGAGCAAAACATCAGATTCGTGAATCTGAGTTGGTGTTACAGGTAATGATGTGGTTTGTAGTTTTTCAGCATCAGCTGAAATTAGTGATTCAATACGCATAGGCTGTCAGTTATATGAGACAAAAAATTATATGTTTTGGGGGCTGGCATTAATGTTAATGGGATATTGTTTAAAAAATCGTATTTTTTCCCGCATTTCAGTTAAACTTATTGAATTGATTTAAATCTACTTCATCAATAGCCGTAAACCACAATAAAATGAATGCACTCTTTAAAATTCACTACATTTATTTACCATAGCAAAACTGGCACTAAGTTCACTTAAGAGCGTTACATCTCATTCATTTTATAACTCAGAATGCACAGCAGTTATATCATCTGAAGAATTATCTAATTGCTGCCACATGTTCTATTCAAATACTATAATAAATCTAAAAAGATGTATAAAAGAAATTAAACAAATAAAAAAGAAACAGTTTTTCACAGACGATTCGGTGCCGCTTACATAATGCACATGCGCTACTCGTAAACATTTTCCTCTGTCTGAGACAGACTGGCGACAATATTTGCTCCTAATGTGAAACACTTATTTCCTCGAATTCCATTAGGGATATAAATTTCATTCAATTAATTCTGTTCTCAGTTCGCATACATAAAACCTCAAAATATCTTCATTAAAAATTTTAAAATTAGGGAAAAAATAAAACACCAAATACAGTATAAGCAATCCCCCCCCCCAATTAAAATTAGAGTTTCCATGCAAAAACAAGCAATTCAGCCAGTAGGCAACGAGGCAGATTTATCGGTACACAAAAATGAAAGTTTAATTTTGGTTTCACTCGGCAAAAAGACACTGAAGGGGCAGAAACTGAATTCACTAGTCTCCTAAGTTTCAAATGTAAACAAATGTTTCTGCTATGGTAAACAAAAATAAAGCTTATCTGCACTTAAACAACTTTTAAATTGTTGATAATTCTACAATTGTTGTATGTAGATAGCTAAAATCTTAACTGAAAGATAAGAACAGCATAATTCAATCATTTTTAAAGCAAAAAAAATGTGCAATATACCAACGTATAAGAATTAAAAAAAAAAAAAACTGAGCTCACGGAGCCGAGTAACATAGTGGGTATATATATATACTTTACTAGGTGCAGTCGATTGCAACCAAAAAGGGAGGTGCACAACTATATATTGTAGCAGTCTTATGTACAAAATTTCAACGTTCTGAGGCTACTTCTTTTTTAGTTATGAGAGGTACGTACAGACACTGTGGAAAAAGTCTCTTCTGAATCCATTTTAAATCAGTTTTATAATTTGTTGGGGGGGGGAGAGTCCTTTATTCTGTTCTTACATACAGATATCATGCAAAAACATCGTGAAATCGCATTCGATAGCAGTCAAAATGGACATTTTTGTTGAAATATGATAACTGGAATTTTTCATGATTACAATGCTTCCTTTATTTTGTACAAGGAAGTAATAACGACAGTATATTAAAATTACATTATTGAGAAGAATAACATTATATAAGTAATAATATAATTTCCATATATCATATTATATTTTAATGTATGTATGCCTTCATTGAGGCAATTTGAATACCTTGATTCTGAAATCTAAACAAGGTAAAATATCTATATATTTATATTATAAAACAAAATTTCTGAATTGCTTTT
This sequence comes from Stegodyphus mimosarum, assembly GCA_000611955.2. Lineage (NCBI taxonomy): Eukaryota > Metazoa > Arthropoda > Arachnida > Araneae > Eresidae > Stegodyphus > Stegodyphus mimosarum. Next base: position 110,133 of record KK112422.1, read on the forward strand.
TAACAGAAGTGCAAAAGCTAATATGTCAAAATTTATTTCATTTGTATAATTTATGAAAATTGTTTCTGCCCGCGTAATTCTTTTAAAAATATTCAAATATGTTTTAGCTTTCTTCGTAAAATTGCTTTTGTACCACATAAATTTAAATATATATATATATATATATCATACCTGCCAACTTTTACGAATTTTTCGTAATTTTTACGAAAATGCGTTTGTTTTTACGATTTTACGATCGTAATCCATTTTTTACGATTTTTCCCTTTTTCAAGTGTTTTTAGTGATTTTTGTCGAAATTTTAGAATTTTTCGCCAATTCAGCGATTTTTGCCAATTGCATCGTGTTTTACCGCCAACTACCGACTACTTCGAATCCAGTAACCTGCGGTTTCTCCCAACTCGCAGCTTAACCAGCCAATCCAATGCGCTGAACTTGTTTCTCCAACTCTTTTCTTTCTGGGCACCAGATTATTTTTTTCGCGTTCGCTTCAGCAGCAAGGGAATTACTCAGCGAGCGTGGATTGTCACATTCTGTTTTTATTTTGTTTGTTTGCACGTGCTACGAATTTTCTTAATACGTTGTTGTTACGAAATGAGTTCAAAAAAACCGTATTCTCAATATTTTTGGCCTGCCTACAAAGCCGAATTTCCAACAATTAAAGAATCCTTCAAAGAAAAGAAGTATGCATTTTGCAACGTGTGCGTGTGTGACTTCATAATAAGTCACGGTGGAAGAAGCGACATTGTGAAGCATGTTAAGTCTAAAAGCATGAAGTTAATGCTTCGGCTTCGACAACGTCAAAGAAAGTGGATGATTTTTTTTCAAATTCGTCTACGAATTCGGATGCCGATGTCATTTTGGCAGAGTGTTTGTTTACTGCATTCCTCATCAAACACAACGTGCCGCTAAGCTCCATTTTTGTTAACAATTAAAGAAAATGATTGCCATAATGATGCTTTAGATGAACTACAGAACCAATTTTCTGCTGCACAGTTTGAAGACTTTGCCAGTTCTGGAGAAGATAGACTTGATGTCCTCGTTGGTACCTTAAAAAGAATAAAAAGAGCTAATGGAACACCAAAATATGATAGACTAGTAAGAGATTTATGTGCTATTCTCGTAATTCCACACAGTAATGCTGAGTGCGAGAGAGTCTTCAGTGTTGTGAAGAAAAACAAAACTATGTTTCATTCTTCAATTTCACCAAAAACTCTAGGAAACATTTTAATTGCTAAATGTTATGAGGAAACTAATTGTTATGACAGGAAATTTTCCAGAGAATTTTTGACTAAAGCCAAAAAATGCACTCTAAATTCATTGCAATAATTTTTTTGTGTAACATTAAGTTCTTGTTTCATGTTTCCTAATAAATTTTTTAGTTACTACTTAATTGAGATTTACTAATGTAAGTACAATTTTCTTTTTTCTATTCGTATAAATTGTTATTTTTTTAATATCAAAGCATGATATTAATTCTTCGTGTTCTTCTGAATTTTGGAGAAATCTTCTGAATTTTTATCTTTAGAGGTTGGCAGGTATGATATATATATATATATATTATTTTTATGAAGTTGACAGGTATTTAAATCTGTTACAAAATGAAAAATATATTTTTGGTATTGACTTCGAGTTCACATATTTTGTTGTAAAACTCTGGTGATATCAACATATTGTTAGGCAGATTTTCGGGAAAAGCCACGAAAATGAAGTTTTCTAAATTTTGTACTTACTTTTTTATTATTGCAACCCCGTAATTTAAACTGCACAAAGTCAATGGACTGTGCCAAGGGGACAATCTTGTTTGTGAACTTGGGCAGATTATAGGTGACTGTAATTAGGACTATGGCTATCAGGCAATTATTTGCAAAGAGCTTTATGTTGGGTAGCCACATTGGTGTGCAGCCTTTACAAAAAAAAATTTAGAGGGCCTAATGTAGATCTGTCGAAGTTTCTGTACAGCTCTATTAGCCTCTGTAAAAATGTTTCATAAGTTCATTACAAGCTGGCTTTTGACACTGTAAGGAGTTATAATATTAAGGAAATACTTTTCCACTTTTGATCCCAAATATTTTTTCCTTGATACATTTCTCTTCCTTCCCTTTTTTGTATGTTTTTTCAATGTTTAAAGGTCTCATTCAATTGAGATACCGATGATCACTCTAATAGCGATCGTTATATCCAGTATTAGCGATGACTTTTGAAAACGTGTGATTTTTCATATTCAATTGAAACACTACCCTACCAGTTGAACTAGTAGGGATTGCCAGGGGTTACTTGATGCGCGATGCTGTTTATCATGTGGCCAGAAGTTCCGTTGTTTTACCAATGATAGAACTCCTAGAGATGCAGGCTAACTCGTCAGCTATGTTGTAACCATTCTTTAGGGTTGCAGTTCAGGTTTGATGTGCCCTCTTCGGCCTTTCAGCTCTGTTGTTTCAAAGTTTTATCTTTGAAAAGTTTTCAAAGAATATAATTTTATTTTAATTCCTTTATGAAAATAGCTAACCTAAAAGACACATTCCATTGACATAAATCACATTAACGCTTGAAAAATATAGGTCAAGTAAGTTTTGGATGCATACTGGGGGGGGGGGGAAAGTGATTCAAAAGGTGTTTTTAAGCAAAAAAAAAGAAAAGAAAAATGTGAACTACAGCTCTAACAACTAAAATAATATATCGTAATATATTCCAAAAGGAAAATTATGTAATACATAATGATATAAATTAAATATATAAAACTATAATGAATAATGTTCATAACTATATAATAGTTATGAAATATAACTATATAGCCAACACACATCATATCATGGTACATAACACTGCTATGAAAGGAAGAATATTTAATTAGAAGTATACCTTTTACAATTATTTTGATGACATACAAGAAATACAAGAGAAAACATAAAAATGACAACAAGTTATGCAACTTACAAAACAGTGAGAAGCCCTTTAAGTCATTGCAATATCATAAGGCACTGATTACCAAGTAAGTATAATTTATTCATTCTTTTACATCAGTAATAAGTTTTTCATTAAAAACTATAGCAGTGAATGCCAAAACAGATTTATTATTGGTGCCTTTGATGCAAGGTCACACATATAAACAAATAAACTTGATTTAGCAAATTTCCTGAAAACATTAAAATCAAAAGTGTTGAATTACAGTAACATATATCATTAAATTATTTTAATTACACATTAAGAAAGCAATTGCTCATAAATTTTAATTCTTATATGAAAACTGAACTAAATTAAGATTGAGTGATTAAGCTTGTACAGCATTTTAAAACATATTTCATGTTCATACATTGGAAATAAATTGACAGGGATTGCAGATAAATGACTGGAAATATAATCTACATGATGTGACATCAAAATTATTCATTAAATACTTAAATTGATGCTTACCTTCTTCAGAATGAATATAAATACAATATATTTATGTTACTTTAAGGGAAACATTATATAATGCATAATTTTAATATTATACAATGTTTTTTTGGGGGGGGACTAACTGACAGATTTTGTGATAATATAACAGGGTCAAAGCATAACATATGATTTTAAACTATGAATCCCACATTAAAATTTAAATAAAACGTTCATTTCATAGTTCTAATCACACACAAAGTTGAAATCAAATGTAAAATGTAATTCTTTAGACTTTATCAGTTGTCAATAATAACAATAAAAAAAAAATCACATCGACATTTATGGTATCTGTGTATTGACTACACAGACACATTCTGCTATTTATTTGTACATGCAAATCAATTTATCATTAATTAGCAATATTTAAAATAAAATGCATATTTTGCTGAAACATGAGCTCTTATTTTTTTAACAATATGTGAAAACATATGAAGCTAAACTTACTTCAAAACGTGCATGCTCCTGTGCTCAGAACCCATTCCAGTTGATGAGAATTAATTGCCCATTTTTTTCTTTTTTCTTCATGTCTTGGAAAACAGAACATACTTAAGTTATTTTTGGAATGATATGAATAATTTGATGCAAAGATCCACCCGTATTTCTCGGAATTAGGTCGCAGTCCATCAATACAAATATAAACAAATCAAAGCCAAATCAATGTCCACTAGCAACAAGTGCGTTTCATTTGGATACAATATAGATGATGACTCAGCTTGCCATATACACCCTATACTTTCATATAAATTGCTGCCCATCCAGTAGATCTAAAGGATTGCCCTTAAATCTTAAGTACCTTAACACACTTGAATTCTGTCTTTGTGAAAGCAGAAACAACACAGCCGCCTTATTGATTCGATCAGTTTCACCGCAGAATGATGAGCTCAGAGTTATAGGGTTTCAATTGAATACCAAAACACCAAAACCATTCTCAACTGATTATGTGTCACGATTAACGATTACTAAATGTTTCAGTTGAATGAGGCCTTAAATGTATGAAGGCTGCAAAAATGATTCTACTTCTTGTCATATTGATAGGCATCTATAGAAAGGAAATTCTCTAATAATAAAAATATGGAAAACTGCTAAGTTAAAAAATTCGTTATATGTATCTGAATGCATATTATATCATATATTAAAATTTTTTGAGGTTATTCTTAATACTGAAATTACTAAAACGAAATTAGCAACTTCTTCTGCACATTCTAAATGCATGAAGTGTATCCAAACCGTATATATATATATATATATGCGGTTTGGATATATATATATATACGGTTTGGATATATGTATATATATAGTCTGAAAATTCAAAAGTGAAGAGAAAAATTATTGAGAAAGAAATCGGTTACATAAAGAAAAAAATGTTTTCCCTCCAAATGAATGTTTTGAAGATATTAAGAAATTAGCAGATATTATAAGTGGATGATGCAGAGACTGATTAATGATTCTTTTATTGAAGCAAATGAACTTCAGAAAGTTATTAAAGAGAAAGTACTAAATATAGAAAAGTTGAGATATCCAGAAAATTTTCAGTTTAAAAAGACGAAAATATCTTGTAGTGTCATGTATCTTTTAATGTCTAATTGTTCTAGTATATTTTTAAACCAGTATTATGAATTATGTATGTATTTATGTATTTCTTATAAAATTTCCTTAGATTGTGATTTTTAGTAATGTTGTTTTTAACCAGCACTTTTTTAAATAAAATTTTTTAATCTTATTATTCTTCAAAATATTTTTGAATTATTATAAGTGTTTCAAAAAAATTATGTTCATACTTTAGCATTAAATGCTTGAAAATTTTTACAGAGTTGGTTTTATTCTCAAACTTGCTTTTATTAAATTATGTTTTATAGTAAATATCAAACTGTTTAATATAAATGATTTATGTAACTTTAACCCTCCGAGCATTAGGGTTTGGTCCTGAAAATCTCCCAAAATGTTTTGAATGAGACGTATTTCGATAATCATAATTTCAAAATGATCTTCTTGTTTATCTCATTATCTTAAGTGGCAGAAATTTTTGTGTTTAATGATTTGGAAAGTCATCCTTCTGTGCAGAACTATGTTCATAACTAACCCCTTTGAGGTTTAGTTCGATACAACCAGTTTTTGCTCATGTGGCATAAATAGCAGCCTATTTTTGCTTTTGAAACTTGGAATTTGATACAAAGTGTGAAAAATGTACTGAGAAAGAGAATGTTTTATTAGTTCAAAGGGGCAGTTTACTCTGAAGGACTATTAATTTTGTTTTGGCATTTTGCATTGAAAACTATAAGCACCGAATCACTTTTCAAATTGTTGCCACCAAATATTATCGCCCTGTATTTAAAGAAATTAAATAATGAAGAATCTGCATGAATGTGTGTATGTTTCTTGCAATGTGATAAAACAACAGTACCTAGAGCCGTCAAAATTTGAATAGCATAATCTTCCATAGAGTATGGGCATGTAGAAGCCGTAATTTGAAATTTGTTTTATTATCGATTTCATATTTTGTAATGTTTCGATGAATTTTTGATTAACAAACTAAATTTCAAAGCGAGCAGTGGCAACACTGTATGGGGGGAAATACATTTTTATCTCCAGCACATGAGACTGTATCAGAAATTCTTAAGATATGCTCATTTAAAACTTATTTTGTGGTATTGCTGTTGAACTGAATATTATGGTTTGAGTATGTAGAACATGATATTTAATAAATAAAGGTAACACATAAAACATTAAAAAAACACCCCTTTGATTGTGATTTAAAGTCTGAAACTTTTCAGATATTTTTCATTTTTTAAAAAAATGTAATGATGAAAAAAGAGAATGAGCTGTCATTTATATCTGTCCCTGAATCATCTGTATTATAACTAATAATATGTTGTTATTTTTTTGGAATATTCACATGTTGTAGAAGGTATGATGAAATGAACTTGCGTAGATAACATTAATACTTGAGAATCAACATAATGCATTAATAACATTAATACATAATATGTAATATCATTATCAGTCGCGTGAAAAAAGTAAGTGCTTTTGTTGGAGCTATGATAAATTGTAAATAATCTTTTTATGTAAATCTGTTTTATTTTCGTTTTCAATTAAAAAACTTATAAATGTTATTATTTTATTTCAGTTTCATTCAAGTCCATTCTATGCATGTGGGCAACAGTATCATAGCTCGGCAGTAATGGCAAAAAACTCATATGCAAGCATGGTTCACTGTTACAGACTTTCCAAGCCTGCTGCTCTTTCTTGAGTGCAAAGGGCTGGATACTTCTCATTTAAGACGAGGAGGGGGGCATATCTCTCTTGGTTTCTTATTGTCAGATTCTGAGAAATGTTATGGATTCTATCTTCATTTTAATGAATAAATAATAAAAATTAGTTGTGAAAGAAAAAATGATTAGTGACTGGAATGAAGCTTTTGGGTTACTGTAAATCTGATATTAAGTTGTCTCTGGAAGCTACAAAGCTACATTTTAAGTTACTTCATATAAAATGTGTAAAGAATGTATTGTTTAACCTGTTGCTTTTAGCCTGGAATACCAGTTCTATTCATTTGCCTGTCTCTTCACACATGCACTTATTATTCTTGTCTTGTAATTCATGCACATATTGTTAATTTATGTCATATCAGTTGACATATACTATCTTGCTGTTCAGGAAAATTAAATACCAAATTGGCATTTGTAATTCGGTCTTGATTGAAATGAGGACCTCAGCTAAACAATCTGTTATTTACAGTGTATTAAAAAATAAAATTGATTACTGTGTGTTTTACTTACTGGCACTGAAGAAGAAAAAAAGTACATTTCAGAGAAATGATTTCAAGAGAAGATTTAAGAGGCCAAGAATAACTGTGGAATTTGTTGTAATATTCAAGGTTTTTTTAAACTGAATATTGTACTAATATTAAGAGCTGGACAGATGCTATTTTTTGAAAGCAAAAGCTTAAATGTAACCAAATGAGAAAATTACTAAAATTGTTAATTAAAAAAACTCTTTACATAATTGTTTTGTATTCCATTATTGTTGTTTAAAATTGCAATCAAATGCAAATGAAATGTTTTACACTGTTACCTAAATTTTCTTTTTTGGTTTTGAAATTGTGCTAAATTTAGGTTTGCTTTAAAAAAATCATTAACATTTTTGTTCTTTCTTCTTTTATTCCTGAATGATTTACCTATTTTTTAAATGAAATACTTTTTTTTTATCATCTAGCCTCAAATTTTTAGAAATCTCACCCTATAAAAATGTGTTCAGCTGTTGTAGAAAAATTTTGTTTATAATATATATGTGCATTTTATATCTTATTATGGCATTCTTTTTTGTATTGAAGGCACCAATTCATTTTCTTAATCAGAAGATATCCATAAAGTACTGAAAAAATTATATTTTGTTTTATGTAGACTAGATTCGGTTTAAAAAATGCTTATAGGTACAAGTTCTAGGAGACATATTACAAAAATTGGTTTGTTTGTAAACTATATTTAAGAAATTTGTACAGACAAAAAAATATATATATATTTTACATTATATTATTTTGGTAACAAATTACTGTATATATCAAGAGTTGAAAATGAAAAGGCAAGCTTGAATGTATTATTTGAATAAAGAAAACATTTTCACTCTTTGTCCGTTTCATATTTTTTGAATTAAGTATTTAATGTTGTACAATTAAAATTAATCATAAATTATAAGATATAATATTTCACTTGCTTATGTAAATATTTGCAATTATACCTTGATATTGTAATAGTGGATTTGAATTAGTGGTATATGTGAAAATATTCCAGAAAATGTTTACTAGTTTCTAGTATTTCAAAATTATTTTGGTTAGGTAAAGCATGGAACCCAAACCTTTTTCATGTCCATCATCCCTAAAAAATTTTTAATATATTCTTGTACCCCCTAAAGCAGTTTCAGTGATAATGATTTTTAAAAAAAATGTGTGATCAGATTTTAATAATAAACAAAAATAAAACATGGATATAAGAAAAAATTTTAAAAAATAAACATTTGTATAAATCTTTTAAAATTTGGTCTTGTTTATTGAATAAGAATTTTTCAAATCTTATCAGTTTATTGTAAGTAGCAGTTCACATTTCTGCTTTTATTGTCCAGATGATTTCTGATTTGTTTTGATTTACAAAAGCGCAATAAATCCAGACTCCCATGAATATGTCTTTGCAAAGAGACTGAGCATAGTTAGTGCCTTTTCTTTACATTTTGGGAACATATTCATCACTGAACACCAATATTGTTCCAAATTATTGTTTTCCAATTTCATTTGAAGAAGATGATATGTGGACAGTTTTAAAAGATCCTCCTTCAGTTCATCATCATATGACGTGTTAGGTTACAGACAAAAACGTCATATAGAAAACAATGCAAGGCAAAAACGTCACGGTACAAAACATCGTGGGAGAAAATAAAGCAAAGAGAAAATGTGGTGGTGCAAAATATCGTCGTTGAAAATAAAACGGTTAAAAAACTTTGCAGTTTGAAAACATTGTCGACAAAAATATTGTTTTAAAAAATAAAGTACCTACAAATCGGCGCATGACGATAACATCGCACGCATTCATTTTTATAACTAATTGTAAATGGATATTCGCATAATGATGTGTAAGCACAAGGTGGGGGAAGAAGTATAATTTTTGCTTTCATATTTTTTATATAGCATATAACTAATAAATTTTTAAAAACAGAACAAGAAATTTAAATAAAACAAGAAATAATTTTTACTATAAGAATATCAGATTAACAAAAGTGAAGAAAATAATCTCTTAATTAACATAGGAATTTTTTTATAGATAAAGTCATGAAGTTAGTTATTTTCCTTTTTCTATTCTTTTTTAGATTATACGTTTCATGGAAAATTACCAGTAAAACTTTATAAAAAATAATTTATTAATGACCTTTGTTATTTAACTATGTC
>KK112423.1:0-12955 GCA_000611955.2 Stegodyphus mimosarum
AGTTGAAATAAGAGCAGATAGAAAAAGGCAAATTAAAATAAAACTTTGTTAGTTTAACTAAAATCTTACACAGTGCAATCCTTCATATATATATACAAATATTTACTTGAACTGTAATATATACTTACTACTTACTATATACTTATTTCTCTATGAATCAATGTAATCTATGTCTATGAATATCTACATCTATATGCATTTACTGACCAGTGTTTTTATGGACCTTATATCAATAGCTAAATCTATAACTATCTATCAGTTTATCACTTTATCTATCTACAGTTACTTATCTATTCAAATATATCTATAATTTTTACATCCATTTATCTATGGTCCATATAACACTATTCATAATCATACTTGCCTATCTTAGCTCTCTAATATTTTTCTGTCTATGTATGTAGGTACAAGCCAGGCTTATTATATTAGAACTTTTGCTCTTGTGTGAGGTCAATGACTTCTGTTCTACTCAAAAGCAACTACTTCGTTTGTGTTTCCGTTTCTCACACTCCTGTAAGTAGATGCTGTCAGCGTAGGGAAGAGCCTAATCTTGTTTATCTACTGATCATGGCCCAAACTAGCAAGTTTCTGATAAAGAAATAAGAGTACGAATGAATGAAATAAAGGAACGCCTTTGAGAAAGAGTATGAAAAATATATATTTCCTCAATCCGATGCTTTTTAATATAAAAGAATTAAAAAAATATTTTCTGAAATACCGCCTTTTCCACATAACCCAATGGACAAAAAATGCACTGCTTTAATTAAATCAAGCGAATTTAAAATCTAAGCTAAACTTTTGACATGCAATTTTAGAAGTTGATTTACAGACGATAGCAAAAATATCTCACAGAACTTTGCGTATAAATCTCCAGAATCGAAACTTCTAATGTAGCTTGAACTGAAAACTAAATTTGCATACTTTACCAGAGCTATAGGTAACTTTATTTTCAACTATTGAATAGCATTCTTTGTGCATAAAATTACAACAGCAAAAAGACGTCGGCATTTTTTAGTTTGTTGTGCCATCAAAACTAAAAGAGTTCTGAAATCTGAAATTTTCTTATAAGCATTTCATCTCAGAATTTCAAAAGCGGTGTTCAGAAATCTAGCTGACGCAATGGGATTCAGTCGCAATCTGAGAAAAGCTATGAAGAAGCTTTTAGAGTTATTAGATTTTTGTTTTCTTTATTGCGCAGGGGCCATGCAAAATGAGCAATCCCTCACCGGGACTCGAACCTGAATATGTCGAATACGCTGCAAGTGTGTTACCGTTACACCACAAAGGCATGTCGCAAGGAGGGAGAAAATAACTTACGTACTCCACCTTTTAATGGGCAAGGGGAATTAGAAAACCCAATCGCCGAATCCTGGTGGTGACAAATTATCGTCCACCACCTTTTAGTTCGGGCGCCACTGTAGAGTTATTAAGATTTTTTAAAGCAGGAGATGCGAAAAATGTGTAACGCCCTCGCCGGGACTCAAAGCTGGACCTCTCGAATACGCCTCGAGTGTGCCTATTTCAGATTGCAACACATTCTTTTAAAAAATGTGGAAAGTCGCTCAATTAATATTTTTTCATTATGCTTCTTTTAAAAGAGCCCGAGAAATTTGTTTTATCATCTGTTAAATTTCATATTCCATGCGCTTGTAGATTTTGAAATTTAAAATCAAAAATATTAAATGGTTTAAATCAGAAACATTAAATGGTCTAAAAAGTCGACAGATTTTCAAAATTCCCTAAAATTCAAAAATTGAATTACGATTTTCATGCAAGTTTCATCGGAAAGATTTTTCTCCGCTGTATTCGAAGGTGCAGGCAATAAAATTCTGATACACTTATTTTATTTGTTAAAAGAAGAGATATGAGAAAAATGGATTAAATATTAAATAAAAAATCCAAATCGAATTTGGAAGGCATCATTTCATGATATCGCATTGTCATCAACCAATAGTGTGTAAGGGAATTAAGAATCGATACAATTCTGATATACGTATTTTATTTGTTAAAGGAAAAGATGTGTGAAAAATCGATTAAATATTAAATAAAAAATCCAAATCGAATTTAGAAGGAATCATTTCATCACATAGCATTTGTCATCAACCAATAGTGTGTAAGGGAATTAAGAATCGATACAATTCTGATACACTTATTTTATTTGTTAAAAGGAGAGATGTGTAAAAAATCGAATAAATATTAAATAAAAAATCCAAATAGAATTTAGAAGGAATTATTTTCATTACATCGCATTGCCATCAACCAATAGTGTGTAAGGAAATTAAGAACCGATGATCAAATTCCACTCGCACGAAACACCATGAGCAAAAACGCTAATAAGCAAATGAAATAACGTTTCGAGAAATTCGGAAGGCAAAATATAAATAAATACATATCTTTCTTAGCAAAAGTTTTTAAATATAGGAAATAAGTATCGTAGGTTTTGTAAGAGGTGTTAAATAACTGCTTTTAAACAAGCCATCTTCTTTTAAAAGTGTCTTTCTGTAATTCTAACAAATATGTAGAAGGTCATTTATTAAAAATTACATCAAACACTTCCTCAGAACTCATTTTTTAAATCTAAGACAATATTTGTAGTGAGCAATCCATGTTTATTTATGAGCTAAAAATGACATAAATCATTAGACAGTGTGTCTCAGTTAACGTAGATGTATCTGCGCCTTTAAGTCGAGCACTGTAAAGTGTTTTCAGAGTAGCTGAATTTTAGATCACGCATTTGTCTTATAAATGTCCATCTTCACGCGCAGAGTAGAACTTTTCTTTATTTTCGCAAGAAGAATTCTGAAATGTGCAAATGTGAAAGAAAAACTCTGCACTGGATTTAGAATATATGAATAATTCTGCCTATATAAATGGAACTTGAGAAAGTAATGGTTGTTTGAAAAAGGTGAAACGAGTGAACATATACTAATGAAAAATAAAAAAAATTATTCATCTTCAGTATAAATTTAATGTTTCTTGCAAATGTTCGAAATAATTTACTTTGAAATGGAATAAAGAACTAGAATGAGATGCGAAATTCTGGATTTCCGTATATTATTAAACGATTTTTTACCTACGTACTTTTATGTCAACCTTACATAACTACTCCAATGCTTGGAAAATGGTACTTAGCTGTATTAAATTTAGCATACGCTAATTTGCTAAATTATTTAATTTATCACAGCAAAGCACTCGAGAGCTTTGCGTGCTTGAGGGAAAAAGTGCCTCCGTGAAGAATTGATGTTAAAAAGGTATGGCCCTGGAGGTAAGAATAAAAGGAGGCGTCTACCCCGTGCTTCGAATGTAGAAGAGCTTCCAAGCTTTGGTCTCCAGTGGGGATGTTTTCGTAATATCCAGTGGGTCAACATTCTAATCTTCAGTGGTAACTTGGTCTCCACTGTGAGTGTTTTTCTTTACATCCAGAACATCTTGACAGTGCTTTGATAGTATTTCCACTCACGACAGTTCCACAGAAATTGAAAAACGGACACACTTCCGAATATAAGAATCATATCATCCATCATTGTAGATTGGATAGTAGAAATTTGTATAATTTAATGTTATTTACACAAAAATCGCATTTTGGTTATTTTTCGATAACTTGCAGCAGCGATTTTGGTTAAGAATTAGTTTTATAAACTTCTAAGCTACTGGACTACAAAAATATAGATTTTAGCAAAAATATTAAACGTAAAAAATTAAAAATACCTTAAGATACCTCTAAAAATGTCAAACTATCAAATTTATAAAATTTACAGAATCCACACTGGAACAGAGAGGCACAAGAATAAGAGTCGAGATTCACAATTAATTAATTTAGGTATTATTACACTTAATTAATTTAGGTATTATTACCTAAATTTAGGTATTATTAGACTTAATTAATTTAGGTATTATTAAATAGGTATTATTAATTTAGGTATTATTAATTAGGTATTATTAATTTAGGTATTATTAGGCAAAAATTAGGTATTATTAGACGACCTCCGTCATCTGCTTCTTATATCGTAGTCTCCGCACATTCTTTATAACAAATCTTAAACGAAATAGAAATCGTCTTCAATGCAACAGGCTGCAAAACGTGCAGCGTGTTGTTTCCAATTTTGAAAATGGAGACTATGTACACATCATTATGTCCTTAACAGGCGCGGAGTCATTAAGACTGCTTAAGTTCTGGCAGTTCGACCTTATAAGGTATTTTCTGCGTACTCTTTCTGGTGCAATTTGAAAGCAGGTTCGGGTACCATCGAAAGGTCTGGATTTCGAATCCTGGTGAGGGCAAAGCTCACGATTTCGTCTTTTGCTCCTACAAAGTACTTAATAAGACTCTATAAACCTGGGTTCGAACCTAAGTATAAAGGTAACCAAACATGCTGGCTGCATATTTGGTTATTGTTGCTTGCTACGTGTGAAACCTAAATTCGACATGATTTCCTTTAGGAAGCCCTCCATGAAAATATCCCCCTTGCAGATAGTCCTCGTATGCTTTGGGATATCCAACAACCTAACCATAACTTATTATATTTTAAAGGTTTGTATATTTACCATATGACGCTTAGCATAATTTTAGTTTTTAAATGTTATTTTCAGTGACAAGAAGGCATCGTTTGGAGGGGAAGCATGGAACAAGGATAGTGCGTTTCGTATAATCGTATAGAAAAATCGAATAGGATAAGCGTATACAAAAATCGAATAGGATTGTAATGTTTATAATGCGTTTTCTAACATAAGTTTTGTATCTTTCCTATCTTATTCTAATTTCAGCTTACAATTTCCTGCCAGAATGTGAATTCAGAAACGCAGAGAATGCAAATGAGAATGAGTACTATTTAAGTCGTGACTTATCGACGTCAAGAGAGAGAGAGTCTGATTTCCTGACTAGCGCGCGTTTGCCTTCTGGCCACATCTCTCTTAGCTGTTACTACGCTCGGCCATATCTAGGTCCTTGCTAGGCTTCGCCGATTCCGTTAATACTAAGGGGCCAACTAGTTAGATTGTGATAGCTTCGGCTATATTATTAAAGAGTGATAGCTTGGCTATATTATTAAAGAGCTTTAGTTAAGCTAGTTTTAGTTCAAATTATTAGTATTTAAGTTCAAGCCCGAGTGGTGGCTTTATTGTAAAGTTCCAAGCCGGAACTGATTGTAAATATATTTTATAATAAAGGGTTTGACACCCTTCTAAAGTCTCACCTGTTCTGTTCACACGTAAGCGATTATTCGCTTGTAAAGTGTTCGATGGGTTCTAAGTAAGAACTTAAGATTTAAAGAGTTGAACCCTACAGGATAATTGTATAGAAAAATCGAATAGGATAATCGTATGCAAAGTCCTTTCGTGTAATCGTATAGCATGTTTCGAAAGCTGTAATTCCTTGAGGTAGGAAAAACTATTTGACTTAACGATTGTTTCATTCTATACAGAGTAAAGCAATCACATACTCAGTGTGATATATGATGTATTATAATGAGTATCAATGACTCATTATCATATACTCCTTGTTCCCTTGAGTTCGAGTTTTATGCTTCAAGCCATTTCTTGCCGTTAATTTAACTCTGTGATAGCATAAAATACAAAATTTATCTTTTTTAAGCTACGTGCAAGTTGTTTTTTCTAAACCTATGACTGGAGGCATTGCGATATTACTATTTATGGGTATTATGTGTCGAAGAAACCCAAACCTGAAATTCTCTTTATACGGCTGGAAAATTCTCTTTCTTCGAATCAATTTCGAGAGCAGTTGGATGTTTCCTCCAGGAAATAATGCCTCAAATACTTTTCTTAAGAAAACTCTGAAACCTTTTAATACAGGGAATTCTCTATTTCGCGTGATCTGAAATATAAAGCTGTGTTCGGTAATAACATTAAAAGAACTATTTAGCAGAGTTTCCTCTAAGAAGTTCGATAAATAAAGCCTTCGAAAATGAACTCTTTCTTAAAATTTCATTTCCTGGGAAATACCTGTTGCCTCTGAAGGTATTTCAATAGCTCTACTTCTGCATATCACGTATATAATAGAAAGATCTGGAGGCTATTATTCAATGAATTGAGTGCTTCTCCAAAATGGTTCTTTGAACAACATATACTGAAACTAAATTTAAAAACACAGTTTCTTTATTTCTCTTCCCTTTCTTCCGCACATTAGTGGACTGAATGGGAAATGTTAAGGATTACTTCCTCATGTGCGACACAAAAATGCTTTCTTTTGAGGCTGGTAAATTTCTTAGACTAATTTTTAATAACCAATGCTATTTTAACATAGTATATTTGAGCACTAATTTAAAACTTCATTAGAGAGATGTTAGTGGATTTTAAAATTATATTGTGTAATAGTGGATACACAGTTTTTTCTCTCCCCATGTGCTAAACAAAATTAGAATACTTTTCTTTCGGACTGCGAATTTTGTGAGGTGATTTTTAATAACAAATCTTTCTTTCCTCTACTATATGGACACTAATTTAAATCTTCAGTATCGACAGGTAAACGGTATTTTTAATAATAAATTCCTTGATAATGGATTAAAGGGATATTTTCAGTTTTTGTAACTTCTTTCTACCAATTAAAGGAAATATTGTAACTGTGAAACATTTCGGTTATATTTCAACGAATATTACCGTTTTGACCGCTCTCGAATTCATCTGAACTATATATTAGTCTGACGTGTGCACGTAGGGACAGAATAATGGACACATTTTACCAAAACGGATTGTAAGATGGATTTAAAATTGATTCTGTGTAGATACTTTCGTGACGTTCCTACGTACGTGCGTATGTATGTATATATTTCACATAACTCAGAAACGAGTAGCCTCAGAACGTTGAAATTTTGTATATGGTACTGTTATAACAATTAGTTGTGCACCCCCCTTTTTGCATCAATCGGCAGCACCAAACATGCCCACTCTATTACCCGGCTTGGTGACCTCAGTTTTTTTTATACTTATATGTTGATAAATTATGCATTTTTTTCTTTAAATGCGATTGAATTACATTGTAATGCTCCGGTTAAAATTTTTACGCCGTTAGTTAATCTGCATGCAATAGTTATAAAATTCTCAACAATTTAAAATATATTTAGTTGGAACTTAGCCAAACGAAACCGTCCTTTGTTTATTTGAAACTCCTGGTAGAACAGTGAATTAAGTCAGTTTGTGCACCAATTTCAGTGTCTTTCTACCCAGTGGGACCAAAAGTAAACTATCAACTTTTTGCATCAAAAACGTCTTCCTGCTGGCTGGCCAAATTGCTTGTTTTTGCATAGAAACTCTAATTTTAATTATAAAAATTATTTTTTAACTTTTTTTAACTGCATTCGGTTTTTTTATGTTTTTCTGTATTTTAAATTTTTAATGAAGGTGTTTTGAAATTTTATGTATTTTTGCCTTGCCGCGAACTGAGAACTGGATTGATTAAATGAGAAATATATCTCTGATTAAATTCGAGGAAATAAGCTTAAATACTTATTCCGAGACTGCTTTTTAATAACAAAACGTACTTTAACCTACTATTCGAACACCTTTTAAATATTTAAAGATTTTAGTATTATATTCCGTGATAGTACACTAAATAAAAGATTTAAGGAGTTTCTTGCGCTTGTGCGACATAAGTAGGGAATATTTATCTTGGAATCGCAAAATTCTTTAACTTACTTTAAATAAGAAATGTTACCTTAACATTAAGTTATAGTCTTGTACAGCGAATATTAAATATTTTCAGTTCTGTATTAAAATGACAAAATAATTAAATATATAATAAAATTCTGAAAGGTTGCAGATTAATAAGGTAGCACAATGGGGTTTGTCAAGGATTTTATGTTCTTGTTGAGCTCGTCTGCTTCTAAACTCAGTCTTAGTAACCGAGTTTTTATTGTATTTATTACAAAGCATGATTTTCTTTGACACTTAATGATGATGGTTCTGAAGATCATTGCACTTTCGAAGACCAGATTGCAGGATGGCGATGACAACGTTGACGATCATTTACATGCTGTAGCAGACCATGCAAACAGTAGTTCTAGCAGCATTAACTAACTTGTGTCCTGCAATAATAGCGGACTTGATTCAAGTTACAGGAAGGAAAAAAATTATATAAAATATTAGATAATGGAAAAAATACGAGTTCAAGGTTCTGAAAGGTTTCAGATTTTAACAGTCGAACTAAAGTTTTCGTTAAGATATTTTACGCTCTCGCTGAGGTCACAGTCTACCAGTCTGCTGTTAGAGGCAATCATACTAACATTTTTTTTGTCTTTTTAGCTTTATTAATCATCATTTTCTTCGCACTTACCCCATATGCAATTCAACAGCAAAATTACGAAAATTTTAATAGCATCATAGTGGTAAACATTCAGAATTTCCGAAGCAGTATTAAGTGTCCGCATACATTTTCTGTTTTTTCAGCCTTTTCTCCGTTCATAACATCAATGTTCAATTTTCTTTCTAAGAATGCTTTACAGAACTTTTTTTTGTCTTTTTATTATTAAAATATTCTCTGTTTTCTTTATTTATGAAATATTACTTTCTTGGGGCTTACGCCACATAAATTCGATTCAAAGGCAAAAATCACAGAATTTCTAAAAATAGTAGAATTTCCGATAGACAATATCGCGCGCTGGAGATCAAAATGTTTTTTTCGCACAGTGTTGCCATTGCTCACTTTGAAACCATCGAGTTTGTTAATCAGAAATTCGCTAAAGCTTTACAAAATAGGAAGTAGATCATAAAATAAAGTCGAAATTCAAAATTCGGGCTTCCAGGTGCCCATATTCGAGTGGAGGACTACGTTATTTAAAACTGTATGTTTCGAGGTACCGTTGGCTTTTCAGAATGCGAGAACATGCGTTCCGCCATGCAAATTCTTTCTGATTCAATTTCTTTAAATCTAATACAGGGTGATAATATTTGGTGACAGGAGTTTGAGAAGTGACGCGCCGTTTATACCGATTCAAAGCAAAATGCGTTTCGAATAAAAGTACTTAAAGTTCAAACGATTCCCTACCGTATATGTAATATATATCATTAAATATATGTTTTAGGAACTGCAACAACGTTTTATATAGTTGTAAGGATCTTAAGTTTGACTAACATTTATTTTAATTTAAAACTTTACTATCATCTCTTATTTTTCACTTCTGGCCAGAATGAAGGCGTGAATCTGTTTATGCAAATTGTACTTGCTAACGCTTAAGTCTTTAAGTTGTGGCTTTTTGCCAAGAAGACAGTAGAAGGAGAAGAAGTGAGCCATCTTGCCACGAGTCTTTACGCGAGCTTGCCATCAGTTAGGCTAGCCATGCTTTAACGCCAGAGGTTTTAATCCTCTTGAAAGCTCAAGACGTATTGTAGTTTTCCGCAGTTTGCGTACTACAAGCATAGTAATTTAAAAGGGCAGTCTCAGCGTAAGTTGTAAGGTTTTAGTTAAACTAACAAAGTTTTATTTTAATTTAACTTTTTCTATCTCTTCTCATTTCAACTTCCCGTTAGAATAAGCGCGCCTTTCAGCTTTATGCTAATTTGAAGTGGAGCCAAGTAGTATTTAAACGAAAGGTGTGAGAGCGCTTTTAGTCTCAGACCACTGTTACTCTATTCAACGTTCACCTGACTAGCTAGTATTTAGAATTTCTAAGCCGCAGCGCTGTTAAGTGATTACTTATTGAAGTAACTCTAAGTGCGTCAGTATTAGTTCAATCTTGCTACGCACCAGTTAGTTTAGAGGCTAACCTCGCATTACAGTGGTGGCCAAAATTGTGGACACTTTTGGAAATTTTTATGTTTTTGAACTTTGTATGCTTATAGAAAATGTTACGTTTCGCAAAATGCAAACTTGTATATATCATTTTAAAGAGAATTTATTACTGAATTCAATACAAAACACAAAATTCAATTATTTGCAATACAAAAAAAAGTTATATGTACTTCAATACAAATAAAAAAACAGTTATGAAGTGGTTTGTAATGTCTAGCTTTCCTGGGCCAATCACTGTTCTTGTTCTGAGAATCAATCAAATGTTAGTAACTGCCAGTAGAAGCTGACATCATGTTTACACTTGAAACAATTCATTATTTTGCTCTGTTCTGTAGAAGGAGGACCTGTTTCTTATACACTGCAATTACAAGTAGGAATTTTTGTAAAAATTTTTAATATTTAGTCAAGAAGCAATGACATCAAGTAAAAGAGTAGATTGGACACCTAGAAAGAGATGTAATATTATTGTGTTACGAGAAAGTGGTCTTTCCTATGCTGAAATTGCAAGACAGGTGGGTGGTTCAGTGACTACATCTGGAGTCCGAAAGTTTTGTTTACGATATGAGGAAACAAATTCAATAAAAAACAAAGAAGGAAAAGGCCGAAAAAGGTGCACCACATCTATTGATGACAGAAGAATAAAAAGACTATGTCTCCAAGATAGAAAAATGTCATCAGCGGCCATCAGAAGTGATCTGAATGATGCTGGTGTTTCTGTCAGTTCAAGAACAATCAGGAGAAGATTAACAGATGTTGGACTGAGAGGTAGAATTCCACGAAAAAAGCCTTATCTTAATTTTCAGCAACGGAAAAAAAGACTATAGTGGGCAAAGGAACACATTAATTGGACAGATGATCAGTGGTCACAAGTTATATAGAGTGATGAAACTAAGATATCGTTATTCGGTAGTGATGGGCGAAAATATGCAAGACGTAGAGTAGGAGAAAAGCTACATCCTGACTACATTCAAGCAACTGTGTAGAACTTAGTTAGTGTTATGATTTGGTCATGCATGTCAGCAGATGGTATTGGTCGCCTTCGTGTCATCGATGGGACACTGAATGCCAGAAAATACATTGACACTATTCTAGAACGAAAACTTCTACCTTCCATCAGAGATCTCTTTCCCAACAATGCTTCGTTTATTTTTCAGCAGCATTCTGCTCCTTGCCACACGGGCAAAATATCGAAAGAATGGTTTCGTACAAAGAGTATTAAATTGTTTTCATGGCCAGGAAGCAGTCCTGACCTCAATCCTATCGAAAATTTGTGGCACCGTTTGAAAACTCTTGTCCGAGCGAGGCGCCTATCAAATAAAAGAGAACTAATTGAGGCTATAATTGTTTCCTGGCATCATGTAATAACGAAAAAAGAGCTTAAAACTCTTGTCAGCTCAATGAAACGTCGATGTGAAGCTGTAATCAAAAATAAAGGGTTCCCTACTAAGTAGTGATAACTCACTGCAATCGTCACTATCTAATGTATATCGATAACTATTATCGTTTAACATTTTTTGTATTGCAAATAATTGAATTTTGTGTTTTGTATTGAATTTAGTAATAAATTCTCTTTAAAATTATATAGACAAGTTTGCATTTTGTGAAACGTAACGTTTTCTATAAACATACAAAGTTCAAAAACATAAAAATTTCCAAAAGTGTCCACAATTTTGGCCACCACTGTATAGCTCTGTGAGCAACGTCTACTTAATTTCTAATTAGCTTTAGTTTAAATTAAATTTGATTGTTCAGTTTAGAACCAAGTGCTGTCTCTATTTTCTGTATCCCTCCCGAGTTCGGAAGTGGCTGTAAATAATTGTGGTTTAATAAAAGAGGATTTTAAATTCCTTTAAAGTGCAGTTCTTCTACCACTTAATCACAATATTCTACCACAGGACATAGCTGCATTCAGCTCCCTGTTCAAGATCAGGACTTCACGTTTCACGAAGATGTTTGCTAAGAATATGCACCGAACATTAAGTCCTGACAAAGTCATCTGTGTAAAATATTAAAAGTTAGCTCTCATTTAAATTTTAGTTAGTATATCAGCACTGAGTTTTCTTTGCATACTTTTGGCGAACATATTCGTGAAGTTGTTAAAGTCTTGATCTTGAACAGTTAGCTGAATGCAGCTATGTTCAGTAGAAGTGGTAGAATAATTGCACGCAAGGAGGGTTTTAAAATGACCGTTTTATTAAACTACTATTTACAGCCACTTTTTGACTCGGAAGGGACAACAGAAAATAATGACCGCACTTGGGTCTAAACTGAACAATCAAATACTTTAAAATAAAGCTAAGTAGAAAATTAAGAAGTCGTTGCTCTCAGAGCTATAAACGCGAGGTTGGCCTCTATGCTAAACTATCAATGGTGCGTAGCAAGATTTAGCTAATACTAACGCACTTAGATTACTTCAATAAGTAATAGAGTAAGAGCGCTAGGGCTTAGAACTTAAATATTAGCTAGTCAGGCGAACGTCAAACAGAGCCGCAGTGATCTGAAACTAAAAGCTCTCTCACACTGAGAAGTTCCTGGCTAACCTTTTAAATACAAAACTTGGCTCCACCTCAAATTAGCATAAAGCTGAAACGCGCGCTCATTCTAATGGGAAGTTGAAATAAGAGCTCATAGGAAAGAGAATTAACATAAAACTTTGTTAGTTGAAACTAAAACTTTGCAAGTAGTCTTATATTTTTACGTTCAGACCGCAAGTGGTTGGTCTTTGTATCCCATAAGTGCGGGAGCGATTGTGAAAACGTGGAAAATAATGGATAATTTTAGCCCTTCTCATCTTCTCGTCTTTGCTACACTCCATAGGACATAGTTTGCAGTCAACTCACTGTCCAGTCAGGACACATCATGTTCGCCAAACAGATAAAAAGAAATACAAGTCCTGATATAGTTAATTTATATCAATTGATGCATTACTAAAAATTAAGATGAAGAGCTAAACATATAAGGTTTCTCCTTCAATCTCTTGACTTTCTTCTTGAGCATAAACTGTGAAACCTTATGTGGAGGACAGTGAGCAGATCTAGGCTATGTCCTTTAGTGTTGCAGAAACTACAAAGTCAGAAGGAGGGTTTAAAAGTGACCCTTTAATTCAAATATTTACAACTCTTCAAATTGAGAGTAAGCCACTACTTGGGCTGAACTAAAATAATATGAAAATAAAGTGTGTTAACAAATTCAATTCCCTGACTTAGCTTAAGTAGG
>KK112423.1:14875-37026 GCA_000611955.2 Stegodyphus mimosarum
AATATCTTTCATATTATTATTAGCTCTTCGATAATAATGTTTGATTTGATCGAAATTTGCCACAGTCTCTTCGCCCTTCTCATTCTTTAAATATGCACGGCATTCAACTATTCTTGTAATTTCAAAAGGGCCATGCCATCTTGGGCAAAATTTTGCGACCGAATCTTTTGCTGCGCATGAACGTGCGTGGGCCTGTTTCAACACCTCTCCCCCACTTTATATTCTACGGTTCTTCTTTTTGAATCATAGTAATATTTCTGTTTCTTTTGCGCTTCCCGGGAGCACTTTTCTGCGTCTTTCAACATTTTTTCTATTTCACCCATTTGAAATTCCGGCGCTCTATCTTTCACATAAAATAATTTATCTAAGGGAGTCATTATCTTCCTGCCCAAAAACAATTCGGCGGGGGATTTCTTCGTTGTCTCGTGCTTAGCCGGTCTGAGGGCGAATGCAAATTCTTCGACGCAGTCATCCCAGTTAGAATGGTGCTTTTGCACATAATTTCTAATCAATTTTACAATATTCTTATTTACCCGTTCCGCTATATTTGATTGTGGGCGGTAGGGTACCATTTTCATATGCTTAATGCCCAACTTGTCACACATCATTTTAAATGTACTGCTTACAAACTGGGGACCATTATCGCTAATCACCCTCGCTGGACATCCATATCTTAAAATATATTTGTTCAAAAACGAATCTGCAACGACTTTTGCTGAAGCCCGCTTAAGTGGTATCAACTCAACCCATTTACTGAAATGATCCACAATGACTAATAAAAATCGTGCCTTATTTACATGACTCCTGGGGTAGGGGCCTAAGAGGTCAATACCAATTATTTCATTGGGGAACCTAGACTCAATACTAGTTAATAACCCGGCCGGGCGGAAATTTACGTCATTATTTATCTGACACGTGTGACAAGTCTGGCAGTAATTTTTAACTATCTTTTGTAATTGCGGAAAATATACCGCCTCGCGTACGCGTTGTATTGTTTTTCTAATTCCAAAATGGCCCGAGACAGGCGAATCGTGGAGCTCTTGCAAGATACTTAAAATTAATTTGGCCGGGATGACTGGTCTGTATTCACTATTTTGATTCGTAACTTTAGTATAAAATAAGAGACCATCAATGATTTCATAGTTCTGTGCTCTGCTTCGTATTGCATTAATGTCTATATGCTGGAAGTTATCTGGGTCTTTTAAATAATTATAAATATTTCCGAATTCGGGATCCCTAGCAATTTCTTCTATTACAGTCTCTCGAGAGTCAATGACCTTTGCCTGAAGCATCGCTATTTTTACTTTCTCGCCGTTCTCGTCTAACTTTATTCTAGATAATGCGTCGGCCACTACATTGTCTTTTCCCGGTGTGTGTTTGATAATGAGATTAAATTCTTGCAACTTTAGGGTCCACCGAATTAAGCGTGGCGAAAGATTCTTTCCTGAAAATAATCTGGTAACTGCCGCATGATCTGAATATACTGTTACGGGAGAACTCCCAAAATATACACAAAATTTTTGAACAGCTGCGAGCACTGCTAAAGTTTCACGCTCCGTTGCCGAATAATTTCTTTGCGTATCATTCAATGTACGACTAAAAAAGGCAATCGCTTTTCTATTTTGTGTTAACACGGCTCCGATTGCGTAATCTGATGCGTCTGCATAAATTTCTAGACCCTTGTCTTTCTCTGGGAACTTTAGAACCGGTGCATTAATTAAAGATTCTTTTAACTTCTCAAACGCGGCGTTTGCTTCTGAAGACCACGCAAAACGAACTCTTTTCCTTCTCAACTTTAACAATGGTTCAGCAATTTCTGCGAAATTTTTAATAAAAATTCTATAATATGAGCACATACCCAAGAAAGTCGCTAACTTTTTGGCTGTATTCGGAATTGGGTAATTTTTCACTGCTATAACTTTAGATTTATCTGTTTCGATCCCCCTTTGAGAAATTTTGTACCCTAAATATTTGAGTTCTTTTGCCGCGAATTTACATTTCTTAATGTTCACTTTAAGTCCTGCATCTTTCAAAAGAGTAAAGACTTCTCGAAGGTCTTTAATATGTTCTTCCAGCGACTCTGAAGTAACAATTATATCGTCAAGATAAATAAATGTACTTTTTCCTATTACCGGCCTTAAAATTTTGTCCATGCACCTCTGAAACGTGGCCGGGGCTCCCGACAATCCAAAAGGCATACGCAAAAAGCCATATGTACCGTATTTTGTTATGAATGCTGTTTTGTGAACATCTTCCGGCTTTATGCTTATCTGAAAATATCCTGATGTCAAATCTAGCGTGGTTATGTATTTTGTTGATTTAATACTTCTTAGAATTTCATCAATTACCGGAAGTGGGTAAGTTGGAAATTTTGTTATACTATTAAGCTTTCTGTAGTCAATAGCGAACCTGTACCTTAATGGATCAGTTAACGGCAAATCATTATTTTTCTTACATAAAACCACCGGACTCGCATATGCACTAGAAATAGGAGTTATTATTTTGTTTTTTAACATTTCATCAATATGGTATTTTATTATTTCCTCTTTAACTTTATCGTACTTGTAAGGACGCTGACGTATAGGTTCATCCGTAGTTAATTTAATTTCGTGTGCTACTATCTGCGTGAATCCAGGAATATCATCAAATAAATCAGCAAAATGACTTACCAATTCCCGAAACTTGTCC
Organism: Stegodyphus mimosarum; assembly: GCA_000611955.2. NCBI lineage: Eukaryota > Metazoa > Arthropoda > Arachnida > Araneae > Eresidae > Stegodyphus > Stegodyphus mimosarum. The sequence continues at coordinate 17,564 of KK112423.1, forward strand.
TGTTCTTCGGGCGTTAGATGGCTTAAATCCACTTCAGGGGGAGGTGTTGATTTCTTTTTAACTGGGTCCATGGTTACTTGCAAGGTGGAGTTTTCAAAATCGATTTTCGCATCCACAGCTGAAAAGAAATCTGTTCCTAAAATAACCGATGCTTGGAGGTTCTTCACTACAAGAAACATAATTTTTTTTTGTTCTTCGCCGATTTTGATGTACAGCTCGATTTTTCCCATGCATTGACACGTTTTTCCTTGGGCTGCTACCACCTTCATTCCTTCCACGCTATGCAGACGATATCTACGAAAGTGCTTCTTAAAAAACTCTTCTGCCAAACAGCTTCCTTGAGCGCCGGTATCCAACAGAGCTGTAGCGGGTACGTTGTTAATTAGTAACTGCAGTCTCGGTAATTCAATGTTTCTCACCATGACCGTATTTAGCTGTACTTCAGAGGGATTTTTCTTCTCCTCGGAACATTGCACCCCCTTCCCCGCAATATTCCTTAGTAGTTTAAATGCTTTGCGGGTGTTTTCTTCTGTTGCTGGCTTCTGCCTGGGGAGAATGATTTTCTTCCGTAGTTGGAATTATTTTGTTGGCGCTGTACTTGGCGCGGTTGACCGCTCGCATTTTGACTGGTACCAGTAGTTCTCGGCCATCGTCTGTTTCTTCCTTCGGCATTCTGGTTCCCCTGCAGCCGCTGTTCATACGATTGTCTCCGTTGATTTTCGGCCGCTCGCCGGCTCTCGAATTGTACGGCGAGTTCAAACAGCTTGTCCAGCGTCACGGGATTTCTTAGCTCCATGAAATCTTGTATAGATGGTAACAATTATCTGGATAATCTCCGGGTCCGGCCTCGTGCCATACAATAATTTAAAGACTTGTATTTTTCTCAAAATAAATTCCGATAGTTCATCCACCCGCTGTTGATACTTGCTAAACAATTCAGCTTCGAGTTTCGCACGGTCTTTAACCACAGGAAACGCTCTCAAAATTGCTAGTTTAAAATTCTCGTACGTGTAAGTCGGCGTTCCTGGTTCTCCCAGCAGACATTTTCCGATGCACTTATACCAGGTCGCTGCTTGGCCCCTCAATGCTCCTGTCGCTAATATGACCTTCTGATGTTCCGGAACTGGATACAGCAAAAAATGCGCTTCTAACTTTTCCAGGAATGTGTTCACAGGTCCTCTGGCATCAAAAACTACTGCCGGCTTCATGGCTGCTCTGATGGTTTCCACTATGAATCCAAATCCATCAGGCATTGCAGCTGTATTCTGGGATGTAGTAGGCATATTCCAACTTCCTTCCATCCTTTTAGTTGTTCGGGCGCCAGTGTAAGGTTTCTCCTTCAATCTCTTGACTCTTTTCGTGAGCATAAACTGTGAAACCTTATGTGGAGGACAGTGAGCAGATCTAGGCTATGTCCTTTAGTGTTGAAGAACTACAAAGTCAGAAGGAGGGTTTAAAAGTGACCCTTTAATTCAAATATTTACAACTCTTCAAATTGAGAGTAAGCCACTACTTGGGCTGAACTAAAATAATATGAAAATAAAGTGTGTTAACAAATTCAATTCCCTAACTTAATTTAAGTAGGACGGCGAGGGAAGCTTACTCTTAGTGAAATGCAACAATGCGAATTTCACTAGCAAACACTAGTAATTTCAAATGCCTATAAAGGCGAACTTTCAGTAGACAGAGGAAATCTTGGCGCGCACAGCCTTACGGCGATAAATCCAAGGCACTATTTTCCCCCTCGTTAACTCCTGCCTTTTAAACTGCTAACAGATATATGCGATTTGCATAAATATCTCACTCGCGCTAAATTCGGGCAGCAACTGAAACTTTGAGAATTCGATAGGAAAGTTCAAACTAAAAATAATTTGGTTAATTAAAATAATGAATGCTACAAACACATAAAAAATGAGTTAATTTCAAACTTTCATTTTCATAAGCAGTTACGTATTTATTAAATTCAATAGATATATTGAATCTTATATTAGAAAATGTGAAGAGAAGAAAATGTGCGTGAGGTGAATGCACTCTTCTGACGAATGCTTCGTAATGTTGAACAATGTTTTTACCGAGGCTTTGCGTATAGAGAAGTTTTTAATTAATTTCTTGAACTGATTTGTTAACTTTTCTGCTCATGTTCGGCGCAACGTTTGAGGAATGCTAATAAATAAAATAACAAAACAATGGATGTATATTCGTTTAATCTTCTTTTTTAAGTTTTATTTATTTATTACTTAATTTTGTTTAATCTTCTCAGCAAGTTTCAAAATTCGTATTGAACTTTAACGTTGCCTTTATTTTCCACTTTTTAATTCTCTCATTCTCATTCTCATGCAGTTCATACCATAGACAGTTTCAGGTTGTCTGCTTATTCAGGTGGTCAAGTGGTCATAGAATCAGAGGCTTAAAAGTATTATCTGTTTGCGAGTTTTAGAACTGTTAAGCGCGAGCCCGTTCGGGAGGTAAATATTAGTTAATAATATATTATTATAATTCAAGAAGTTGCCAAGGCAAGAGAGCGATACATTCATGTTGATGTAAAATCACATGGCTTAAAATAAGAGTTTAAAAATTTTTTTTAAATCATTTAAAATATTTCTAAGCACATGATATTTTTAAATTATGTTACAGCAGCTACGACATTATCACCTTCTTCAGTCATCAAAGTGAAGTTTAAAATTCAGATTACATAATTAAGCTTTTACATAATTAAGCATTACTTTACAAATTTTACGAGCATGCAGAGAATAACTCCGCACCATTTCCCTAGAAATGTTTAAATTCAGTTCAAACGACTGAGTAAATTTTACTATGTTCTCTGAAACAGAGATTAAAAGTTAACTATTTATCTAAGTAATGTAATTTCCAAAGGAAGCGTAGCTTTTATGTTATTGTTTATGTGAGGAAAATTAGAAACAAGTCCTATCAAAATAAAGTCATTTACAGTTAGTATAATTGCAATCTTCTCTACAACTTTTCGACTACAGCTTTGAACGGGAATCTTAGTTTGCGTACTTGAGCTTTTTAGCGCTTACTTCCTATTTTCTTCCCCTAAATTCCAAAACAGGAGCAATTAGCAAAGCTGATAGCTTGAAACGGGATTACATTTAGAAAAGTAAATAAATCTTACAAGTTATCTCGAGCAAAATAATTTCTTGAAAGCGAAGTATTAGATACATTCTGGTGTAAATACCCATTAAACAGTACAAAATCATTGAGTTATTTTGAAGCAGGAGACTTAAAAAAGTGCAGTTCTCTTGCCGGGACTCGAAAATATGCACTGAGTGGGCCTGAATTTCACTACGAAGGTATACTGGAAGGAGGGAGGAAATACATCACATGTTCCCCCTTTTAAAGGGCGACTGAGGATTAGGGCATCCAGTCGCCAGATTCTGGTTATGAATAATTACTGTCCAGCATCTTTTAGTTCGAACGCATTTGTAAACTCATTAGATTTGAAACAGAAGATCTTAAAAATGGGCAATTCCCTCGAAATTTAATTGAATACGCGCCGAGTGTGCTACCGTTACACCAAGAAGGCATGCTGGAAGGTGGGATAAAATACTTTATAAAGGTACACATTTATCCTTATTTGTAACTAGTTTTTGGGTCGATTATTTCGATAGCCTAATGTTTCATGCTTTCAGCGATAATTCTGTTTCAGTATTGCTCACTTCATGGATGTTTTATTTACATTTGCTCCGCATTTCGATAAATCACTTATATATACATACTTTATCATGAGTATTTTTCACATTCGTAATTACCATCGTTATTTATTTTTATTAGCATTTATGTTGTTTGAGAAATTATCTTCTCAGATTATTCACAAAACCTTTCAAAGTATTTCAAAGCTATAATATCAATCACAATGAATATAATCATCTAAGTTAAAAAACATGAGTACAGTGCTCGTCATGAGCTCGAATCCTGCGACGAGGCATTTTTTCAGTCGTTGAATGGTATCCTAAATCGCAATGCAGCAGAAACTTTTAGGAACAGATTCCTGAATCGAAAATTAATTTTAATCATTCGTATATTTGGTCAAAACATGTATGCATACGACATTTCAAAGCAATCGGACTATTCGCGCTTGCAGTGACGATTTTTTTGTTATAGAGTGTATTCACATATAACACATCTTTAGAATTCCCGATAACGTGTTAGGGGTTACCATATATTTTTTTTATTCGTCAATTGAGCGGCCAAATGTCTAGAAGTGCTATCGTGAAAAAGAAAAAAGTATAAAATTATTTTACAAGTTCATCGAGTGCCATTTCATAAAAATATTTAATGTGTCTAATTAGACTAGACATCTCAAGAATTAAGTGTAGTTTTATTTAAATCAATCAGATTAAAAAGTCGATGTATACTCTTAAGAACAGAATTTATTGTTTTGAAGCTCTTAGTCTTTTTATACTATAGTAAACAGGTTAAATTTTAAAGTTAAATATCTTAAGCTTTATTGAATCGCAAAAAAACTGATGCGTGGAACTATAAGTATTCTATTTTACGTAGTGGCAATACTTAGCTTTCAAACAGCTTAATTTGCGGATAAAAACTGAATGCGAAATATCTTACCATTTCGACAAATGGCAAATGTCTGGCGTCCTGGAGATTAAAATATTTCATTTGGAACAATGTTGCTACGTCTCGCTTTTAAACGGATGTTTTTGAGAAATAAAAAGTCTCTAAATTTGTAAAAATATAAATCAAATCAAAGATGAATTTATAATCAAAATTCGTGCTTCGAGGTGCCCTTGTTATGGGTGAAGAGTACGTGTATTAAAAATGTGGTGGTTATATACGTAGTCGTTTCTCCACAATATGAGGAATACGTGCATACAGACTCTTCATTATTTAATTTTTTTTCAAAAAAATATATTTTGATAATCAGTAGTGGTAACAATTTGAACAGTGATTCATACATAAAGAGAATTTCGAGGCTAATAGCATTTCTGATGCTGATAACGTTTTAATTACATAACATGATAAATGAGATCATAGCTTTTACACTTTTTTGAATTATGTTTAAGTTATATTTATACTGTTCGAATGTTCCTTTTCCTCCTGTTGGAGCCGGTCGTGCCCTCTCTTTTCTCATCAAGGAAATATCTTCCTTTTCTTATTATCTCCGGTGTTCCATTGGGGGCTTTTCTTTTCTTGTTCGTATCTTCACTTGTGGCCGACTCTGGCGGTCGTTGTTGTTGTGCCATGTGTTGAGATGGTGCCTCCCGTGCCGGGTCCTGCAAAAGATCTTGAAATATTCTCATGTTATCTCTATTGTAATACGGCTTGATTTGATCGATATTTGCCATAATTTTTTTGCCATTCTTGGCTTTTAAGACTACTACAGCATGGGTTACTTTCTCAATAATGTATGGTCCTTCAAACCCTGCGGAAATTTTTGCTATTTTGTCTTCCGCCGCTGAAGAAAGAGAATGCTTCAGCTTAAGTACTTCATTCCCCACATTATACTTTACTTCCCGTCTTTTCATGTCATAGTACATTTTTTGTTTCCTCTGCAACATCATTCAACCTGTTTAGGACTGCGTAAGGACTGTTCCTTGGTGGCCATAGTTTAGGAGAAAGTCCTTTGAATCAGATTCTACAACCACACCTTGTCACTTACATTGAATCGAACTCGTGCGACTCTTATGTCATATAGGGTCTTTGTTGTCACCAAGTTGACTGCTGTTGTGTAAATTGTGCATCAGTTCAATCCATGGCTGGAGTTCCTTAATGTGCTCATCAGGTGATGAAGGTGCTGTGTATACTTTTATATACTTTGAAACCAAAAAGTGTCAGTAATGGTTTATAACATCGAAGAAGGAATAATTCTTAGAAATAATTGATTTTGTATTAATTCCCTGAAAGGAATAGGTGGGGGAAAACGAAACTGAAGAAGGTATTGTCTCCAAAGCCTAAAACGATAGACGTGATGAAGAGAAATGATAAGTACGTATCAGAATTAGAAACTGATTATAAAAAACAGAAGAGATAATTGGAGATAATACAGAATTAAATATGCAGTAACAAAAGCAAAACGATTTTTATTATTTGCGAATAAAAGCAAACCTCCTTTCATCTTGCCTTAAGATTTTACTCTTTGTACCAATTATGATATTTCCTGTCCTGCGTCGTTACGTGCATCCAGGTTCAGTCTGTTCTTGTTATCATTGCAAACTAATTGGCCGCAATTTACGTTTCAAGGAGACAGGATTTTCTGAGATCACGTACTCCGTGCGAATTTTTATACTGATAAAAGCGGTGTTTGTCAGTGCTTTTACAATGCGAATAAAATTAAGGGGCAATGAACTCGGAAATTGCACCAAGACTGAAAAATGGGAAGATACAGATAATCTAAGAAACAAACCTCAGGCATTTGAAACTCTCAATGTATTAAATTACGATTCGAAAATTGATTAAAATTGCTGATGCAAAATGGTAAACTTACTAATAACAAAGATAAACAGCGAGAACAGCATTTATAAGGAAATTCATCACATATGTACTTTTTACAACTCAACAACATTTAAGCTTGTAGAGTCATTAGGTTATTTACAAGCAGGACAGATGAAAAATAAGCAATGGCCTCGCCCGGAATCGAACCTCGGTTACGCATCCAGCGTGCTGACCACTACACCACGAAAGCATGCGAGGAAAGCGCTAGAAATACCTTATATTGTAAGGTTTTAGTTTAAACTAACAAAGTTTTATTTTAATGATTTCTTTCCTATGTGTTCTTATTTCAACTTCCCGTTAGAATGAGCGCGCGTTTCAGCTTTATGCTAAACTGAAGTGGAGCCTAGTTTGTATTTAAGCGATAGGTAGGAACTCCTCGGTGTGCGAGAGCTTTGAGTCTCAGATCACTGCTGCTCTGTTCCGACGTTCGCCTGACTAGTTAGTAATTTAAATTCTAAGCCGTAGCGCTGTTACTCTATTACTTATTGAAATAAATCTAAGTGCGTTAGTATTAGCTAACTCTTGCTACACACCATTGATCATTTAGAGGCCAACCGCGCGTTCATAGCTCTGTGAGCAATGATTACTTAATTTCTATTTAAATTTAGTTTAAATTATTTGATTGTTCAGTTTAGACCCAACTGCGGTCATTATTTTCTGTATTCCTCCTGAGTTGGGAAGTGGATGTATATAATTGTGGTTTAATAAAAGAGGATTTTAAATCCTTCTTACGTGCAGTTCTTCTACCACTTTACCACAGTTTTCTACCACAGAACGTAGCTGCATTCAGCTCCCTGTTCAAGATCAGGACTTAGTTACTTCACGAATATGTTCGCCAAGAGTATGCACCGAACAATTAGTCCTGACAATATACTCCCCCTTTTAAAGGGCGCCTGGGGATTAGGAGACCCAGTCGTCAAATCGTGGTGGTGGAGAATCATCATCCACCACGTTTTAATTCGGGCGCCACTTGCAGATTTATTACGGTTTTTAGAAGCAGGAGAGATGAAAAAGGAGCAATGCCCTCGCCGGGAATCGAACTACGTATCCCTCGGTTACGCGTCGAGCGAGCTGACCACTACACTCCGAAGACATGGGAAGGAAGCGGGAGAAATACCTTATAAGGAACTCTGAATTATTGCAACTGAGCCAGATTTAGACAACTTCGAATTATTGCAACGGAGCAACGTTTAAACAACTCTGAATTTTTGCAACAGAGCAACAACGCTCAAGCAACTCCAAATTATTACTAATGCTAAACAACCTCGGATCATTGCAACTGAGCAACATTTAAGCATCTTCAAATAATTGCATTTGAGAATCATTTAAAAAATATATAACATGTTATCCGTTACATTATAAGGTATTTCTCCCTCCTTTTTAGTATGCCTTCGTAGTGTAATGGTCAGCACACTCGACACGTATTCGAGAGGTCCGAGGTTCGAGTCCCGGCAAAGGCACTGTTCATTTTGTCCCGTCTCTTGCTTCGAAATAACATAATGTCTCTACAGCGTAACTATGTGTGAGACATATGTGGGATACATATAAAAATGCGTATTTCTGAGCACAAAACCTATAACGTTCTGTGTATAAGATACCCTTTTGGAAAAAATTTGAACCGACCAAAATTTTAATGAATGTCTGCATACAATGGCTCGTCACTCAGCCTCTTAAAATTAGAAATATTTTTTTAAGGCAGTTTTTCATTTTCAGTTGAGTAAATATTTAAATATTTGGATATTCATTTTATATAGAAACCATGCACATGCTCCCAAAATTGGAAGTTAAATAGCTACATCAGTTTTTGTGTTACGGGAGTCGAGCATGTTATTTTTACTCTTCTGAATACGTATAAACGTTTACTTAACGTAACTTTAGAGATGGCGGGGAAAAATTTAGATGTCTTAAATTTTAGAAAGTAGCATTTTAAATTAGAAAATACCATTATCTCAATAACTCTCTCATTGAAAGCACTTCTAAACCTGTATAAAACCATAAAACCATTCCATAAAGTCATAAAACGTCATTAGGATAGTAAGGCATAAAAATCCCATAAAGCCTTTTATTGGCGCAATGTTCATACTTGAAAATATCGGATTATGAAAACGGCTACCTAGGTTTTAAATAAAACTTTATCCATTTCGAGGGAGGTCAGGCATATGTCCCTCTTTTGCAAGCATACTCTTACTGAAAAGCACACACTTACCGAAGAACACGCATTTGTGTTTGACCGTTTTCGAATTTCGATAGGATTTTATTTAGAACTGAAGTCAAAAAAGGGTTTCTCTTTTGCCTCATTTTAAAATTTACGTTGGTGTATTTTGCTTTGTACTTGATCTCAATAGATTCTAAATACAGTTATTTCTTTGAATTTCGAAGCAAGAAATGAAAGCTATGAAAGTAACAAATATTCAGAATTCACAAGGGAGGTCTTGAATATTTGAATTACCAAATAAAATATCAAAATCAGAATAACTTCGCAGTGCTCGAAGCATTTAAGAGAACTGTTAATGCAATGAAAATCGTATATTCCTAAGACGATGTTATATTATAACAAAATAATAGACTATTTAAAAACCACATAATGACGAGGGTGCATCCAAAAAAAAGGTTACAAGGGTAAAAAAAATTTATTTATTGATCACAGACAGAAAAAACAAGAGGGAATGAAGAGGCCTACTTTTCTATCTTTTTCCCACATAATGACCAAAACTGTATAAGCATTTATCTGAACGCAGGACCAAGACGTTTAACCCGCCATGGGAGAAATCATATCCCTTCCCATTGAACCAACTCTCGATAGTCGTTTTTACATCGCATTCTGAAAAGAGGAACATCATTCCAGATAAATATTCCTTCAGTTTGGGAAAAAGAAAATAATTACTGGGTGCTAAAGCTGGGCTATATGGAGATGACCACTCCGGACTTTCCACTTTTGCAGCAATTTTTGAGTGTGGCCACCAGTATTCGGCCGGACATTGCCATGATATACGACATTATCACTCAACAGGACGCTTCGTCGGATGGCTGGCTTCACGTGACCTTGTCAAAGAGACACAATAAAGATCGACAATAACGGGATGGCCACGCTCCAGGTACTCGATCAGGACAACGAAACACACCTCGTACCTCCGAGTGAGACCACTTTTTCAAACATCTCTCAATTTCTCACGCATCTGCTACCTATTTTACCTACCCGCACAGCTTCTTCAGTTTGCTAAATCAAAGTGGCACCATAACGATCGGCAATAACGGGATGGCCACGCTTCAGGCACTCGATCAGGGCAACGGAACCCGCCTCGCACCTCCAAACGAGACCACGTTTCTAAACGTCTCTCCATTTCAATCATTCTCACACATCTGCGAACGTATTCTACTTACCAGAACAGCCACAGCTAGACAACTAGTGCCATCTGTCTATACTCTGAGGTAAAAAAATTCTATGCACACTAATTACTTTTCAAATCTGATGCTTGTAACCTTTTTTGGAGATCCACCTGCGCATAAAGTAAACAATGATATGTAATTGCATAACTTCAATTTAATTCTTCTGCAATATTCAAGCGAATAAACGTGTACTTTTGTTTTTTCAGGTGTTGATATTTCCTTAGTAAGAATAGATCACTATATATATTCTAGTATGGTTTCCGATAGAATTATAAAGAACTCTGTTGGAATGCTATGGAGATAATGTAATTTATACAGACAAGTGAAAAAATTTTCGTCATGCCCAACTTTTTCTTCCCTTCGAATGGAACTGATCTCAGCTTCAACTTCACCTTCAACTTCAGCTTAAAGCAAGCGTTAGATGTCCTAGAAGAACATTTCTCCAAAGACAGAATTTTCGATTATGAAACAGAGACGATTATTATAACGTGCTACGCTTTGCTGATGGCTACTGGTTTGTTTTGCAACCTTCTCCTGTGTTGTGTGGTGCTCGCAAACACTAGAATCAGGTAAAGTATTGAATAAAAATTCTGCTCTTGTACCAAACTATTATTTAAATGCGAAAGCAGGGCACCCTTTTGCTCGTTATTTAAGGGAAAAGAAGCATATCTGAGATAGAAAAATTATAATTAGTTATACAATCATAATTAATTCTGTTGTTACTAATCTCACTTGTCGGGTTTAATCGGAAAACCCCATGAATTATTAGCGTGGCAAGGAATACATGACTGCTTCTGTCTTTGGCCAGAGCCTCACGGCACATTTTGAGTGCCTCCATGCCGCACAGACAACGTGCATTTACAAACATCCATGACTTCGCCAGGATTCGAACCCACGCCCTTTGGCACTGCAGTCAACACTGCTAACAACTTTCCCCTGGGGGTGGCATTAGTTCTACGGTACTTCGCCATATAGAAATTCCAATATTTAATTCAAAATTAGAACTCATGTCTACATCAGGAACTACTAAATATACTGATCAGCCAAGTCATTACGACCACCCCTACACTGTGAGAATGCGCTGGCTAGAATGACGTAGATCAGCATTTCTCAAATTTTTTTCAAGTGGGAGCCATATTTATAGATTAGATTGTTTAGCAGACCACCTTTTCCTTGTCTTCCTAGAAAGAACTCTTTTTAGCGTATGTTGCAGCTTTTGCTGCCTGAGTCACACGAGTTTGACTTACATTAACTTCTTTTATATCATGCCGTTGCCTATGTCAAGGGAAGAGAAGTTGCACGCGTAGAGCATTAAAGTATGAGTCTAGTTATCCCGATATTGAATGACAAGTGTATATGACGGTAGTTGATGCCACCTATATCAGGCAGATACATTAATAGTTAACTATTGTTATTTCGGTTAAAGTAACAAACCGAATAACGATTATTGGTGAAGTTAAACAAGAATCAGGGTAATGTTTGTGAATTTCGCAGGTCTAGTTTCGACGGTTCAAATACAGAACCACATTTTTCAGCTGTCTAAGTACCAATGAGCAGGAAAGTATATGGTGATAATATAAAAATGACTGGAAAGAAGTCACACTACTGGCGCCATCTATTGTTGAAACAAGACAACTAAAACATAATGTCCTTAAAAGGCTGAAGACAAAGATTGATTGGGATTACGATCGTTAACTAGAACAGAGAGATTTTTTCAATGCGAAATGCCTATAGAAAATCTAATTCTCTAATGGAAAATGTGTTTCGAATAATTTTCGCAGCAGTAAACCCAAAAGTGTTATTTTCTGACCAACAGTGCAGGCCAACAGAGGATTTCTCGGCTTCCTTTTTAATAATAAATGACTCAGGTTCTTTAACGAGAAATTTTAAGGCTCTCTTAGTTTGACCAATGCAAGTTAAATCACACTGCAAGGAATCCTGTAAATACTCCAGGAATTCGTATCCGGAATAGCGTCTTTAAGTATGGAAGTGGGAATTTTATTGGTCGAAAACAAACGACCCGGAAGTTAAATTTCTGTAGAATAAAGCAATTGTTTTACCTAATCGATGAAAAGAAAGGAATAACAACGTAATTCATGTAATTCCCTAAGGCAAGAGGGTGTCTTTTGATGTGCTGAGATGAGAATATTAAAACAGCTACGTTCATAATGTTGGGTGGAAAGCCCGTGTCAATTGCAAATGCTTTTATGTAATTTAGGTTTTGATCAAGAACCAGTTTATGATAGCAAACTTGAAGTGTACTAAAAACAAAAGAATAAAAGGAGGCTTACTTCTGTGCTTTCTTAAAATGAAGCTTTTCTGTTTATCAACATAGTCTGTCTCGCTCTGTAAGTAGGCAGCTGAAGATCATGGTTCTGTATTCAAGCCATCCAGAGGAGCCATGCAAAATTTACAAATATTCCGCTGATTCTCGTTGTTTAACGTCTCCAAAAACGACTGTTGGTTAGTTGCTTTCTACCAGTTAGACTGGCATAGTAATGCTGTTTGGTGCTGTATGGTTACACATAGGAGTAAATCTTGCAGTCCCATTGCATCATAGAAGGCTTTCTACCACACTTTTATTTTCCCATTCCTATATCGTTTTTAAATTATTTTATGATTTAAAAATATTTCTCTTACTTTAAATTATACATCATACGGAAGAGGTGTTGCCTTCCAATTTCTGTAAACAGCACTGCTATTTCGGGCGGAAGGGTTCATAATAGATTAAATGCACACAGGACCGATGCGTTATTAAAATTAATTTTGTCAAAATAAACACTTATAAAGTTCTGGAATTTTCAGCAGAAATACTGGTACGAACGTGTAAGTTCATAATATTACAGAGTACATTCGATAGTTATGTATCAAACTTCTAAGAATGTTAAACACAGCGCAATGCAAAGCGAATTTAAAGAGAAAGCTAACTCGGATATCTCAGTTCACGCATAACTAACAAGTCGCAACAATAATAATTAATCAACTGAGAGCAGATGCTCTCTCTCCGGTCTTACATAGTTTCCAGTCGGCCTCCGAGATATTTCTAGTACTTTCTGCTTCTCGAAATTACTGGAAGGCAATACGAGGGTGCACTTACGTTTACAGCTAACATGGTGATCAATTACATTTATTCAGTTTAAATATATATTACGGTTATACAGGAACTGGAGCAAAAAGTTGGTAGATCGTCGGCAAATTTGGCGAATTTGGGGGATTTCCCACCAAAATACCGAGTTGCCCATTTACTCAATGTTAAACGTATTTGTCCCTGCGTTCTTGCTTTTCCGGTAAAGCGCTTCTTTAGATTTTTCATGTTGTAGATGAAATATAGCAATTTTACTTATAATTCTGTTAAAATTACATATCTGAGTGTAAAATCCGTAACAATACGTTGCTTTCTTGCCACTACATTGTTTCTTTTCGATAATGTTTATCATTAAATTTCTGTTGAAATTAACTCTGTCGAAGAAAGGTGTTTGCAAAATGAATAATTTTCTTTTACTGTCGTTTCAAGTTATGTTTACATTTAGAACATGTCAAGGGCTACAAAAAATATTCTGAAATTGCAATTAGTTTCGGAGTTGGAACTTCGAAAATGAAATATTGATTTTTGAAATTGGATCAAATGGTTTTACCATGAGTTAAAATTGAAACAAAACAAAAAATATATGTTCCATTTTACTGACAGCAGTTCTTTGTGATGTTAGCGGTAGAGGAAAAGCAACTCGGAGCTTTTAGATATAAATCTCCTCAAAATGGTATGTGTCAAAATCAGGATTGTGTTAAATATGCGTAAGTTATTTGGTTATATTTTTTAACCTGTAATATTTATTAAATGCCAATGTTCTAGCTTTAATTACTTACTTTTGGTAAAAGCCGATTTCGTGCTTCCAAAATCTTTAACCATCCCCCACTTCCGTACCAATAATTCCAATATAATTTTATAATGGTCCTGGGTAAGTTCGGCAACGTTTGTAAAATTGAGAAGTAAATAAAGAGTAATTTGAACCCACCATATCTTTGTTATATCTACTCAGGACTCCAGTTATGTTTTCAAAATCAACTAGAATCTAAGAAGACAGAAGTCCTGATAACTTTTAGAAATAAATATATTAATCTAACATTTCTATGAATATTCAAATCCATTCTTACATGTATGAAAATTGAAAACATTTGTCTTTAATGTCGAATTAAATTTCATAACGCACTCCAAATGTAATTTAATATGATTTATTACAACAACTTTAATATTATCCCGAAATAAACGCCTCGTCAGAAGAGAAACAGATTATAAAGGTGACTGCGAATTCATTAAACTGTAATGAACATTATTATCCTAATTTCAACGCCGAAGGCAAATTGTCATGATTTCAATTATTCAGTTATAATTAATCAAATTCTATACCCTGAATTTGAATTTCAAAATACTCGAAATGCATCAACTATTAAGTATATCTAGTGAGTATGTAATCGAGCAATTATCCCTGAAATTTCTATATCATAACTCGATTGCTGCTTCAAAATCCACTGTAAGACGAGAGTGCTTTTCTTGAGCATTTATCGTCCATTAAAATTCCACTAATGGATGTTATTAACATACTTGTGGTTTTTAATTATAAGTTAAGCAAATTAATGTCACGTTTGCATTTAAATGCACTTACAAGTAATGATGTATATATCACATAAACAGAGTAGGTATATTTTAATGTTTTAATTTGATAATAGGATACTGGCAAAAGCAAACATTTATCTTTTTTGCAATATAAGAACATCTAACACTTTTAATTGCGATTTAATATCATTATTTAATAGTTATTAAAGAAAATTTGGGCTAATCTTTGGAATATGGTAACTGGTAATTTGGCGACATTTTAGTAAGGCGATAAAAATTATAATAATAATAATAATAATTTTTATTAATTTAATGTACATGTTTATTTATATTTTAATTAGTGTTCTTTAATTTATTTATATTTTAATTAAATGATAGTCATTTTGTGCATTACGCGTTTGTAGCATTTTGCAATCCATTTCAGTACAAGTAAACCTGCTTGGAAATAAGTTAAATATTTGACACTAAGTATTTGCAACCATTTTTAATGTTTGCCTTATAAATTCGCAGGTGACTTATGGATAATTTAGAGGGAAAAGAAAATTAATGCAATTTCTTGCATATTTTATTTATTTTATACGTGCAAATGTTCGTTCTTGGAAAGGGTATATGCAAGCTGAACATATAAAAGCTTGCATAGTATACATACTTTTTAGCGATCAGGTAATTTCATATATGTCCTTTTTTACCAAATTCAAAGATTCACAAAATTTTCCTGCATTTTCGTGGAAATTTTTCTAATTTATGAGAAAAATTATTTACATGTTTCATATACAAATTTGCCTTGTAAAAACAAATTTCTGTGCACGTTTGTTCCCCGACTTTTCGGAAAATTCCGATCGTGATTTTAGCTAATAAGCCCTTGGAAACACTTTCGCACCTAATCTTCGTCATGATTAAGCACATTTGTTCCATAAAAATTCTAGCATAAACGTAATTCGGCTAGCAGATTGTTGGAAAAATGTTGAGTTAAAAAAAAAAAAACCTTTACTTCGTGAAAACAAAATGGCGTCACAAAAAAAAACTGGCGGGTTGCTGTAGCAAGGCTGCTCGCCAAATTTTCGCCAAAAAACCGCCAAGTTACCATAATCCGAAGATTAACCAAAATTTGACTTGGTAGTGTGGAAATGTATTAAGTATTAGCAGAATACCCGTTTCAAACAATTATCAGTGTCCAGCGATTTACCGCTCGGCCACTGGTAGGCCACAAATGCATATAGGAACCGGAACCCTAAGGAACAATACCAGCATCCAGCGATCTTAACCGCTTGGATGCTGGTCGGCCGTACCTACACCAGAGAGTACTCACTTGCGTTTGATATTCTTAGGAATAAACGCATTAATCTAATATTCCTATGAATTTTCCAGTCCATTTGTAAGGTTTTAGTTAAACTAACAAAGTTTTATTTTAAGTTTACTTTTTCTATCCCTTCTCATTTCAACTTCCCGTTAGAATAAGCGCGCGTTTCAGCTTTATGCTAATTTCAAGTGGAGCCAAGTACTATTTAACGAAAGGTAGAAACCTTTCAGGGTGAGAGAGCTTTTAGTCTCAGACCACTGTTACTCTATTCGACGTTCGCCTGACTAGCTAGCATTTAAATTCTAAGCCATAGCGCTTTTACGTTATTGCTTATTGAAGTAATTCCAAGTGCGTCAGTATTAGTTAAATCTTGCTACGCACCATTTAGTTTAGAGGCCAACCTCGCATTATAGCTCTGCGAGCAACGACTACTTAATTTCTATTTAGTTTTTAGTTTAAATTTGATTGTTCATTTGAGACCCAAGTGCGGTTTCTATTTTCTGTATCCCTCCCGAGTTGTGAAGTGGATGTATATAATTGTGGTTTAATAAAAGAGGAATTTAAATCCCTTTAAAGTGCAGTTCTTCTACCACTTAATCACAATATTCTACCACAGAACGTAGCTGCATTCAGCTCCCTGTTCAAGATCAGGACTTTAAGCTGTCATGAAGATGTTTTCCAAGAATCTGCACCGAACACTTAGTCCTGACACATTCTTACATGTAAGGAAATTTAGAATATTTATCTTTTATGTCGCGTTAAATTTCTTAACGCACTATAAATGTAATTTAACACGATTTACTATAACAATTTTAACATTATATTGAATTAAACAACTCGAGAGAAGAACAACAGATTCTAAAGATGAAAGATCTCTGGGTCGACGTGGGGAGGGGCGGTGCGACCTTGAAACCAGGGGTCAAAAAAATTTTTCGCTATTAAAAAAATTTCACTACCATTGTCTCCCTCTCCTCGAGCGCTATCGCCTGGATATAAAATTTTTGTATTTAGGCCGAAATCGACCCCCGTTACGGCGTTTTCAAGATATTTTTCTTCAAAAAAAACTAAGTCCAGCGATAAATACGCTGAACTGCGAATTTTTTTAAAAATTGAGATACATCGATGAAACTGCGGCTATGCATAGACCCCCTGGGGATACATCTTCAGTTGAAGCGGTTTCGATTTATGTCGATTAGAACTGCCGTAACGGTCAGTTGAAATTTTCAATGGTATCCCTATGTACTGGGATGCAGCAGTTTTAACATTAGGCTCTACGGGAGAATATTTTTCTATTTAAGATACAGCGATGAAACTGCGGGGGTGCACAGACCCCCTGGGGATATGTTACAGTGAAAGCGGTTTGCATCTATCTTAATTCGAAATGGAGTTCTGGTAACGAAACTTTTGAAGTTTCCCCAAAATGCTTTTCTCGGGCTAAAAAACACTTTGGGAAAATTTTGAATAAATCCGAAACTACTCATCCGATTTAGTTGATTCGACCACTCATTTGTTCGTCTCGCGGAGTACATTACAACCATATATCTGGTTTCAAAAAATTCCGATAGGGGGCGGAGCTATTGACCCCCGAATTGGGACCATACGGCCTCCCCTGGACGGGGCCAGGGGGGTCCGATTTCGATGCGGTTTCGTTTTTTGAGAATCTTATTTTTTTGTGATTTTTCCATAAAAAAAATTGGGCCCCCCCGGTTTGGGGGGCCCCCCGGGGCTCCAACCCCCCAAAACCCGAAATTCATATCTCTGGAACCGCCGAACCGATTTGCACCAAAATTTATACGGTTATAGAGTGTACCGAGACCTGTCGATACGCGCAAGAACGAGGTCTCTGGGTCGACCTGGGGAGGGGCGGTGCGACCTTGAAACCAGGGGTCAAAAAAAAATTTTTCGCTATTAAAAAAATTCCACCACCATCGTCTTCCTCTCCTCGAGCGCTATCGCCTGGATATAAAATTTTTATATTTAGGCCGAAATCGACCCCCGTTACGGCGTTTTCAAAAGTCCAGCGATAAATACCCTGAACTGCGAATTTTTTTAAAAATTGAGATACATCGATGAAACTGCGGCTATGCATAGACCCCCTGGGGATACATCTTCAGTAGAAGCGGTTTCGATTTATCTCGATTAGAACTGCCGTAACGGTCAGTTGAAATTTTCAATGGTATCCCTATGTACTGTGATGCAGTGGTTTTAACATTAGGCTCTAAGGGAGAATTTTTTTCTAATTGAGATACAGCGATGAAACTGCGGGGGTGCACAGACCCCCTGGGGATACGCTTACAGTGAAAGCGGTTTGCATCTATCTTAATGAGAAATGGAGTTCTGGTAACGACACTTTTGAAGTTTCCCCAAAATGCTTTTCTCGGGCTAAAAACACTTTGGGGAAATTTTGAATAAATCCGAAACTACTCATCCGATTTGGATGATTCGACCACTCATTTGTTCGTCTCGTGGAGTACATTACAACCATATATCTGGTTTCGAAAAATTCCGATCGGGGGCGGAGCTATTGATCCCCGAAGTGGGACCCTACGGCCTCCCCTGGACGGGGCCAGGTGGGTCCGATTTCGATGCGGTTTCGTTTTTTGAGAATCTTATTTTTTTGTGATTTTTCCATAAAAAAAATTGGGCCCCCGGGGCTACAACCCCCCAAAACCCGAAATTCATATCTCTGGAACCGCCGAACGATTTTCACCAAAATTTATATGGTTATAGTGTGTACCGGGACCTGTCGATACGCGCAAGAACGAGGTCTCTGGGTCGACCTGGGGAGGCGCGGTGCGACCTTGAAACCAGGGGTCAAAAAAAATTTTTCGCTATTAAAAAAATTCCACCACCATTGTCTTCCTCTCCTCGAGCGCTTACGCCTGGATATAAAATTTTTGAATTTAGGACGAAATCGACCCCCGTTACGGCGTTTTCAAAAGTCCAGCGATAAATAAATGTTTACAGTGAAAGCGGTTTGCATCTATCTTAATTAGAAATGGAGTTCTGGTAACGACACTTTTGAAGTTTCCCCAAAATGCTTTTCTCGGCCTAAAAAACACTTTGGGGAAATTTTGAATAAATCCGAAACTACTCATCCGATTTGGATGATTCGACCACTCATTTGTTCGTCTCGCGGAGTACATTACAACCATATATCTGGTTTCAAAAAATTCCGAACTGGCGCGGAGCTATTGACCCCCGAATTGGGACCCTACGGCCTCCCGTGGACGGGGCCAGGGAGGTCCGATTTCGATGAGGTTTCGTTTTTTGAGAATCTTATTTTTTTTGTGATTTTTCCATAAAAAACTGGGCCACCCCGGTTTGGGGCGCCCCCCTGGGCTAAAAGCCCCCAAAACCCGAAATTCATATCTCTGGAACCGCCGAACCGATTTGCACCAAAATTTATATGGTGATAGAGTATACCGAGACCTGTCGATACGCGCAAGAACGAGGTCTCTGGGTCGACCTGGGGAGGGGCGGTGCGACTCTGAAACCAGGGGCCAAAAAAACATTTTTCGCTATTAAAAAAAGTTCCACCACCATGGTCTTCCTCTCCTCGAGCGCTATCGCCTGGATATAAATTTTTTGTATTTAGGCTGAAATCGACCCCCGTTACGGCGTTTTCAAAATTCCAGCGATAAATACGCTGAACTGCGAATTTTTTTAAAAATTGAGATACATCGATGAAACTAC
>KK112424.1:0-18997 GCA_000611955.2 Stegodyphus mimosarum
GTCCGTGGTTCGATCCCCGGCGAAGGCATTGCATATTTTTCATGTCTCCTGGTTCCAAAAAAAAAAATACCTAATGTCTCTACACAATGATTGTTCGAATTACAATATAACTTCAATAGCAATTAGATTTTTGGCTCAGCAGAGTAATAAAGTCGGCTTTTGAATACTACTAGTTCAAATCAGATGCCAATTTTGGCAAACAATCTAAATATTTAGATATCTCCGTGGATTTCCTTATGTGTAACATGAATGCAAATCATTTTCTTTTAGAAAGTTCGCTATGAATACACCGTTCTTAAACGTCTCGTTGCATTCAGTTAAATAAAGTTTTTTTCCTGCTTTTATTAACGGGGGATGTTTACGATGAACATGAGCCAGTTTCCCTTAGAAAGTCATCCACAGGAGCATCTTTGAAGGCTCTACCGTAATCCAAATAATATAACAATCCCAGGTGCATAAGAAAATGATGCTTTTATTTGTTCTTACGTGAAACAATGGCGGAAAATAGTTCATGCAAGTCCTTTCACTGTAATGCATTTGAACTCTTTATGGAAAATGCGTCTTATGTTGAATTGGTAAAAATGTTGAATTATTACCAATTGGTAATGATTTTTTTCCAGTGGCAGGTCCTAGCCGTTTATAGACATTGATTACTCTAAGGCCGGTCACGTGATTAAGGAGGCAACTAATATGTGGGCCACCGTTGCCTGCTATGAAGAGGACGAACCAATTACATTCATGCCGTATCCGGGATTCGAACCCAGGCTCATCGGTACGGCAACCAGAGTCACGAACCACTTTCCCGTCTGGCGATAATTCATAATAAATGGATTTAGTAAAATGTTTAGTATACACAGCAATTAAGCATACTGATTGCTGATCAGAATCATTTTTGACCAGCTAAAGCAATAGATTGGATAAAATTATGAGACTTAGTTTAGTCCTTGATGATCCCCTTTCTGAAAAGGAAACGATAAATGTAATTTTTATGATTTATTTCTTGTCTAATGTAAAAGAAGACAAGATTCCCGTAACAAATCCTTCGCGAAAACGTCCCTTTGCACAGACATACACTCTTTGCTTGCTTTTCGTTAATCTTGTAATTTATATTCACATGTATATCGAAGACGATCATAAACATACACATTTGCTTACTAACGTTATGCGCATTTCTGTCTCTATAAAATACTTCCTTTAAATAAACTCCAATTTATGCCGGTATCACAAACTACAATACATGTAAGATGATTCAGAAGACATGACAGAAAATATTAATATTTGTCTTATAGGTGATTATCCCGTTGTATTATTTAAAAATTCATCATCCAAAATGCAGAAGCATTTCGGATATACTTGTAAAATGATTTACTGTAATTTTCAAATATCATCACGATTTCCTTATCCTATGTCACTGAAATTATAAGGGGCAGTTGCTATTTCGATTAAATAATTACAATCATCTGCTGTGTAATTTTAATTAAGAGGTCATTACAATTGCATTGTAATTTTTATTAGATTATATAATTACAGTTATACTGTTTATCGAATTAGATTTCACAATTAAAATGTAATTATAATTAAAATGCATTTGCGTAAATTGTATAAGTAATTAAAAACTGTTACATTGTAATTACAAAATAATTGCATAATATTATTACAATTACTATGTATTTTCAATTGCATTCTACAATTACATTTGCAATTAAGATCGTGATTTTCCTGGGTTACGTAACTGCTTTTACCAGAAACAATTGCTATCCTAATTACATAATTATAATTACTTACTGGAGTAACAATTACAGTGTAATTGTAATTAGATTATATAATTGCAATTAGATTATGCAATTACATCGCAATTGCATTGAATATGAAATTGGATTTCATAAACACAGAAATGCAATTTAAATGAAATTACGTAAATTGTAATTGTAATTAAAAAAACAGCTACTTTTAACTATAACTATTTAGTAATTGCATAATTTTATTCCAATTACAATGCAGTTTCATTTGCGTACTACACTTAGAATTACAATTATGATCATGATTTCACTAGGTTAAGTAATTCCAATTATCAGAGACAATTACTTTTTTAATTACGTAGTTATAATTACCTACTTCAATTGCAGTTAAAATTATGTGGTAATTAGCTAATATATTAATAATATATTTGCAATTACAGATTTACCGTAGTTGTGATTAGATGCAATAAAATTTATAATTGTAATTAGATTATATAATTATAATGTTTGCGATTATCATTGCATTGTAATTGTAACTAGATTTAAGAATTAAAATGCAATTAGGCGCATTATTGTTACAATTAAAAAGTACTTACGTTCTAATTGTAATTGCAAAGTAATTGCATAAGCTAATTACAATTCCAATGTAATTGAAATCACATATTTCAAAATATTATTCCAGTTACAATAACTGTTTCTTGCAATTTTAGTTGTAAATCTAATTACATTTTGCCAAATTGTATATAAAATTTGGAGAATAATTAGGCTGGAAAATGAAAATTCTCTTTACGTATATAAACATTTAAGTTTACTATAGCTGGTATAAGCAGAAAACAGCTGGAAGTTTTAAGCGAGCTATTTATTCCGAGTTGCTATTCAAAACCTAACGATAAAACCCATTTGCCCCTAGCGAATAGTTAGTTTCCTCTCATCAGTTACCTCCCGCAGAGAAAAATTATCACCTGTCAGTTTACATTAAGAGCAGAGAGGGGAGGGCACTCTGAGACAGGCCGCATATATGCTGCTTTGCCGTTTCGTGCCAAAATTTATGTTCACGAAAATATGCTGCCTTGCCGCTATGAGGCCCAAATTATTTGGACGCATATATGCTGCCTTGCCGCTATGAGAGCCATTATTTTCGAACGCATTTATGCGACCTTGCCGTCTGGGGCGTTAAAGAGAGAATCAGCATTACTCAACCATGGGAAACAATTACAATTATTTTTAATTGCAAATAACAGTTCAATTCATAGAACTAGTTTATAACGAGAGGGGGGAAAGATTCTATGCAGAACTAAACTACATTACAAGATTTAACGATGAAATATCAGTTTAAGGAAAATTAATAATAATAAAATAAACTGTATTTATTGTATTCATACAAAGAATATTACAACATAAAAAACGAAACAAGAAAAAAGATTTATGCTTATAATTAGAAAATATTACTTTTATTTTTTCTTTTCATTAATATCTGAATCTAAATCTCTTAAGAGAGTTTGTTTTTCACAAATAGTTTTTAACATTTCATTAGATTTACTTAAAAGATTAAAGTCTTTCGTAACTTCAGCCTTTTCAGCAAGTTCATTTGCTTTATTTTCAAGCACTTTAACTTCTTTTTCTAAGAGAGTTTTCTTTCTTTTAAGAGAAATCAATTCATGCGTTGATTCTGCTGCTTTTCGTTTTTTCTTTTCAATTATTTTTTTCTTCTGCTCTTCCAGGTATAACTGATACTTTGAATGAGCTGATGAAGCTGCTGCTCTCATCTCTGTCGTAATTGACACATTGTGTATCCCACCAGCATGTTTCACATAGTTACAAACTATGCGCTGCGCAATGTACGAATTTTCCCCACGATTTTCTGTTTCTATATTTTTATTGATACTAAGTCCTCGTTCAACAGAGGCTTGCCCATGGGAAAGAATAAAGATCATTTTAAACGTTTCCCACAACTTTAAGTTTTTTCCATTAATGAATGTGTGCAAAAAAGTACCTAATCTCATTTTTCTCACATCATAGGTTTTAAATTCTGTAAGGTCTGGCTCGACAACATTTTCAACGAAATCGGAATATTCCAAAAGAATATTATCGCATTCTTCTTCTGCAATATGACCTTTCTGGGAAAAATGCATCAATATACTTTTCATTTTCTCGTATGCTTTTGTGCTGTTTTGCGCCATATACTTCGGATTCACAGAAACAGCATTTCGAATCAGTGAATAATTAACTGGACATTTCTCCATCAGCTTTTCAAGTAGTTGTAAAATAAAGGTTTGTGAGTCACGTTTAACAGAAAGGTAATCTTTATCCCTGATTTTTTTTAGCATATAGTTCTTGCAAGAGCGTATAAGCCCTAAATTCTAAACTAATTTTGCTTATTTCATTAACAATACCTTTCTCAGAAAAATCAAAGTTACACAAATATTTTAGTGATGAATTGATTTTTAACATGTACTCTTCTTTTATAATTTTGAAATGCTGCAAAAGTTGCTTTACTAATTTGTGCAAATAAAAAGCAAAAAAGGAATAAGTGGTTCATCCCTTTCGTAAAGTTCCAAAAAGGGTTTGACCAATTCAGCCACACAAATGAAAAAAAGGTTAGGTTAGGTTATTCAATTATGGCAAAGCACACGAGGGCTATCTGCCTAAAGGGAGGGATGCCTTCGTGGAGGACTTTCTAAGGGAAACTGGCTCGTATACACGTTACACACGGGGAAAACCACGAAAACGCCCATGCAGCCAGCCCGTTCGCGGGATTCGAACCTCGGACCGAACTACCAGTGTTCAGCGTCTTTACCGCTCGGCCGCTGGTGGGCCATAAAAAAAGGAATTTTGCAGGCATTAATTTGTCTTTAATTGCATCTGTTATTATTTCATATGATTTGCAAGTTATGTTCGTGTATTTTCCATTCTCAATTAGCTTGACATAACCTTTTATATCTTCCCAAATTTCAAAAGCACGCAAACATACTCCAAATTTCAAAAGCACGCAAACATACTGGTACATTCTCTAGCCACCTATGGTTACAAAATTTCAATGGCAAAGTCTTATGCACACTCGCTGTTAAAAAAATCTTCTCGACGTGCTGAAGAATCTTTGAATAAATGGTACAGTGCTCCTAAAATAGAAGGTATATCCCAGCTTGTAGCGGATGCTCCTTTACGGAAAGCATTGTTCAAAATATGCAAACCACCACTACCAATAGATATACATTCAATGCCATATTCCTTTTTCAATTCACGTTAGAGGGTTTCATAAAATTTCCAATTTACGATTGGCCCATCCATACTTATTTGTAGCAGCTTCTTTATATCTAGTTTTTTAACAGCCATTTGAAAACTTTCAAAAATGTTAGCAGCTGTTGCATGTCCCATGAAAGCAGAAGTCAAAAATCGAGTTACAACTTTATTTTGGTCAGGATGCCAATATCTGATACGCAAATCTAATTGCTTTTTCTGATTTGTTTTATTCAAAGTCTCGTCAAATAACAATGTGAAGTGAGATAGCTTCTTAAATTCGTCATACATGAGCCTCTGAAAATAAAGTGTTAATCCAAAATGGCACAGGTAAGCAAGCTTCCTCTCACTACAAGAAAAGCGTCTTGCTATAACACTGTCAGGGAACATAATTGAAAAACGTTTGCCCATGTCACTGCTAGATTTGTAAGAGTAATGACTTGTCACCACTTTCAAACACCACAAAATTTCAGCATCCAAAAAATCTTTTGAAGCTCCTACAGCATCATCTAAAGTATTTGAATTTCGGGAAGCACTCTTGGAACTGGACGGTGTAACACTAGCAGGATTTGAATTGGGAAAAAAGCTTGTTATTCCACCAATAGCTGTATTTTTCAATTTCAGAAATTTTTTATGCTTGGCACCTAGAAATATATAGAACTTATTGTACATTTATTTATTTTTCTACTCATATTAATATTTAAATAATTTAACTTAAATCAAAATTTTGAACATTTTCTAAATTTTCATTATAGGATAGTTTTCTCTTAACAGATACTGCAAAGTAATTTAAGTAAAAAAAACGGGGGGCGAATATTTCTGAAATTTCCTCATTCAGTCATCCTTTATACAGCAAAAGCTTAGCTAACCGGCGTCCTCGAAAATAGCCGATTGCGGGATAATCTGATAATTCCGGATTGTCGAGCGTAACTGGAAAAAGATGAGATTAGATTTTAGTCGTTTTTTTAGATTTTTCGGCTAAATTCTTTGGACATTTCGACATATGCATTAAGCATCATTCTTAAAAATATTTCTGTATCTTTCGCCACATCGCAATATTTAGAATACAAAATATCATAAACATCTTAATTTAACATACAGTAGATAAATTTGCTCTTGAATTAAAAAAAAACTAGGTCTGTAGCACAATTATCAACCGTAAACATATAGATTGTAAAAATATATTTATAAACAAAAAAAATAACCCAACGAAACTGAATAATCCGCTTAGCAAGCACAGTAAAACTATTTTAAGTGCCCATAAACAAATCCGAGATTGAATATCAAAACTAATTATCTTTGCAAAATATAACAAATGTTATTGCGCAATACGCGCACCTTATTTCTTCGGCACGTGTTATTACGCAATTGGAATCAACAGCTGCCAGTATTTGGAGAATAAAAAGCTAAATAAAGGAAAAGAATGAGACTTACAAATCTGGAGTGTTTTACATTGTAATTTTGAACACACTGTGTTAAATTTCTGGAATCACGCTTCGCTTGGGTGGTAAATAAATAAATAAAATAATAACCAGTCCATTGCTGCGAAATTTAACGGTCTGAATATCCGAGACTTTTCGCAGAAAGGGGTGGAGGATCCGGAACCTTATGACCCGAATGCATTGGCAAAAAAAATTGAAAATGTAAGTCCAAAATTCCCAACTTTGAAGATTCGCATGAAATGCAGAAATATTAGGAAGAAGGGGGAATATAGTAAATGAATAGTATGACAAAAGCTTTTCAAAAGCAGAAAATGAAAATTAATAAACAAATAAATCAGTGGTCCATGGGAGATTTAAATTTTTTATTTTCACACAAGAATTAATAATAATTAAATAGAAAAAAGTTTACTTACGATCCATGTGACACTTTAAAGCAGACTCGCCCATACTTGCTATGTTGATTTCAGTTTTACACCAGGAACACATGGCCTTGCGATTATTTTCGCTTTTTTAAGCCATTCAGAATATTCTTCCTTTGAAAGCCAATCTGTGTTAAAAACACACTTACCCATTTCAGCATATCCTGCAAATATATTATAAATATTCATACATATTCGATAACGATTGTAATAAACGCAAATATAAGGTCTTAGGTGCTAGGCGCGTTTTATCAGCGCGAATTTGAAGTGACCACGTGGGATGTGTGGGTGGGAGGAAAAGTATGTGAAATATACCGGAATATTTTTACCCCGGTCACAACTCTTTGACCAATAGAACGACGTTCACCTGTATCTACTCGCGCGAATCAAAGGCCAAAGGTTAAAGATTACGTTAATGCGGAGAAAGCTATTTCCGGAAGTATGACTCACAATCTGACCCTCCAGATAAGATAAAGAAAGTTGTTTATTTAGTTGCGGCTTTGATGCAGGGAAAAAAAGCAGTAAAAACAAAAAATAAGCACTAAAAATAAAAAAATAAGCACTTTAGAGAAAAAATAAGCACCTATAAGGGCTTTTATAATTTATTTTCAAATATAAGGACTTATAAGCACTTATAAGGACCGCTACGAACCCTGTTCTAACTTTTCAAAAATTCAGTACTAACCGTAATTAACTCGGAAGTTTGTTTCTCAAAGCGTTCCTTTCATATATATATATATATGTATATATTCTTTAACAGAACAAATTTTTCATATGAAATTCCAATTTTATGCATAGTAGTTTGAGCTTATATTGCGTAAATTAATTACTAAAATAATTCCATGTGAAAAACAAACTTTCATAGAACATTCCGATTTCATATACAGTAGTTTGAGCTTATATTGCATGAATTTGATTGTAGTTTTGCACATATTGCATGCATTAAAATAATTACTATATTATTTTACAGATTGTGAGTGTAAGAATGGCGAATGCGTTAAAGATAAGGATGGAAAAAAATTCTGCCAGTGCCCGAAAGGATTCGGGTTATATAAACCCCAAGAATGCAAAAGTATGTGCAATTTTTTACTCTTATTCAATAGATAATTAATTATTTAAGACTTATAATATATTATCATTGTTTGCGTGATTACAAATAATAGCCACCAAAAAGAACTGTACAAGAATTCAAATTAAAAATGTGTGTTTTCTTCCTAAAATGTGGGAGAAAACAGCTTTTATTGCATAAGAACAATAATGGCTCAAGGAAATTAAATCCATGCACCGAAAGTTTTAATTCATAAACTCTTAAGACAAACAAATTATAAATATAATTTCTACAGAAACCAGAAGCCTCACAATATATTTTTATAACTGCACACCTTAACTTTTTTTGCAGTCTAATGAGTTATCTCAGACATGCAGTTAAAGAGTGTTATGCATATTCCTAAGTACTCGCATAAAATTTTAAATGGTCTGAAATCTGGAATTCACTGATTTCATTGATCATCAGAATCACAGTTAGAGTTGCTCTGTATGTCCAAGCAGTAATTCACTAAAACAAATGACTCAGGTACGGCAACAGGAAATACTTCCGTATCTGATAAAGTACTTGTTACTTCGTCACAGTTTATTAAAACATACACAGATGATAACAATAACACAGAAATCAGGATTGTGCCAAAAGGATTCTAACCCAAATCATAACCTCAACAGTAGATGTACATTTCAAGAAATTTGAACTAACTGCTGGTGCTTTTTTCGCTCTTTTAATCGTGAAACATGGCATAGTTGGAGAGTATCCGCAAGGATCATTTGGATTCATCTGTAAATATCTTTGAACTCCATTATTTTTTGCTCGATGTCATGCTCGTGTTTCATTAAGTTCGATGTTCTTTTCTCAGTGTTGATACGTTTATAAAAGTCAAAATACTTTTTATAAATGAATAAGTGGAAAACAAATTAAAGGTAAGAAGGAAAAGAAGAGCATCAGTACAAAATTTAATTTTAAACAAAAATAAGCCTTACTTTGCTTCTGATTAAAATGTTATCTATTTTGCAGCTGATTAGACACGGATTTCTCTTCCTCAGAAACAGAAATGTTTTTTGAAATTATTTAAGACATTGTTAACGAGTCAAAAACAAGGAAATATGTTTCTCATTTATATAACATGAGAAATGATACATTTTAAGTCATAAAATTAGCAACGACCTTATTGTTTGCCATAAATTTTGTCAAGAAGTCCAAGTAATTTAAGTCTCATTTCCCTTAATTTATTATGGATCGACGCGCTCAAAACTTGTGACCAAATTTCTGGCTCACCCTGTAAGCGACAAGGATGTCATTTTTACACCAACGTTTAAGTTCCACATTCTATTTTTAGAGGCATATAACCATCAACTATGATGCTATTCTATACTCATATGAACTTTACTACTTAAAAGACTTATGATTGCCAGTGGCACGACCGCAGATCTTAAAAGGCAGTTTGTTATCTAGAAGATTTCAAAGACGCAGTTCACCTGTCTGTGATTTAGCTTACCACATTCAATATTGTTTGCCATCTACACACAAGTAATTGAAGTTTTACAAAGATATCGCTTTTCCAGATGTTTGCTAAAATGTCAGTTTCTATTCGTTTTACAGTGCATGGGCACATTAACAGCATTTGTTTTTCAAATTTTACATAGTTTTCAATTTCTATATTTTTTATTGGAAAATATTTTCGATTGTTTCGAAAATATTAGTATAATTTTAGACGTCAATGAATATAAATGCAAATACTTAGTCAATTGAAATATAATGCAGGATTTTGACATACCGAACTGTGATAGAAAAAAATAGTATTGCATAAATTCAAGTATTAATATCTATTTTCTGTGTTTTTTGTATTCTTTCAGACGATTTTTCAATCTGACTTTCTGAAGAATTCTTTCGAATCTGGAAGAAAATATTTATTCGCTACGATTTTGATCTTCTTACTTCCTTGTACGAAGTAAAAGGAAGTATTGTAATTGCGAAAAATTTGGGGTATCATATTTCAACTAAACCATTTTGACCTTTATCGAATGCAATTTAACGATGTTTTTGCGTGATATCTGAAAGTGAGGACAGAATAAAGGACTTTTTTCCTT
Organism: Stegodyphus mimosarum; assembly: GCA_000611955.2. Classification (NCBI taxonomy): domain Eukaryota; kingdom Metazoa; phylum Arthropoda; class Arachnida; order Araneae; family Eresidae; genus Stegodyphus; species Stegodyphus mimosarum. The sequence continues at coordinate 9,973 of KK112424.1, forward strand.
CAAAACTTATAATACTAATTTAAAATGGATTCTGAAGGAGGAAGAAAAGGATTCATTTTCTCCACTTAAAGAGTGACTGCGAAAAGGAGCTCATCACCAAGCGGTGATGAATTATCGTCTACCATCTTTAAAGCGCCTTTTGTTGAGTTAGTATGTGCTTTTGAAGTAATATGAAGAATGTACATTGCTAAAGCTAAAAGTCATTCATAGCTAAGAAATTTTATTTAGTGCTTCTTTTATTGGAAGGTAAAATGGCTCTAGCAAAGAAGTGATAGAAAAGTAAAAGCGGACAAAGGCAATAATGGTTGCTTTATCAAATAAAGACATTATTAATACTATAATTCAATAGACGCCAAAAGAAGAATGTGAAGGTTAAAATAGCACTAATGTAGAAAGTACGGCGCTGGATCTTTAGATACGCTGTTCGATTGTAAGTACGAATAAAAGTATTATGCACAGTATATTGCAGTCACTAATGATAGTGTAAGTACAGTACTTCAAAAAAGAAAACATAAATATAATTTTTAGATTTTGGAAAAAAATTAACATGCACGCAAGTACAATACTTAATGCGAAATTTAGAAGGCAATACTTGAAATAGCCCTGCGTAATCTTGCATTGCTAATAATATCCCTGCATACCTGCGTCGTACGGATAGTCGGTTTATGAATAAGAATCTGCATTCGTAATTAGTTGAATACAAAAAATCATAACATGTTAATACAAAGAATCATAACATGTTATACATCAGTTTTTCTTTAAACTAATGAATTTTACCAGAAATACGTCAACATTTAGCAAACAAATTAATCCTATAACGTTTTTTTCCTCTCACTTTCTCGCATGCTTGCATGGTGTAGTTAGAAAGCAGGTCTGATTAGCAACTGGGAGTTTCGAAATTTGAATCCCGGCCAGGCAATGTATATTTTTCATGTTACTTTCCTCTAAAAAATCATAACAACTTGACAAGGGGCTCCTAAAAGGTGGTGAATGATATCTAGGGTTTTGGTGATTGGGGCCCTCCTCCCAGTCGTCCTTTAAGCGGAGAAAATGCAATCGTTTTTTTTTCCTTCTTACTGCGTGCATTCCTGGTGTATTTGCAAAATAAGTCCAGATAGCAATCGGAGGAGCTAGAGTTCTAGAGCATAGGATATGTGTCACGTCCTCGCAGGACATGACACATATTTCATGTACCTTGCTCCAAAATAAACCGTACACAGGAGCACAGGAACACCTGCACAAAATATACAAAGAAAAATTCGTCGCCAGCAGTATTAGCTGATTGGATCAGCTCCTTCACAGTCACTCTGTAAGTGGGGGAGCATGTAAGGCTTTACTCTCTTTACAACATATCTTCGTGGTGTGTAACTGGAAAGCATATCTGACTATCACCGGGAGATCTGGAGTTCAAGTGCTGGCGAGAGAGTTGCACATTTTTCAAGTCTCTGTCTCAAAAAACGTAAACAAATACCTAATGGCTCTACCATAGCGATTAAACTAAAAACGATGGTGGATGGTAATTTCTTACCGCTAGTATTTGTAGTCTGGGTTCCTTTCTGCCCAGTCGCCCTTAATTGGGGAAAACATTGAAGGCGTTTTCTTCCTCATTTACTGCCTGCCCTGGTGGTATAACGCGCAAGCACGCCCGGCTAGCATTTTGGGTGTTTGAAGTCCGAATCTTGGCCAAACATTGCATAATTTTCATATTCCCTGCTTTCAAAAAACTGTAATGAGTCTAAAGTTATCATACAAAAATGTTTCTTCCACTCGCGCATCTCCCTCAAAGTTGTGAATAATAATGAAATTTACTTCTTTCTCTTTATTTGTTATAATTGATAAACTTACTAATATCAAAATGTAATTCTTTCTGATGTGAATTTTAAATACGACGAACACGAAAAGTGTTTATAATTGTAATATCAAATTATTCATAGTTGGACAATTGGTAATTTACTTTCTCTTTTTTTAGTAAATAAAAGAATATATTTATCAAGTTTTTTAACTTTGTTATTCAAAAGAGTGCGTCTTAAATGAGTGCATTGGAGGGTCAAACTAAACAAGCTGCCTTTTGCTTCAACGCCACACACCTTATATTTCGGTCACAAGTTTGTCACACCTGTACATATCCTAGCTATGACAAGCTAACATTTGCTATGAAACAAACATTTGAAACATCTGTCACATTTGTTCGTTTGTCACACCATTACATGTCCTGGCTATGACAAGTCAACACTTGCTATGAAACAACAAATATTTGAAAACATTTGCTATGAAAATCAGATTGCAGTGATGCGCTAATCTTTAATATATTTTTGATCATCTCCTCCATAATATCCTATAATAGTGGATGAGGAAAGAAATTGTAGTTATCATAACAAATCATGCTGACGTACACTGTTTCGTCGAAGCTGAGTTTTGGCCTTGTGAAGTTTGGAATAGTTCTTCCCTTGAAACGTGATAGCTCTTTCAACAATCAGCACAGCCCTCGTTTTCTGACATATCTTCTTTTGTCCACAATCATTTCAAGAATCGAATTTTCGAATGAGTAAAGAAAGTATTCTGCTGAATTACTGGGTTCGTGACTTGCAGTAAAATTTGAATTAGGTATCGCATTGTTCTGATGGCTTAAAAAACTTATCTTTGGACTGTTTGTGAAATTTTTGTGGGTTTTAATTTTAAACCAGGTATGTAATATTTCAAAATAAAATTTATCAGAGTTTCCTCCTGTGGTAACACCATTCAAATAAGGTGATGGGACTTCAGTTCCTTAAAGTTTAGGAGACACACAGCCCACTCCAGTATTCACAATTGAAGAAAAACATCAAAATTTGAACATTTTTCAAATCTTTGAGCGCAGTGAGCGAACGGAAGGTATAATTTTATTTGAAAATTTATTACTTCATTTTACTCACTCGATAGGCAACATTTTTGGAGACACTGCCATAGCAAAATTCAAATAAAAGTCATTTTCGGCTCGTTTTACGGTACAATCTTAACGAAAATAAATAAACCTATTGGTATTTCTATTGGTAAAAGTAAAATAATCCTACCCGATAGAAATATGAGGTATTTCATATGTATAAAAGTATTTAAGTGCATTGCAAAATGCACTTTGATATGCCAATTTATCGATTTTATAAGATTTTTTGTAATATATCCAGATTTAAGGTGTAGCCGTATATCCAGGCCGGTTCCGTTTTCATGAAACCGTTTAAAAGTTGTGCTACCTCCACTTTACATTTAAACATAGCAAGTAATATTCTGCTTTGAATTTTATTCGTCCCAATTTCAGTATGAATTAGAACCATGCTTTATGTAAGTGCATCAATTGGGATAAACAAATTTCATTTCCTGCGAATACATAAATCGTAATGAAAACGTTTTAAAATATTGATTTAATACTAAACTTTAAACGTACAACTGATTAGTATTAGATTATCATGCATATTTAAGTAAGAACGTCAAAAAATTAAATATGTCCCATTCCCTACAAAGAAACTGACTGAGAATCTCCCTAGACACCTTGTAGTGGTGGTGGTAGTGGTAGTGGGTTTCCTAGCGCAAAACCTTAACGGTTATATGCTCTGAAACACATGTCAAAAAATTTTAAAGACAAATAGACACATAAACACACAAGATAAAACCTCAATAATAACATAAAGGTGAAGGTTATCTACAATGATGATGAATACAATGATAAAATGCTTGTAATAAGCAACTACACACGAATCACATAATTATCTGAAATACAAAGAGCATGACTAAAGTCATCAAACATGAGATATATTAAAATACTGATTATTAAAAACAATAAGGTGGAACATTAAAATCAAATTATATTAAACAATAAATACCTGTCTCCTTCAGGTACTGAAACAAATTCGGATTGACCTCTTTTCCAATGATATGGTCCAAGGGCAAGTCACATTTCTTAAAATGTTTTAAATGAAGATTTTTAAAATATGGACATTCTAGTAAAAATGACGAAGTGACATTATAGCAAAACAGTTTCGGCAGACCGGTTTACTGTCACCCTTCAACAGATAATTGTGAGTAATACGTGAGTGACCAACTCTCAGACGCATCAGTAAAACTTCCTCCTTCCGGTTCTTAGTGGGTACCCAACATTCAATTTTTGGTTTCACTTTTCTCAGCTTATTTTCTAGTTGCCATCCCAGATTTCCTGCCATTTCGTCAACAGTTTGTCTTTGATGACTTGACGGATGCCATTAAAGGGGATGAGGCGATGTGCAAGATGAACTGCAGATTTGGCTGTGATGTCTGCTAGCTTGTTCCCTTTTATACCCACATGTCCTGGAACCCAAAAGTAAAGGATGTCATACACACGGCTTCTCAATTTGAGCTTAAGGCTTAAAATGTCAACAACAATGGAATTCTGAGCCCTATAACATGAATCTAAGGATTTCAAGGCACTAAACGAGTCTGTATATATAATGAATTGTCTTCGATGTAGCTCAGAAATAAACAAAAGTGCATAATATAGAGCATTTAATTTTGAGGTGAAGACGGAGCAGGCGTCATGCAGTCTTTTACCCTGCACGTTGTTAATAATAATAAAGGATGCACCAACAAATCCAGCTGCTTTTGATCCATCGGTGTATACGGGAACGTAACTATTGTATTTGCGCCTGTGGTCAGAAAAATGTTGTCTATACATAAACTCGTTTGTATCTTTCTTGCCGAAACTTGTTCGCCTTTCTTTCTGGAAAACGACTAGAAAACGAATCCGGGCATCCTCCCAAGAAGGGATTTCAAAATGCTTTACAGCCTGGGTAGAGATATCTGTCATGTGGTATTTCTCGATCAGAGAGTTAACCCTAAGTGAGAAGTAAGGCACATGAGATGGTCTGGCCTCAAACAAGAATTTGTAACTGTCATCTATTATAAAGCAACATGAATTGGATAATCATGAAGTGACAACACATGGAAATAGCAGGGAGACAACTGCTCACCCCTTAACTGGAGCGACGGTTCGTGGCAGTCAAAATAGAGACTCTGGTCTGGAGATGTTCTAAACGCCCCAGAGAATATATGCAGGACCTGATGATGAACAGGATCTAATTTTAGTAAAATGGAAGGCCGTGCTGAACCATAAACAACTGAGCCATAATCTAGTTTGGAGCGTATGAGTGCTCTATAGACCCGGAGCAACGAGGCACGGTCTGCGCCCCATGAGGTGTCCGCCAGCATTTTCAAAAGATTTAGTGCCTTAAAACAGTTTTTTCTTAGGTACAGGATATGCGGAAGGAAAGTAAATTGTCGGTCAAACATCACTCAAAAAATTTTACTTCGGGTTCCACTGGAATCGGTGATCCATCAAGATACAGCTCAGGCTCAGGATTGAGGTTGCGCTTCCTGCAAAAGTGTATGCATACAGTCTCCTGTTGAGAAAAACTAATTCCTTCTTTCTTTGACCATTGCTGGATCCTATTAAGAGCGATTTGCAATTGTCTCTCTACATATCTCATGTCTGCACCTTAACAGAAAATGTGAAGATCGTCAACATATAGGAAACCTGGAACCCTAGGAGGAAGTTCTTTTAGAACAGAGTTAATTTTTAAGCTGAACAAAGTAACGTTTAGTACACAGCCTTGAGGTACACCCTCTTCTTGACAGAGTACATCTGATATAACGGAACTAATCCTAACTTGAAAAGTCCTACCCTTTAAAAGATTTTGCAGAAATATTGGCATGTTGGCGCGTAATCCAATGGTATCAAGGTCAAGCAAAATATCATATCTCCATGCCTTGTCATATGCCTTTTCTATGTCGAAAAAAACAGAGATCAGATTGTTTCTTTTGACAAAGGCTTTGCGAATCGAGGCTTCCAAAAGGAGCATATTATCTAAAATAAATCTTTATATCTTAAACTAATTATAATATAGCAAATGGCTTTGTCCCATCAGGAAATTTGTAACTCGCAATTTAATAAATAAATGAATCTTTACCTGATAGGTCTGGTTCTGAATCGCCGGCGTTGTCTTGAATCATCAGCTTCAATCCTTTACACACGAACACTTTATTGACGATATTTACAAAACACTTGAAGATTTATGCAAATAACTGCATCATTATAAAATTATTAATAACAGCTATCTTTACAATAAAACATTAGCTGCTCAACGATGAAAGTCTCAATACAGTACCATTCCGGTAGAATCCTTTCTTCTCTCTGCCAACTGTCTGCCACAGCAATGGTGTCGTAGCTGTCTGTCACAGCACCACCTCTAATGGCGCCATTGGAGATTTCCCATCAGTCATCGGAGTTTCCACATTATCAATAGTTGTTCTTTCCTTACAGAAACAACTTTAATAAGGAGAAATTACATTGTTCTTTTCTAAATAATAGACCAAGCGGCAGTTCAGCATTTTTTCAAAATTCTTGCAAACACGAGTGGTAAGGGCGATGGGGGACCTGTAGTTGGTGGGATTTTTTGGATCTTTTCCTGGCTTAGGTATAGGAATGACAACAGCTTTCTTCCATGCATTGGAAAAGTTATGCTCCTTCTACACCCGGTTGTACAAAGTGAGAAGGGCATTCAATGACTTACAGGAAAGATGCTTCAGCATTTCGTAACTGATGCCATCTAATCATAGCTTCAACATAGGCATTTACGTGAACAACAGTCCCAAATTCAGCATTAATCTAAAGTCACCTACCCAAATGAGATCCTCAGAACTCAGAGAAGAAATATTATTTAAAATCATGCATCAAACAAGGAGAAAAACGTTTAGCCTATATGTACCTTTACATAGTTACCTTTACATATACTGGCTATGACAAGGTTATTTTTTATTTGCATTTTATTTTACATCTTCTTTTTCAGGAGTTTTGTAATAATGACCACTCTAAGATACAAGTTTACTTCCCAATTGCTTAATTTATATGCATTCCTTTTTCACTTCCAGAATGTTATTGCATAGATGATAATGATTGCACCTTTAAGGATACTAAGAAAACATGTATTTGCAAAGAAGGTTTTGCAGATAGAAACGGTTACTGTAGAGGTAAGTTCAATCTGTAATTTTCAGCTTCAGTTGAAAAATTAGCAAAGCGCTTATTCTCAAAGGAGCTGTCTACATTCTAGAACTGGCCTTCTTAAATGCACATAGATACAGTTAAGCACAATAAAATACTTTAATGCTATGAATTCGTAAAGTTATTGCAAGTAGACCTAATTCAGCTTGTAGGTTTAAAAACAAAAAAATAATTTTTATAACAACTCAATGCTTTGACGCATTACTAATACTACAGGACTATACATAGTCTAATTTAACTGCAAAGCAATATCATAATTTGCATTTGAAATGGGCTATTGATTTAATACCAAAACTTAATACGCCTGCAACTAAAATTTCGAAATGTCGATATCGAAAATCTGAAAGAGAACTGCATTTCGTACATTTTAAACTCAATAAACACAGAACGGAAAATTATAATTACATTATACATTACTCATATATATTTAATAGATGAAATGGAACACAAATTAGCGCTTCTGCTCCTACATTTTATTATATGTTGTGTTAATTATGTTTTTTCTGCATAATTTTGTATTATTTTGTAATTGCTCTTATTTATTTATTATTCATTATTTTTTTATTTTAGCATTTCAGTAGAATCACGTTTATTCGACATTCCGAATATTTTTGTATTTATTTAGCTATTTTAATAGAATTGTAAACAAACTGTTTTTATTTTCCCATGCAAAGCAGGACGTGAGGAAATTAAAAAAAAAAAGCTTCCACAGAAAAGTAAAATACAAGAGTGCGCGCATTAATATTTATTAAATAGATATCTCGTAATTGTTTTTGATATGCAGAAAAATCGAGAAAATATCGGAATGATCTCGTGATAATTAGAAAGCTTATAAAAGCTGAATTAAAATATCGCAGCTCAGTTGCTGTTGTTTTAAGCGAAAGAAATGGTATTGTTTACTTGATGCTGTTATTGATTGTAGCGAATTCGCTTTGAGATCGAATTAACTTTCTCTGTGTTTTGAATTTGAGTTTTATTTAACGCTGTAGTAGTTTAAAATATAACTGCTGTGAGATATTGTGATATAGTAGGAATATCTCTGAGGAAATATTTCAGCGTTTCCAACTTCTTTTGTCACACATTCCGTATTACACGACATTGGAAAAAAGAAAAGGGAAAAGAAACAAAAACGCATCGGCAACAAGAACTGCGAATTATGGACAAAGTTCTTTTTTTAAAAAATTGTTTTGGAATTTACAGCGTGGCGTGCTCACCTACACTATGACTCATGTGCCTATCGCTCAGAATAGCGCAGCTTATCAATGCATATGAATCAGTAAAAAATTAGAAAACAAATGAAGAAATTGCGAAGAAAATAGAAATAAAAAAATAGAAAAATTGCGTGCATCTCATTTACAGTCAGGATCACAACTATTGAAGTTGAATTAAATAGGCTAAATCTAGACTGGATGTTCTATCAGTTGAACTAATCTCTAAAACTCCGCAAGTAGCAATGATTGTTGTTTTCGGTAGAAATGTGCACAGAAGTCTAAAGAACCATTTGCGTTCCGCCTCTTAATTGTGTTGCTGAATTAAAATTATGTTTATTTGCGAAGATAGCAATCCATTGAAAATTATTAAGGAGAGACAATTAGATATCTGAGTATGCTAAACATCTTGCTGGAGCACAAGGGAAACATTTGAGGAAAAACTGAATAATTGTAGCAGTGCAAAAATTATTGCTAAGAGTGCGTCTAAGGAAGCTTCAGTACTTTCAGTCGGAAAACAGAAGGTTTAATAAGAATCTGTTGGACGTATTTGGCATGACAGTAGACTGCATGCCACCAGTTACGAAACTGATTACTATTTTTAATATATACTTAAAACTCTGTATTAAATTTTCCTGAGACTCTGTATAGTCATTTCCCACATTGTTCAATATTACAATAGCTGAAAATATTCCAAGTATCAACTATGAAAAAACGTCCTAGCACAAATGCAGTGGTAAAAGTTTTTTAAGAGCGG
>KK112424.1:19016-46547 GCA_000611955.2 Stegodyphus mimosarum
CGTTAATTTGAAAATTAGTAAAGCATTAGTTCAAAAATAAGAGACAGAGTTATGATGGAAGCAGAGACATTCATATATACAACATTATGAGTAACGAACTGTCTTCATTTATAGTAAATAAAGGAGAGTTGAACAAATTATTTGTACATGACAAAACTAGATAGCTCAATAACGAAATTCGAAATCCTTAACTTGTTACAGGTTCACGATTTTTTGGTATTAAGTACACCCTTAAGTTAATAATTAACACTAATAATTAATATTAATAATTATAATATTAATAACTTAATATTAATAATTAACTTATTAAGTTAACAAAAATAATTTATTTAGTGGTAATATATGAAAATAAAAATTAACTTTGATTAAAACCGGCGACAAATTTAGATTCAAAAATTCAAGAGACCTTTTGCTTGCAATTGGAAGACCGAGAAACGTGAGGACAGCTTACATGGAAATACACAAAATGTTGGATATAACAAAAATACAGATATTTAGAAAAATACGTTTCAATTGGGTGAACTAAACTAGAAAGACGTGGCGATTGTCAGATATGTCATTCATCCATATTTAGAGAAAAACCTTTCAAGTGATGGCAATAAAGCCTTGGCGTTCAATTATCTCCTATTCAAGCACTGTTAAATAGAATTTCTTTCTTCAGATAGTTAGGTACATGTGCCCGACAGCGGTTTCGATCCAAAGAATGTTTTTGAAAAAGGTCTGAGATCGTTTTACAGTAAAGTTGGCACTAAATTCCTGAAATTTTAAGGCATAAATCGAACTTAATGTACAAATTACTTATAGTGTAAACTTTTGTTTCGTTTGATGGCAACAAAGCAGGTGAGAGTTACCTGTCTTAGGGAAGGAATGGTTTCATGGAGAACATTCTAAGGGAAAATTATTCATACCCACGTTTATAGTGTAAACCATTTTTCAGTTCAATCTTATCGTAGGAATGCATTTCTTGCGGGAGGTCAAAATTAGACTTTAAAAGTAACACAATAGAAGCAAACATGGAGAAGAATTGGAACACAATGCTCGAATACCCAGCTGAGACGGATACGGATACATTATTATATGAGTGCAATTCTATAGCCCCCATTGGACGTTACTCGTTCAATAATGATTGGCCTGAAAAGCCATCACTTTGAAGTCCTAGCTGATGAATGGCGAATGCTACAAAGAATAGAGAATTAAAGAAGTGTGGCGACCGCTATCGCGTGTGTCCGAAATTCCCATCGCTTAAAACTTTCAAAAAGTGACTGTCAAATCTAATGTATCAAACTCTAGCAACAAGCTCAATTCTATTTATACTAACACTAATGTGGTCTTTGGCTTAAGTTACGCTAGCGTAGCGAAAGGCAAGACTAATCATGTGTCTAATAATGTAAGTCCACCTGACAATGCTACTTCGGTCAATATTGCTGCAAAAAGACTGCCTGTTGACACGGACCCCCATGCTTTCACTGACCTGTTCAAATTTATCAAAGGATTAATTAATATGTTCAAGGGTCACTCCATTTCTAGATTATTAATTATGATATCTGTTAAAATTCCTCAGCTTCTTCCAGCTGAACATACAATCGACAAATTATTTATTGTCTTTACTATATTTGAAGAAATCGTCAGTGCTACCCCATAAGGGACAATTTTATGTCAACAAGTATGTTACAATTTATATCTATGTAATTATTATATTTATGGACTTCTTTTCTATACCCCTGATCAATTGAATGTTTGTAAATATTATAATTATGTTCTTTAACGTATGCTTGGTATAGCTTCTGTGCACCTGGGCTTCGTACTTGCCTTCTTGTATGCCATATGTTAATTCTTAACTTAGTTTTAGTCACTAGCTCATTACCCCTGGGAGCTTTCTCGGATGGCATTTTTAAGTGTCTACATTAGAATCTTGGTGCGCTCTACTTCACTCAATTAACACTCACTATGTTATTTATAAAAAAAATATTAATATTAATTCTTTTCAGTTATCTCTTTTATATTCATTCGAAATTGCGTATTTGTTCGAATAGGGGCAGTTCTTCGACTCAGGCACCCTGGTGCTGCAGCGCTCCTTTGCGTGCCAAGTATGGCGACCTTTATCCCAATGCAGTGATGATTTTGACAGGTAGTTCCAGGGGTAATATTTCAAATATGCAATCATGAAATTAATGAAACAACAGGATGACGTACACGAGTTTTCGATACTGTACAGCTTTCTAAATTCTCAAACTCTAAAAATACAATGCAGATAATAACTTATATATATAATTTAAAACAAAGATACAGCATAAATGTGTGCAGCAATCAAACATGTATTAATAAATACAAATCATGAATTAAAACAGCGAAACGTACAAAAATGTTTATAATATCAACTATGAACTACTAATCAAGAAACAAAGTAATGATCGCCTAAGAGGCGCCCAGCGAATGCTAAAATAAACACACCATCTTCCGGTATTGCATATTGGTTATTATCTATTAGTACAATAAATAGATAACCAGTTATGCAGTACCATATTATCTATTGGTACAATGCATTTATTTATTAGATCCCTGCCATTTGGCACTACACGGAAAGGGTTTAATGCTCCGTGGAAGGTTTTGTAAGGGAAACTTTCTTGTATCCATCCTTCACCTGAGGAAAACGTCCAGGTAGACAGCCCGCTCACCTTGACTTGAAACCTGACCGAACTACCAGTGTTCAGGGGCTTTACTGCACGGCCGCTGGTGAGTAATTTACAGCAGAGCTGCTAATTGCCTTAGAAAAGAGCTTTCCGTTGGCATTTCTGAGGTGCTCATTGATCAGAGGACTCAGCAGTCCCTATGCAGTATAAAATTTATAATGAAAATGCAAGTATTAGTGAGAATGTGAATCACCTTATTTTGGTTAATCTGCAATTTATTTATATTTGCCGGGGTAGCCGCTGCCTAGGCTCGTGAAATGTAGCGTAAAATAGGTCTCATATTCATTATGTGTAAAGTTCTTTCTTTTTGCTCCTGAGCTCCATATTTCATCTGTAACCAAATATATAGCTTTGCGAACTGCATATTTGGCGTGGTGATCCCATTTAATGTAGTGACTAATCATGGACTCTGAAAATTTAGCTTTCGTTATTCTTGATGCTTCTTCATTAACCAAACGAGCATTTTCTGAGTTCCAGGTTCCTTAACTTCTGCGAGCCAGACATCAGGGTATTTACTAGAAGTACAGAAAAATATTACACAGAAACAGGTGGCTGTGTTTTATGCTTGGCTTAATCCATATTGTGACTTGCGAAATAATCACTGTCCTTCGAAATTTAAGGAACAGAATATTTTTCAAACCTCGCCATTACAAACTGTCAGTAACGTTTAAATTCACAGTTCATATGCAAAAAAAAATATACGCGAAAACAATTTATTACAAAACAAAAACAATTTAAACACATTTATTTTATAGAAACGAATACTTATATAGGAGTCTGAGAAAAAATGCAAAGTTCGCAGTTTTTGTTCACGAGTGTTGATCTTCAATTGCTGTTACAGTTTCGTGGACAATGTCTAGATATGTCCCGGAGAAGTCGTTTACCCGATTCGTTGAGGTGGCGGGCGATCGCATGGACGGAAATGGGGATGTCACAAGCTGATGTTGCTAGATGTCTCAACTTTTCTCGTAGTGTGGTCCACCGACTACAGAATCAGTTTGAATCCGAGGATGTTGTGTGTGGAGAATATGTTCCAGGCAGACCTAGAATAACAACACCTGCGGTAGACCCTAATTTAGCTCTTTCGGTCTAAAGAAGCAGTAACATTACTGTGCCTCAGCTCATAGCAGATCACTTAATGGCAATAGGAAAAGGAATCTCAGCTACTACAAAGCGCAAACGCCTGCACAATAATGTTCTGTATACAAGACGGCCAGCCTTTTGTGCTCCTTGAGTGAGCACGTATGCTGGACCAGTCAACAATGGAGGTCTGTGGTCTTCAATGACGAGTCCAGGTTCAAATTGGAGTGCGATTCAAGTCGTCAGCTGACATGAGAGAACAACACACCAGATGCAACCAATCCCAAATTGTGGAAGGACACAGTTACAGAGGTGGTGGAATAATGGTTTGGGTTGGGATCGCTCGGTAGTCGCAATGACCTGTGTGTGTTCCATGAAGGAACTTTGACCAGTGTGATATATCCATACGAGATCTTTGATCAATATGTCCGCCCATATTGGTCATATCAATATGTCCGCCCATATGCCACTGATATTGGTCCTGGATTTCTTCTAATGAACGATAATCCTCGACCGCACCGAGCTCGGGTTACTAAAGAATATCTTGACTGTGTGGAATGGCCAGCTCAATTCCCAGACCTGACTCTTTGAGACTACCTTGGGAGACAGGTTGCTGCTTTAAGTCCTCCTCCAAGGTCATTAGATAAGCTTGGACAAGGAATACTCCGTATCTAGTCGTTGCTTGCCATTTTACCGACCGTCAACATAATTGACAGCATGGAACTTCGCTTCCGCTAATGTATTGCAGCTGGAGGTGTACACATTCCTTATTATAACCCATTTTTGTAATGTTACCACCCCATTGTTCCTGAAAAACTGTGATATACAGTTTCTCTAAGACTGGATTTCTCTATCAAGAGTTCAATTTTTTGATGCAGTTCATGTTCGTGAGCTTCAGAAACATTCTATGTCATTAAAGAACTGTTTAGTCAACATGTCTTCTGAATTTCTTGATTCTGTGTTGCTTCATTCTCAAATTAGATACAAAAAACGGGATGTGCCTTAACTTTTGGATGGCAGTGTATATCAGCGATGTATATCTAAGCCTCATCTATACGTTGAAATGATAAATGTTACTATTGAAAAGCATATTCTTGAGATATTGCAAAATAGAAGTATCACATCTAATCTAAGTTACCTTCATCCATCATGTAGGAAAATCTGATATATCCTTTACAGGTTATTATAACTCATGGCATTTCGTAGATGACTATGAAATTAGTTTCTTACGAATTATTGAAGAAATTATTAAAAAACATTCAGAAATTGATTAAGTATGTCTAAAATATCGCCTTATCAGATATTCAAATATCAGTGAAGTTGGATATTTGAAGTAAAATAGGTTTTATCAGGAATTTGGAAGATCATGTGTTTTTCGTATTAACTTTCGGATTCTATGACGCACTCACCACATTTCTGTTCATCATGGGTATAAATTTCAAAGCCAATATTGGGTAGATCTCCTTTTGTTCGTTTAGATGGTAGGATCATTAAGTAAACAAGTGAGAAACATGTTAAAAATTTAGTGGAACTTCCATTTTATTCCAGGAAAATTGGACATGAAGAAGACAAAATATAAGTTCTCAGAGAAACGTACTATTTTGCAAAAACTCACAGACAGAGATAGAGATGAGCGAATCGAAAATAATAACGATAAGAAACTCTTCACCATCTGCAACTACGAACTTTTATCATCTTTTCTAGGATTGTGCTTATATTACAAAGTATGTATTTAAAACTTTATAATTACTGAATCCGTTCTTCAATTTGAAGATGAAAATCTGTTCGTTGTTCAGCTGAGGCAAATACGTAAATTGGAAACTCTAAGCTTGAATGAAAGTTATTCCGATATTAAATTTTTTAATCGGCAAAAGAATTAGAAACTACAGACATGTTGGATTTTCAAACTGGTCTATTTTTATGTAACAGAATAAACTGGCTGCATACTTTAACACGATACTAAATGACACTTAAAGACGATATTTCATTATATTAAATCGTCCAGAAGTTTTGGTATATTTTGGGAAAAAAGGTATACATGTATACATTGTATATATACATATATATATATCAATATATATATATATATTTTGAAAACGATCACGAAGAAACTACTTTTCTCTAACTTGGAAACATTTATCGCGTAGATTGTTTAGGAAGTTATTTAAACTTCAAGACTTTAATCTTAAGACTTAACCTAGGCCTAAAAATGTAAACACGGTTGCCTGCGCACTATCCCGAAAGAAATTACACAAAGAAAGCTATCAAATGCAATGTGCGATATAGAGAGATGACAGACTTAAAGTACATTGGATTCATGACATGTACAGACTTATAGTACATTGGATTCATGTCATGTACAGACTTATAGTACATTGGATTGCTGTGAAATTTCAGCGAGCAGATTTAAAACGCCTTTCACTTAGAAATATCTATACTTATTTGCATGTTCCAGCTATCTTTATACGGGTCGATATAAGAGGAGTATGAAACACAAGCCCTTATCGTCGAAGAAATTCATTAGTAATAATGCAGAATTTCAGTCACTAATCAGAATCAGCCATACATAGTGTATTTTACATGAATTACTTGATTCATTATTCTCTTGCCATTTATTATAGCCTAATAATTTTTGTGGGTTGCATAAAGAATAGTATACCAACAAGTTCATAATTTTGGAAAACGGTTAATTACCATAAATTCAAAAACGCATTATCTTTCTGTTTACCATATCTATCACCTTTCTACAAATTAATGTCTTCCTACGCCATCAGCACGCTTACTTTTACTGATGCTGCCCAGAGACTGCTATAATACGCGAATAACTTCCTCGCCATATAATGAAATCTTTGCAGTGTTCCTTCAGTTTGGGGGAAAAGATCGTAGTTACACAGAATCATGTCTAGTATGCATGGCAGGAAATCAAGTACCTGTCATTGCTACTGTCACAGAAATTCCATGAAAGCGTAAGCTTTATTATTTCGCCTGCAGTTTTGGTATTCAATCTCCTTTCTGATGTACGCATAAAGCTAACAATGCTAGAATGTTTCAGGGAAGGGCTAAGTCGAATTTTCAAGAATTTGATGAAGCATATCAATATCCAAGTTGATGTCACCAATGGTTCTAAGCTTTCCTAGGTAAAAGTTTATAGTAAATGTGGTGTTGCAAAAGAACTAGCAATCAGTGATCTATATTGGGGAAGAATCTGGGGAGTAGAAACCTCTGGTCATGGTGATGGTACATGTTCGGTGGTGACGGTGTTTTCAACATCAACATTAAATGAGATGTTCACTGTACCGATGAATAAGCTTAAAATTGCGTCTCTCCTGTCTATGCTACCGGTCTGTAGATGATTTCTACTAAAACATGCATATAAACTTGTTAAGAATGCATGTTTGGTGCATATTCTTGGAAAACATCTTCGTGACAGCTTAAAGTCCTGATCTTGAATAGTGAGTTGAATGCCGCTGTGTTCTGTGGTAGAATACTGTGAATAAGTGGTAGAAGAACTGCACTTTAAAGGGGTTTAAAATTCTCTTTTATTAGACCACAATTATTTACAGCCACTTCCCAACTCACTAGGGATACAGAAAATAAATGACCGCCACTTCGGTCTAAACTGAACAATCAGATAATTTAAACTACACTGGTGTGCAAAAATTGAGGACGAAGTCGAAAAATTAGCATATCAGCTGAACGAAGAGGCAGAGCGGACAGAAAGACCAATCAGGAGATTAAGTAAGGTGATGTACGGTAGCACATGCGCAGATATGCAGGTAGACGTAATGGGGAGTGTCTGAGTAGTATAAAGCATGTTGTCGGTGTAAGATCAGTATTTCTGGCAAAGAGATTGCACGCCGTATAGCAGTTAAAATCACACTGAGTTGCTGCCTCAGCGAGAAATGGCGAATAATCAATCTGTTAGACGACATCTGGATGCTTTTACCCGAGGTCGAATCATTGGGAAGTTGGAGGAAGGCCGCAGTGTGACAAGTGTGGCTGCAGAGTTCGGAATTGCTCACAGCATCGTTTCACGACTTTGGAGACAATTTCAAACTACAGGAACAGCTATCCGGGGGTTTAGTAGTGGTCGTCCACGAGGAACCACACCCGCAGATGACCGGTATATTGCCTTACAGGCCAGAAGAAACAGGCGGCAGACAGCGGGAGAAATCGCTAGACACACGACACAGGCGACTGGACGACCGATATCGCGTTTTACCATGGCCAGAAGACTGCACGGTGGTGGTCTGTTTGCACGACGCCCTGTACGGTGTGTACCTCTAACGCCTGCCCATCGGAGAAGGCGTTCTGTGTGGTGCCGGGAACACCGGAATTGGAGAGACAATGAATTGGGACAAGTACTCCTTATAGATGAGAGCAGATTCAGTCTAAGTAACGATTCTCATCGCATACTCATCTGGAGAGAATGGGGAAGCCGCAATCATCCCTCGAACATCATTGAAAGGGACAGGTATGGAGGTGGCGGTGTTCTCGTTTGGGGAGGCATCATGCTTGGTAATCGTACAGACCTTCACATCTTCGACGCAGGTTCAGTCAACGGGACCCGTTATTGTAAAGAGATTCTTCTTCCATATGTGCGTCTTTTTAGAGGCGCTATGGGTCAGCAGTTCCTTTTCATGGACGACTATGCACCATGTCATCGCACAGTAGCTGCCGAACAGCTCTTAGAGAGTGCGGATATTGAACGTATGGATTGCCCGGCATGATCTCCGGATTTCCGTCCCATCGAGAATGTATGGAATTTTCTAGGCAGACGCTTGGCAGTTCGTACCTTACCACCAGTAACGATTCCGGAGCTTCGATTGTCGCTGCAAGGCGAATGGGCAGCAATGCCTCAACAACTCATTGACACCCTCATTCTGAGCATGGGCAGATGCTGTGAAACCTGCCTAGCAGTCAGGGGAGATCATATCCCCTATTAAAGACCGGATGTTTCTTGCTGGACACCCATCACAGGGATGTTTCGGCCTTCAGTTGCATTGCGTTTCATGCTACGTTTTCAATAAAGCTTCTTTTTATCCCTCTGATTTCTCTTTTAGTAAGTGTTGCCTATATTACTCACGTCCTTACGTTTTGGGGATCTCACGGTATTAAATGTGTTGATTTGGAAAGCTTTTATGCAAAGTTTTATTGAAAAACCGTCTCGTCCTTAATTTTTGCACACCAGTGTAAGATATAAGGCAAGGAACATGCAGAATGGGCAATATTCGTGTCGTTATTTCTGCCAGACGAATTATCGAAGAAAGTTCGTTTTTGTCCCGGAGGATAAGTGCAATAGGAGAGAATGCCAGGTCGCCGTCAACGAAGGCACTTCCAGCAGATAGACGATTTTACGAGGGGTATGGTGATAGGAGAAGATTTATCCCTCTGATTTCTCTTTTAATAAGTGTTGCTTACATTACTCATGTCCTTACGTATTGGGGATCTGAAGGTATTAAATGTGTTGATTTGGAAAGCTTTTGTTCAAAGTTATATTGAAAAAACCGTCTCGTCCTTAATTTTTGCACACCAGTGTAAAGCTAAATAGAAATTAAGTAGTTGTTGGTCACAGAGCTGTAACGCGAGGTTGGCCTCTAAACTAAATGACGCGTAGCAAGATTGAACTAATACTGACGCACTTAGAATTACTTCAATGAGTGAAAACGTAACAGCACTACGGCTTAGAATTTAAATACTAGCTGGTCAGGCCAACTTTGAGCAGAGTAACAGTGGTCTGAGACTAAAAGCTCACACTGAAAGGTTTCTACCTTTCGTTTAAGTACTACTTGGCTCCACTTCAAATTAGCATAAAGCTGAAACGCGCACTTATTCTAACGGGAAGTTGAAATGAGAAGAGATAGAAAGAGTCAAATTAAAATAAAACTTTGTTAGTTTAACTAAAACCTTACATACTGGGTTATTGAACAGTTATCTGTTAATTAGGTAACTGGCGCTATATGAGCATCTGCGACCCCAGTCCATGTGCTTTGAATTGAAATTCTCTCCTATGATACTAACGAAGGGATTATTAAACATGTTATTCAAATCATACTCTGCAAGCGAATTACCTGGTGTACTCTAAAGGAAGAACGCGATACTTTTTCTA
Source organism: Stegodyphus mimosarum (assembly GCA_000611955.2). Lineage (NCBI taxonomy): Eukaryota > Metazoa > Arthropoda > Arachnida > Araneae > Eresidae > Stegodyphus > Stegodyphus mimosarum. The sequence goes on from KK112424.1 coordinate 28,896, forward strand.
TAGATAGGCAGAGTGGCAAAAACTTTGATAATTCCATAAGCTTTGCTATTATATATCCTGTGTAGCAAGAGTCCACCTACCATCTGATTTAAAGTGTGACACTGCAGGATTGTCTAAGGAGGTCAAATTTGTATTATAGCTTACGTGTTGATGTTATGAAACAGAATAGTGTAAGGTTCCATGATCATTGCTATATATAATAAACTCCTAAACCTCATGCAGGTGGTTTTTTATGTTACATGCGTTCCACAGCATGATTGTAATAGAGTTACAAGTACTTTAGTGTGTACTAGTCACAACTGTTCTGGTTATTCCCATTGGGGGTTGAAATGTCATTATTTTATTTGAGCATTTGAAAAAGCTGAGCTCTGTCATTGTCTTTGAAAAAAGAAGCTAATGAAGTCAGAGATTCAAGAATTTCTTTCGCTTTATTGATTATGTCTGAATATTTGTAATCTTGGGTATACTTAGGATCAAGGTTAATGACGCCTACTTCTGCTAATGACGACACGGTCCACATAAGTAGTGCTGTTGATTTGGGTTAAATAAACAATCTCGTGATTGTGTAAGTGGGCAGCTCCTAGCAGTTTGCACAGTTCGGATGCTCTTTCTTAGGTGTTTTACAGACACTGGGCTAGTGTCCTTCGCAGTATTTCCCGCACTTAGGCACTTGAGTCGACATAGCGCGTGGAAGTAGAGGATTACCCTGAACTTGAAAGGCCATGTCACTCGCGATAAGATTCCACACTGAGTTTGAGGTGCGTGAGAAGCAGTAGATAGTCCTTGCAGAGTACGTTTTCTCAAGCGATATGAGACATAGTAGTAGCTTGGCGCATTCAGGAACCCTTCGCGTACTTAGTGATCAATTTTTCAGAATTGCGAATCGGAGTACATTGATTTCATATTTCGAATTTCCATGCAGGAAGGTAAACTCCTAATTATATACTTTAATTTTGTTATCTTCCGGAAGCAAGTAAGAGTGATACGAAATCTCTTTTCTTTTAAAGAGAGCAGTAACTTTTTTGTTGAAATTTCAAAATCATATTTCATTTAGTCTTTGTACTCCTTAAGGTTGCAGGCTTCAGTGAGGCCAATAAGTTATTTCCCTTTAAGTCCTGATGAAAATTGAACATTTCTTCAGGATTGATACTAATGAAAAGAATCTTTGAATTTTTTTCGAATAGATAAAATCTTTGCCTTCGTCGTTGGAGTTAGTCTCCTTTTTCAGACTTACTGGACGACAGATGATTCTCGAATCTCGCTGTTCATAGGCTGCTCCTTTTCACATGGGTAAGTGTACTGTTAAGACGTCATCAGCCAGACGTAGTTGGTGGTACACTGTGTTTGGTCACGTGATCTGCTCAAGTCCGTCACAAGACCCGAAGTCTGCTCCTAAATGCAGGAACATCATTGGTTTTATTCTGAAATTTGAGGGTTCCTGTTGCCCTTTACGTTCTAATCATGGAACCATTCCTGGAGGAAGAAGGGCTATTCAGCAGATGGATATCAGTGGGATCATCGTCACAACCATTAGACAGAATGTCGTATTTTTTGTAAGATTCAGACTCTGAGCTCCTGGTTCTCTTGCTGTGGGAAACACGGCTAAGACATCAACTTCCATTATTGGAGAGTAGGGAGTCTCCTGGACAGCAATTTTACTCGACTGGAGAACAGGGTTGACAGCTTGATTCATCTGATAAAGCTTCTTAGAGTATTTGAAGTCAGCTAATTTCATATTTAGCTACTCTCAGTAGCACGTTGGAAGCAATATGCATTGTAATAATGTTCAAATTCAGCTAGTATGAATAATCAAAAGGTTGTTCTGATAATCAAAGAAGGAAGTATTCTAAGCGTCACGCACGGTATCTCCAATCGGACTTTCAGTTGAAATCTATTCTACTGCTATTTGCAGCTACGTAAATATTCACTCCTCCCATACCTTTTACTAGAATATGTTTGTATTTCATCCGTATGCTGCAAGATGAAATCATTTGACTTACCCGTTATGTTTCCTTGTTTGTTACACAACAACCGCTGCTTAATGTTATCTTTATTAAAACGCTAAAATAACATTAAACATTTTGATTTATTTTTTTCACTATTAAAAGAATTGGGCTTTTTGATGGCTTAGATACAAATAAAATTAATCTCAGAATTCACAGCCTTTACGTAATTCACCATGGATTATTCATTCTACTGATCAACTAAATGTTACTACTCTTAATTCCGTCCATCTGGTTCCTCGCATTATTGAGATTTGTTTCTTAGCTAACTTTTTCAAAAATTTTTCTACTCTTCTATTACGTTAACTTAATTCAATTTTTTAATCTACCTATTTTTCTTTTTTGTTGAATAATTGATGAACCTAATAATAGTTTTACTACCTTAATCATGTTTTAACTTTTTGATTTTGAATCTAGTTAACAGGAATTATGAAAGAACTTTTCTTCTTCTTAATTTTTAATTATAAAGGAAAAAGTGTTTCCAGAATAGCATTTTATTCTGAAAAATTGATTATTTATTAATGATTTATCTGTTTAAGTTAACTTATAATTTTTTACTTACTTTGAGTTTCTGGCTGATCTAAATATCGGAAAAATGGCCCCTAATGGCCTATCGACTTAAAAAAGCGCTTAGTTGAATCCGTCTTCTAATATTATTTTACTATTGGATTTATTTTTATAGGATTTATGCTTAATCAATGACCACTCTTAATTTATTATTTAGTTTAAAATTTTTTAAAGTTCATTTTATTTTATTTATTGCTTTGATTGCGTTTCGTAATGTCAGTATACTAATGAGTTGATTAAAATAATTCAAAATGTTTTATATTTTAATTAATTGTTGCCTATGCAAATTAAGCAGTTTTTTATAGGAATTCATAAAACATTTTATTTTTCTTGAATTAAATTACTGCTTTGATTTAGCATAAACTAACAAAATTTAAACAAGAAGTAAACGACTGAGAAAACTGTTCCTGTAAGAATATTGGGAGATGATCTTTAATCTGGTTCTGTTTCCAGAATGGGGAGAAGCATAAGAATTTTAAAAAATTTCGTTAGTCGACAATTCGCTCACAATAAGAAATATCTTAAGTAAAAGCTATCTTTGGAAACTACCATCATAAACGATCTGATTTGCCACAACTCTCTTGTATTATCTTCAGCATCACCGTAACAAAAGTCATGTCACCGAAATATAGGGTGTTTATAAAGTCCCATACCCATTTTGATGTTTAATAACTCATAAAATAATGATGATATAAACAAACTTCTGGCATTTATTGATGGAATAACTTATATATTTTCCTTTTCAGGTTTGAATATCTTTACTTTTGTAAATATCGTCTGCGCGTGTGGTTCATTTCAGATAATTTCATTTTCCAGTCTAAATATCTGTACTTTTCTAAATATCGTCTGCTTATTAATTGCATTTTTCTCTCTTTTGTTTTTGGCAACTATGGCATTGTTAAAAGGGATTCCACAAAAATTAATGTGTGGTAAGGACTAATGCACGACCGAGTCACTGGGCCTTTTTTTTTACAGAAAAGGCGGTCTCATCAGTTGTATACTTAGACATGTTGGAAAACTTCGTATTTCCTCAATTACAAGAGCTTCAGGCACATGTCCTTTTGCAAAAAGATGGTGCACCGCCGCATTAGGGTACCATCGTTCGTAGTTCTTTGAACGACCATTTTACAGAAAGGCACAATTGGGCGAGGAGGTCCAATTCATTGGCCACCCAGATCACCTGATATAACGCCGCTGGACTTTATCCTTTGGGGATTTGTAAAGGACAACGTTTACAGGAGGAGAGTGTCGAACATGGATGACCTAAAAGCCAGAATTACAACCGTAATAGCCTCTGTGGATGCCGACATGCTTGCCGGTACCTGACGTGAAATTGGATATCGACTTGATATTCTCCGTGCGACGAAGGGGCACACGTGGAAGTTCATTGGCAAGGGTTATGAAACTTTTGGGTCCGGGACTTTATAAACACCCTGTATAATTAAAGGAGAATTTGGTAGATTTCACATCTGGCGTTTGCAGATATGAGAATCATTGATTATTTCTGCTGTTACAAAGTAAGAGGTTCTTTTCTCTCAACAGCTTTTCTTTTCTTTCGGTGCGGTTTTTGTGTAATTTCTCAAGCGCCCTTCTAAATTAGCACTTTTTCAGCCAAATTATGAAAATGTTAAAGAGTAAAACTTTCTTAGCAGTAATCAAATAGCAATATCTATCCAGAATTAGTTAACTCAAAAATTAACCATAACGTAATTCTTTTCATAAACGAAAGCTAAATTTCTTTTAGCCAAACTAAATAAACCATAGAACATTGATGAAAAAGGGCAACACAAGAAATCTCCTATTAAAACACTCAGCATTTTATTTCATTTTCAACTTTCATATGAAAAATGTTATTCTGTGTTTTTTATTTTTATAAACTTCTGAATTGCATAAGATATATAGCTTTTAACATTCGTTTATTTGTCTATATATTGCTGAGTACATTTTTGCCTTAGTTTCTTAGTCGTTTTTATAATTTCATTTACTTTTTTCTTAGAATGCCTACTGCATTTTGCTTATAGGATTTTTTTCACAACAATTTTGGTTTAATATTTAATTTAGCTTCTATATAAAAATTAACAGCTTAGTTTTCTATTTCAACTTTGCATTGATGATATCATTTAAAATATATCTAGTAAACAAATATATGATCTAAATATTAACTTATGATTACATTCTTTCTTCATATGCTTTCTCTTTTAATTTTACAGAGTGCGATTGTGGTCGAGATTCGAAATGTGCCTTTTCGGGTTACACAAAAGTTTGTACTTGCAAAGCAGGATATGGAGACAAATCCGGTACCTGTACAGGTATGCGTTTTGACTCAAATCTTTACACTAACGATAGGATATAAAGGATACATTAATTGCAATTTAATTTAATCCTCATTATTTATAAAGAAGCGAACTTCTATAGAAGAATTTGTACCCACAAGTGAGCCAGCGGTGAAATCATTAAACATGGGTAGTTTCGAAATTGGTTTGATTCCAGGCGAATGGGCTGGTTGTCCCCTTTTTCGTCTTTCCCCTTTTATTAGCAGCCCTAGAGTGTTTCGTGTTGTGATGACGAGCCACGAATTATGACAAAAAGTTTACTTAAATGTATGAGTTATCATTACCACGAGTAATTACACTCATGTCCATAAATTAAGGATAATGCAAAATCAGGCAAAGGAAGAGTTAGAAGCAAAACAAATTTAACTTATTTGTAAAGCCTATTTATTAAACAAAAGGTAAAGAGCAAAAAAAGATGCTATATGTTTGATATTATTTAAAAAATTCGCAATTTTTTCTCCCTGGAGCAAATTACAAAAACAACCTATTTACAAAAACCCAATATTACATGGTTGGTATCATTGTTAATACATTGTGTGTCTCCCAGACGATGCAATACAGTCCGTACAACGTCTAGGCATGCTGAGTATCAAATTATCGATCTGATCTTGGGGGATATACACCACTCAAAAAGCAATGCTCTCCGAAGTTCCGGTAGACATGTAGGAGTAGGTTGAAGGCCCGCAACTCGTCGGCCAAGCATGTCCCACACGTGCTCTACTGGATTCAATTCCGGTAATAATGCTGGCTAGTCCATACGGGTGATATCCTCCGATTGAAGGCATTCGCTTACGATGTTTGCGCGGTGAGGACGGGCGTTGTCATCCATAAACACAAATTGTGCGCCCATGGCGCCCCGAAACAAACATACATGTTGTTTCAGAATGACGTCCCGATAGATTTGGCTTGTCATGGTTCCAATTTGAACATGCAGGTCAGTTCTGGAACCCAGAATACTTCCACCCAAAACGAGTCCTCCTGCACCACCGTAACGGTGTCGTTCAATGATGTTTTCTTGGTGGTAACGGGTACCTGGAGCTCTCCATATGAAAGTCCGGCGAAAATCAGACTGCAAGCTAAACCTGGACTCGTCGGAAAACATCACACAAGCCCACTGTTGCGGTGTCCACAATGCATGCTCTCTACTCCAGGCTAACCGCACGCTACAGTGAGTTGCAGTAAGTGGAACGCATCTGACAGGTCTGCGAGGATATAGACCAATCTGCCCTAAACATCTGTACACGGTCGGCCTTGAAATTGTCGTACCAGTGGCTGAAGAGAGATGACAACACAGGTCTGAGGCTGTGCTCCGCCTGTTTCTTTTCGCAGTAACTGCCAAATACCGGTCCTCATTCGGCGTTGTAACTCTGGGGCGACCTGTGCTGTAACGTCTACTCACATTACCACGATCTTCGAATCGTTGCCAAAGCCTGGAGAAGATACTCTGGGCAATTCCAAGTTCGTCTGATACTTTCATTTGGGTACGCCCACATTCCAGACGGCCGATAATTCCACCACGTAAAAAATCATCCAAATGCGTCCTTTGTGTCATAATTATTCGGTTATTGCACTGAAATGCTTATAAAGCGCCTGTGAACAATTTTACTTCTTTGCTTGTATTCCTTATACACAGTCCAGTCACATTAATGTGACCATCTGTCAAAAGCCAGAATAACCACCTTTCGCAGAGCGGACTGCTGCGAGACGTGCAGGAAGAGAGTCACATAGGTCCCTGAAGGTGTTCTCTGGGATGTTGAGCCATGCCGACTCTAATGCCGTGGCCAGCTGCGCTAGATTACGCGGTTGAGGATCCATGGCGCGAACAACTCGATCGAGATGGTCCCACAGATGCTCGATTGGGTTTAAGTCAGGTGAGTTTGCTGGCCAGGGGAGGACGGTAAACTCATCCTGGTGCTCTTCGAACCACGCACGTACACTGGCAGCTGTATGGCACCTCGCATTGTCCTGCTGGAAGATGCCATCATCCTGAGGAAAAACAATGCGCATGTAGGGGTGAACATGGTCCGCAAGGACAGATGCGTACTTGTATTGATCCATTGTGCCTTCCACAATGATCAGTGAACCTAGAGAATGCCAGGAAAACATTCCCCAGACCATAATGCTCCCGCCTCCAGCTTGGACCGTTCCGGCAATGGTTGCAGGGTGGTTCCTTTCAGAGGTTTCACGCCTTATACGCCAACGTCCATCTGTCCGATGGAGCATAAAACGCGATTCATCCGAAAACGCAACCTGTCGCCACTCAGTGGACGTCCAGCTGCTGTACTGGCGTGCAAATTCTAGCCTTCGCCGTCGATGAACAGCAGTCAGCATAGGTGCACGAACCAGGCGTCTGCTTCGGAGGCCCAGACGCAGCAATGTTCGCTGAATAGTACTTTGGGAGACACTTTTGGTAGCCCCTTGGTTCATTTTGGTGGTCAGTTGCTCAACGGTAGCCCGTCTATCTGCCCGAACGCATCTCCGCAACCGTCGTTCGCCTCCGTCATCTATGGCCCGTGGTGCACCACATTTGCCACGTCGCTGATTTTGGACAGTCCCATTTTGCCATGCACGGTACACTTTTACCACGGCGGCACGCGAACAGTTCACAAACTCAGCCCTTTCGGAAATGCTTCCACCCTTGGCCCGAAAGCCAATGATCATCATCGATGTCATCGACGTACCATCGATGTCATCTGGTTACTTCCTGAAATTTGCATATGATTCTTGAAGATGTGTGTAGTGATTTTACAGGTGATATATTTATTTTAGAGTTCGATTTCCGCGTGACTCCGAATTATCCTTAATTTATGGACATGAATGTACTTATTTTCATTAAATGTGCCTAGTAAGCAATAGAATTCAAATTAAACTATTAAACGCTTTGTGAAAGCGGCCAATAATTTGGCAAAGTTTAAAATCGCAATAACCTAATAGTGAAATTATCGAATTATCTGCTTCAACATTCAAATAGTAATAAATAATGCTATTTACGTGCATAGTGCCTTCTTCCTTTGTATGAATATATCTAACAATTTTTAACTCAGTATTTATGTCCAGATTAACTATTAATATTAATGCACACTTTTTTCATTAATAGGTAAACAAATTTTGATCAACACACACTATTTAGACACTACAAGAAAAAAGGTATCATGCCCGGGCGGTCTCTTGCCAGTTCATGAGTCTGCACGTGTACACTCAAAATATTAATTCATCCGCAACCATTAAAGATGAAGACACAAAAATTTGACGATCACGGAAAGCGATGGATGTCTTTGAAAATTCGATCCTAATTTTTGTTATAATGAAGCAATTAATCTGCAAAAGCAATTTGCGATATTTCCGCATGGCGCATGATAGATGCTTCTATTCGAAGATGCAGTTCAGCAAATTTTTATTCTTCTACCAATTCAGCTTTTCAATTGCTTGCGCACTGTTCAATCTTTCATCTTAGATTTGCAAGGAAATTTTTCTTCTTAAATTCTAAAATTATGAATTTTACATACATGCACACAACACCACTGAGTGCAAAGCTGGAGAAGAACGATGAAGTAGGGACGAAGAAAAAAATGGCTGTGGGGACGAGGCGTCAGACCCCTCACACCTTTGTCGCGCTCGCTGGACAAATGCGTCACAAAACCTTTTTGACCAGCGTTTTACGTTAAAAGATTAAGATCCTTACATCGAAGGCGTAGTGTAAGTTGCAGCGTAAAAGCTTGCTTTTACACTTCGCCATAATTCATAATACCAAACTACCGAAGAATTACATTTCCCTCTTTCATTGTTTTAAAAAAACTGAATGAGAATATTTGTTTGCGCAGTATTATACTATTTATATACATTGCAAATTTTAACCAATCAATTCATAATCCCATTGCGTGTACGTTACCTGCATGCAGCGTTCAAGGGAAAAAATTGTATTCTTCATTCAAAGCGATAAAACTTTATTGAAACTGAAGGAATAAAAATACTTGTTGGTTATCCGGTACCCGAAAAAGCGTTTCTCCGTGATTGGTTCTTGAGAGTTTCAGCAATCCTAGAAACTTTTGAAGTCTTCTAAAGACTGCAAGCTAATGAAAATGTGATGTTTTCATTTTTTCCTTCCTTCTTAATGTTTGCTCTTTTTCTGCTTTCGTGAAGGGGTGAAAGGAAGGTGAGAATGACTTTTTTATTTCAATATCAACTTCTATTTAGAGATGGAATCCACACTCAAAATAATAGAACGCGTGATGGAATCAATAAAATGAAGAAATTAGCGGCAACGGGGTACACCTTATCATGATTTGTCTTCTTATTTATTAGAGTTTATACAGAAACAGAAGCAAGTTTAAAAAAATTAGCTGCTTAATGCGACCTTTTTTGGGGGGGGGGGATTTGACACGATTGAGAAATTGTAACGAAAACGGAAAATGAAAATCCAAAAGGTAGCATCAGTAAATTCCTTGCAGTATATCGGTGAATATCAGATACCCAAGAACTATCAGATACCCAAGAACTATCAGATACCCAAGAAGGAATGATATGTAACTCGATATTACAGTAAATAGCTCTAATAGTTAAAGTGTCAGTCCGAAAAATATATAGCAAATGCGTTAAAAGATTAAACTTTATATTCAAAATTAAAAATACAACTGCATATTCTATCAACGGGCAATATCTGAAAATTATAAGCATAGTGCTGACTGTTGAAATCACTTTAATAGCTTCTATTTAATCGCGAATTGGAACCGCGACTTTTTCATGTAGTTTTAAAGTTATGTTTATTTCAATGTTTATTATATTCGTATTTTATTACATATTTTTGGCATTATTAAGTATTTTATTTTATTTATCATTTATTATCTTTTATTCTCGCAGTATATTGTTTTGTGGTCATTCATTGTGTATTTTGTTTTATGTACACTCACGTTTGTGAAAATTGCAACACCAAGAAGGAATCGTCATAATTGAATGCAATTTAATACACAGTTGAGTGGTAGTGGTACAAATAAATGATTAAATGTTCAAAGCAAACAAACAAGAACAAGAGATCAGAATCAGTATTTTGTGCGGCCACCACGCGCCGCAATAAGTGCTGCTACACGATGTGGCATGGAGTCAAACAAAGTTTGAATGTCTGACTGAGGAAGAGCATTCCATATCGTTTGTACGCGTACCCAAAGTTCGTCTGCAGACGCAACAGGACGAGGATCACGAGCAAGACGCCGACCAATGACATCCCACACATGTTCAATTGGCGACATATCCGGGGAACACGCAGGCCAAGGAAGAAGCTGTACCTGCTGCGCTGCAAAGAAGGATTTAACAATCCGAGCAGTATGAGGGCGGGCATTGTCCTGTTGAAATACAGCGCCTGGCAAGCTTTGAAGGAAGGGAACAGCTTCGGGCTGTAGAACTTCACGGATATACCGGTTGCTGTTCAGATTGCCCACAATTCGTAGCAATTGAGATCGTCTATGATATGCTATGGCGCCCCAGACCATAACTCCGGGTGTTCGTCCACTGTGGCGTTCGATAATGCACTCCGGAAGGTGGCGTTCACCGGCATAGCGTCTGACACGAATGCGGCCATCATGGTACCACAAATTAAAGCGGGATTCGTCAGAAAACACGACATGCTGCCAATCAGCACGCCAGTCTCTATGCTGATTGGCCCATTGTAGCCGCAGGCGGCGATGGTCGTGCGTTAGGGGGATCCTGTATAAAGGAGTCCGTGCGCGCAGTCCACACTGCAGCAGACGTCTACGAATTGATGAAGCACACAATGAAACACCTGTAGCTATTGACCACAGTGCTGCCAATTGTCTAGAGGAAGCTGTACGGTCCGTCCGCGCCATGCGGACCAGGTGTCTATCATCGCGAGCTGACGTCACATTTCGGGGTCCACTCCCGGATTTCCGAGTTGTCCGACACTCGTCCGTCCACTGCTTCCAAACGCGCATCACTGTGCTGCTGTTACGCTGCACACGAGAGGCTACTGCACGATACGACAATCCAGCTTCACGAAGGCCGATGATTCTCCCTCGTTCAAACTCTGTAAGTTGTTCAAATCTCGCTCTCTTTCGTCGACGAGGCATAAGTACAGATTGAGTTAACGTTTACCACTAGCAGATAACCACCGATAACCATACACGCCTCGCTACAGCCGTCTATTTATTCGGATCCATCAGCCGTTCAGAGGACGCTGCTCAGCATACGCATGCGCTACGGATTTGCAATTCTAATCATTTGCATATCATGCGCTACTTTGCATTTCCTGAAAATTTCAGCTCACTCGCGTAAGTCCTTCATGGTGTTGCAATTTTCACAAACGTGAGTGTATTTGAACAATTTTACTCACTTGTAACATTTCTAAATCTGTATAGCTACTCATAATGATTGTGTAAATAACGAAGGAGTTTCCGCAGATAAAATTTTAGAAACGGACTAAACCTTAATAGTTGATCTTTGTCAATAAAATGATTGTATTTTATGATTTTTTCGAATTCGTTGATATTCTGATCGTTTCTCGAAAACGCATCTCCGAGGTATTTGGATAACACTTCAAGGCGAGACGAAAGTGTTGCATAAATGCATAGCTACTGTATGGAAAGTACAAGATGTACAATTTCCGCCATAAGTGATGTAAGGTTTAATCTAATTTTAGTAACATCTATTTTAAGTTATGCTTCTTTCCTATCAATTCTAGTTTCGGCTTACAGTTTCCTACCAGAATGTAATTTCAGAAACGCAGTGAAAGCAAATAAGAGTACTATTTAAGTCGATGTTTCACCAGCTTCGAGAGAGAGAGTCTGATTTCCTGAATAGCGCGCGTTTGCCTTTTGGCTACGTCTCCCTTAGATATTGCTACGCTTTAGGCCCTTGCTTGACTTCGCTGATTTTAATCATATTTAGGAGCCACCTACTTAGAATCGGCCATACCTTCAGTTAGTTTCAGTTAAGCTTAGTTAAATTTAATTTCCTATTCATTTAAGTTCAAGCCCAAGTGGAGGCTTTGCTGTATACTCCGAGTTAGGAGTTGATTGTAACTGCTCTGAGAAATAAAGGGTTCTTAACCCTTATTAAGTCTTGCGTGTTTGTTCTCCCACTTGATCCTCCAATCGGCAAAAGCATATATATATATGCGTCTGAAAATATTGGCTCTCATACCGGCAAGGTAGCATATATGAGTCCAAATATTTGGTTCTCATAACGGCAAGGCAGCACATATGCGTAAGCCTCAATTTTGGCAGAAAACGGCAGAGCAGCATTTATGCGGCCTCTCTTGCAGCGGTCTCCCTTCTGCTCTTAATTTAAACTGACAGGTGATAATTTTCTTCTGCGGGTGGTAACTGATGAGTAGAAACTAACTATTCGCTAGAGGCAAATGGGTTTTATCGTTAGGATTTGAATAAAAACTCGGAATAAATAGTTCGTTCCAAACTTCCATCTTTTCTATGTTTATGCCAACTATAGTAAATGCTTATTTATGTATACAGAATTTTCCTTTTCTAATTTAATTACTCTTTAAATTTTAGGTCATAGTTTGCAAAAATGAAATTACAATTACAATTAAAATTAAAATGCAACAGTAATTTCAGTTGTAATAATTTTTTGAAATGTGTGTTTCCAATTACATTGCAATAGTAATTAGACTCTGCAATTACTTTGCATTTACAATTAGAATGTGACTACTTTTTAATAGAAACAACAATGTATGTAATTGCAATATAATTCCTAAATACAGCTACAGTTTCAATGCAATTGGAATTACAGATATTATAATGATATAATCTGATTACAAATATAAATTTTACTGCATCTAATTACAATTACAATAAAAATGTAATTGCAAATACATTATTACTATATTAGTTAATTACAATGTAATTTGAATTGCAATTGAAGTAGATAATTATAACTACTTAATTAGGAAAGCAATTGCCCCTGATAATTGGAATTACATAGCCTAATGAAATTATGATCATAATTGTATTCTAATTGTAGTATTCAGTTGAAATTACATTATAATTGTAATAACATTATGCACTAACTAGGTAATTAGAATTGCAAATTAGCTGTTTTTAATTACAATTGCAATTTATGCAATTTCATTTAAATTATGATTACGCTGTATCTATGAAATCTAATTTCATATTCAGGGCAATTCCAATTACATTGTAATTGGAGAATCTAATTGCAATTGTATAATATAATTACAATCACAATGTAATTGTAACTGCAGTAGGTAATTATAATTATATAATTATGAAAATAATTGCATCTGATAAATGCAATTACGTAAGTCAGGAAAGTCACAATCATAACTGGAAACATAATTGTAGTATGCAATTGAAAACACAGTAATTGTAATAATATTATACAATCCTTTTTGTATTTACAATTACATTGCAACTATTTCTAATTACAATTTACGCAAATGCATTTTAATTATAATTGCATTTTAATTGTGAAATCTAATTGGATATACAGTGTAATTATATAATCTAATAACAATTACAATGTAATTGTAATAACATCCAAATTAAATTTAAGGTTATTGTAATTGTGTAATCAGAAAATCAAATGCCTTTATAATTTCAGTGACATGGGCAAAAGAAATTCTGATCATACTTATACATTACAGTAAATCATAGTATATCCGAAATGTTTTTCCATTTTGGATGACGAATTGTTAAATAATACACTGACTACCAATAAGTATTTGGACACCTATGCAAATGACGATATCTGCGGTCCTAAGGTACGTCACGGACTCCGCCGGTATATATCGTGTAGGAAACAGCATCGGCCTTAATCACATGCAAGATGTCTGGCAGTTCGGAGCTCTCTGATTTCGAGAGAGGTATAATTATCGGGTATCACAAATGTGGCCGATCCTTAAGGGACATATCTAGCGATTTGAAGTGCCCAAAATCGACAGTGGCATATGTGATTAAGAAGTGGAAGGGAAGCGGTGATTGTCGGAATGTGCCCCGAGTCGGCAGACGAACGAAACTGGGAGATAGAGACCGACGAGCGCTGTACAGAGAAATTCGGAAGAACCGCAACCTACCGATTGCCTTCATCCGGGAGGAGTTTCAACAGGCATCTGGGAGTATTGTTTCAATGAATACCATCTGTAAGGAAGCACATCTGCTTGATTTTCATGGTCGTTTCATGGCCCATAAGCATTTGATCACGAAGTCCAACCGCGCTGCTCGGTTAATGTGGTGCAAAGCACATCGAAATTGGACCGTAGATCAGTGGAAAGGGTTCTTTGGAGTGACGAATCAAAGTTCACCCTTTACCGTTCGGATGGCAGGGTCTGGGTCTGGGCTTCAACTGGAGAACGTCTCCTGCCAGAATACATTGTGCCAACAGTCAAGTTCAGCGGAGGTGGAATTATGGTCTGGGGATGTTTCTCCTGGTATGGGCCGGGACCCTTGGTCCCCATTCATGGTAAGCTCAACTTCGATGCCTACTGCACTATTTTGGATGACAATGAGCTTCCTACGTTGTGGCAGTTTTACGGGTTGAACCCCTGTTACTTTCAGGACGACAATGCCAGTTGTCATGTTTCGACGTTAACCAAGGCTTGGTATGGTGCCAATGGAGTTCATCGAATGGACTGGCCTGCCCAGAGTCCAGACCTGAACCCTATCGAGAACCTCTGGGACGAGTTGCATTGTCCAATTCAGGGGTGCACTACTTGTGCCAAATTGGTGAAGGAACTTCTATGTCTTCTCCAAGCCGAGTGGAAGAAAATACCACTAGCTGTCATAAAAAGACTTGTGGAAAGTATGCCCCGGAGAGTCCACGCTGTAATTACCTCTCGTGGAGGCTCTACCAACTATTGATTTTGAATAAAGTTAGTTTTTCTTTTCTATCACAGGTGTCCAAATACTTATTGGTAGTCAGTGTAGAATGTATAATCACATACAAGAAAAATATTACTATTTTCTGTCTGGAATCATCCTACATGTATTGGAGTGTGTGATAGTGGCATGAATTTTAATTTATTTAAAGGAAGTAATATCGGCTATTTTATATAGGCCTAAATGCACGTAACATTAGTAAGCAAATATACATGTTTATGATCTTCTTCGACATATATGTGAATATGTATTTATAAGATTAACGAGAAGAGTGTATGCTTGTGCAAAGGAATGTTTTCGCGGAAGATTTGTTAAGGGAAGCTGGTCTTGTTTTATATTACACAAGAAATAATTCATGAAAACTTCATTTATCCTTTTCTTTTCACCAAGGGGATCATCAAGGATTAAACTAAGTCTTATAATTTTATCCAACCGATTGCTTTAGCTGGTAGAAAAATGACTCTGACCTTCCCAATTGCTGTGTGTACTAAATATTTTACTAACTGTATTTATTACGAATTGCTGCCCAGATGAGAAAATGGTTCGTGACTCTGACTGCCGTACCGAAAAACCCGTGTTCGATTCCGGGGTAAGGCACGGATGTAATTTGTCCATCCCTTTATAGGAGGCAACAGTGGCCCGCCTATTAGGTGCCTCCATAGTATCGTCACATTAGGTCTTAGGTCTTAGGTCTTCGCTTATTCAATAGGTATACGACCCTAAAGTCTTTACCTATCTATAACTGTCCTTAGTAGGAATCCTAAAAGTGAAAAAACAAATTCCAAAAGTTGGAATAAACCTGTACACTTGAAGTGTTGAATGACATCCAAAGTGGAAGTGTAACATTGGGCAAAATAGCGATTTAACATCTGAAGTATAACTTTCACATCGTAAATGAAATTTAATACATCAGTAACATAAAAACTTTGGCACAACTTTCTCCTCGTATTTGCTATGTCTGAGTGTCCTCCTTCCTCCGTGTCTTGGAGCAACAGAATATCGTGGGCTTAATAGTTGAGGCATATCACAGTAGTGGGCGGAGCATAGTCGCAGAAACGAAAATAAAAAGCACTAAATTCACCATGCACATCGATCACCACAACTCGTTATGATGTATCGTCCTTGGTCTTTTACAGCGTTGAATGACTGTGTAGTCATAATCTCCAATGCTACGTACAGCTTCATTTTCATGATTATCACATTTGGTGTAGAAATTATGTGAGGCAATTAAGATCTCGCTATCTAATGGTTTGATTTTCATTCCACGATGTATTGCAGTGTTTCTTACAAACCACGGTGAGTCTGTAATACTTCTAAGAATTTTATTTTGCAATCTTTGCAAAATCTGGCGATTTGATCTAGCTGTAGCGGCCCATGCTGGTGCAGTATCGTCACCACCGCTTCTGGCTTTAGTATTGGCCAATGTCTAAAATGGCTAGTACTCGTCACTGAAAAAAATTATTGAGGATTAGTCTTTTCTTAAACATAGAGCATATTTTTAATAAATAGTTAAAATGTATTATGTATTTAGAAGTGAAAGTACTTGCACGAACTATTTTCAGCAGTTTCAGTTAAAAACAAATAAAAGTATAATTTTCTTTTGCGCCTGTGAACGTTATATGATTTGGATTGGGGTAAAACATCAACAGATGCTTCTGTGGAAGACTTTCTAAAAGAAACTGTCTCATATTTACCTCACCCGTGAGGAAAAGCAGAAAAAGGTCTTTATTTAATTGAATGAGAGGAAACATTTAAGTAGAATAGTGTATTCACGGAGAATTTTCTAAAGGAAACTGATTTGTATTCATGTTAGACATAAGGAAATCCACGGAGATGTCCAAACATTAAGCTTGTTAGACGGAATTCGAATCCGATTTAAACTAGGACTATTCAAAAGACGTCTTATCTACTGTATTACTGCTTAGACAAAAATCTAATTGCTTTTGCAGTTATATTGTAATTCGAATAGTCATTGTATTACAACTGCAATTATAGCTGTGTTAGTTGTAATTTTAACTACAAATTAACTACAATGCATCACCAGCTTTTCTCAGTCAATAACAGATAGCTTAAATTTTAAAGATAAATGAAAGACCTTATAATTTGTCAAATGACAATATGAGAAAGTGTATTTGCCAGGAATGGTCGAAGTGTGATTAGGATCTTATTTTTCTCAAACTGGCAATACTTGCCATAGGCTGCTCGAAGGTTATTTCCTGGGCATGATCGTGTCTACAGACTTTGTTTTGCAAAAAAGTATTTTATATCATAGATAAAAATAATGAGTCTCCCTCAAAGTGCAATAAAGAGCTAGTACTGAAAAATTTAATTGGAATTACATTACAATTCTAGTTATTACGCACACGATGCTATTTTAACGGCCATAATTATAGTTGTAATCACAAAAACGTCAAGTGTATTCTATAGAATAGCATACAACTATTTATTGAAGCACAATAATGAACATTTTAATATCTTCAGTGCTGGAAAGATGTTTCACTACTCTCTTGAAATGTTTATTCGATAATATATTCTTATTGCTGTACTTACACAGTCCAGTCACATTAATGTGACCACCACGTACTTTCCATGTCAGAGTTAAATAACCAATCACAGAAGGCAGGTGGCAGCACAGTGCAGTTGAGCGTATATAAAGGGTGTGTGAGGGCTTCGGAAAACATTTCAATCGTTGGCGTAATGCAGAAACGAAGCGATTTATCCGACTTCCAAAAGGGCATGATCATTGGCTTTCGGGCCAAGGGTGGAAGCATTTCCGAAACGGCTGAGTTTGTGAACTGTTCGCGTGCCGCCGTGGTAAAAGTGTACCGTGCATGGCAAAATGGGACTGTCCAAAATCAGCGACGTGGCAAATGTGGTGCACCACGGGCCATA
>KK112424.1:47492-68858 GCA_000611955.2 Stegodyphus mimosarum
TTATTATTATATTGAAGTCTCGCAGCATTCCTTATAATTCAAAAAATAATACAGCTTTTCAATATTAACAAATTTTATTTTCAATAAAATCCACTAATTCGATTGATGCTTAAAAATTACAGTTTATTGCTTTAGGAAATTATCATGAAAATGGTCAGTTACATTCGATTTTAGGCAACACATACTAATGCGATTATTATTTACAGCCGCCCTAAGACACTACGTGGAAGGCAGGGATGCCTTCGTAGACGACTTTTTAAAGAAAACTAGCTTGTATTAACACGTCATACATGAGGAAAACGAAACCGCCCATGCAACCAGCCCGTTTGCGAAATTCAAACCAAAGCACGAACTATCAGTGTTCAAGGACTTTACCGCTGGTGGGCAATAGACTATTTTATTACTTTTAAATTTTCGTGAACTAAGTTTCATTAAGGTTCATTTGAAGGGAACGCTCGGCGCAAACACTCAAAATGAAGTTATGCTATATTTACACATTTTGAAATAGTTGAATATACACATTCTTTTAACGACAGTGCTCAATATATTGCGTTTTCTGATAGAATGTATGTGTTGCCTAAAATCGAAAGTAAGTGACCAATTTCAGAATAACTGCCTAAAATAATTAACTGTTATTTTTAAGCAACAATCGAATTAGTGGATTTCATTGAAAATAAAATTTGTTGATATTGAAAAGCTATCTCTTTTTTTTTAATTATAATGAATGCTGCGAGCCTATTAGCTCCAATTTTATATAACTGAATTGTAATGAATGCTTCAGCAAGCCTATTAGCTCCAATAAAATTCAGGATATGGTAATTAAAAAAAAGCAGAAAAAGAAAGCGGAAAAGAAATTCTAGGGGGCATTACTTTTGAATATCAGTGGAAAAGCGAAGGCTTGCCATGGTGAAACATTAGAAACGTGTAGACAACATATTAATACCACATGGGTTAAAACACGGAGAACAAATTTAAATACTATAACAGATACCTGTAGTGTTTTCCGTATTAGCTATATCAATATTATCATAAGTCACGAAAAATACTTACAATAGTCATATTTCAAACATTTAATGAAAACAAATTGCAGTCTGAAAAATAAAGAAACGTAAAGTACAAAATTTGCAGAATGCAAAAATATTAACTTCGATTTAAGGGTTCAAAAAAGGAACTACGAATTTTCGTTACTAGCTTCAAATTCAAAGCTCCTCAGCTATTGTTGAACTGTACCTTTTCCCACACGAAATTCTGTTTTCGACAAAATGTCTTACGCATACAAATGCTGTTTTACAGCCTATCTTATGCTACATAATAAGTTTAGAAAACAATATTTAAGCACACAAAATGATTTCATTCGTCTCAAATAGAAGAGAGTAGCTTTAAAAAGAGAGCGGAACTTTTGAACTAATTTGGTTCGTGGACCGAAAGTAATTTCGACAACACTTTTGCGTCGGCATGAACATATACCTGTCATCTTTTACAACTACGAATCAGATAATCTTCATTGTCTAATAGATAATAAACAGCGAGAATGGCGGCGTATGCAAGCTTTTCCCTATTTCTGCTCTAAAAATGAACAGCTCATAGGGGAATTCTGAGAAAGTTTCATTCCAACGTTACTACAATATTGCTCCTTCCAGATAATGTTTTCGTAAAGCAAATCATTGTTTATGGGAAAAAAATTTAAGAATTATGGGATAAATTCATAATGAGAACAAAAGAAGAAAGAAATCGGAATCGCTTCTCTCGTAGTTATTACACTCCTCGAAAATTGGGTTCAATATCACCTTTTTAAGAAAACGGCAGATAAAATGGGTTTCAGGTATAGAATCTCAAAATCCTCAATAGCTATCCAATATTTTGTATTTGCAAATGTTTATTTAATTTGAATTTCAACCAAATATAGAAAACAAAATCTCCGTACGGAGATTAGCGGGGAAAAAAGTCTGCGTACTAACGAAAAAACAACGAATTCCTATTTTCATTCTTTTACAGCGATATTCCATTAAATTGTATCAGAAGATAATATCACTGGTGAATGTAATAATTCCTTATTTCATACATTTTGCGTATTTATGAATGTAAATAACTGTCTTTCATCAACTGAACACTGGTAGTTCGAAGTAGGTTTGAATTCCGGCTAATGCATTCGTTGCATGATATTTTGGTGATTTTTAGGTCGAAAATACGAACTAGTTTTCCTCAAAATGTCATCTACAAAGGTATCCCTTTCCTCAGAGAGGTAACCATCGTATGCTTGTATTTATTTTTAGTATACTTTGGAATGAAGATAAAGAAAATGCGTCAAAAGTATCATCATATTTTCGTAAACTAATGTACAGTGCGAAACTGCAATTTTAAATGTCACTTTGTTACAGCAGAAATTGTAAATTGCTGCATTATGTATAAACCTTTCTTCAGACCTTCCGCAAATTATCGCAAATTATCTGCATATATCCACATAATTGAGAAGCATGATCTACGCTAGGCATTTTGACTCCCAGTGCAATCTCTGTGGGTTCCTAAATCTCCTGACGGATGTTCTAATTGATTGATCGATGTTAAATTGATGAAAAAATTGCCATCCCTGAATTTTCTTGCATTGTGCTTCTCTAGTGTTCTAAAAATTTTGCCGTTCAATAAATTCTTGTTTCCAAGCGCTTGCTCTAAATTCTTAAAATTTTCCCATCCCTAAATTTTCTTGTTCGATGCTTCTTTAAAGTCTAAACATTTTTCAGTCATTAAAATCTGCCGTCCGGTCTGTTCTTCAGTAACACAGATCGCACTGAAAAATACGAATTTTAGCAGCAAGCTTCTTATTTTATGTCAAATAAAGTTCGTCAGTTAGAAGTGCTATAGGATCATTAAAACATATATGTAATAAATATGCAAATTCTACAAAAGCAATTTTTTTCTCCTGAAGAAATACCTGTGACTTCAAAATTAATGAAGTTTTATTCAAAATCTACGTCAAAAAGATTTCTTTTTGGCGTAATATTAGGTTCGTGTGCTTCTCTCTCTATTTGATGTTTCGCAAGATTTATTCAAAAATTATTATTCTTATTTTTTATCGTAAAATAACTAGTTTAAATGGAAATCCTCAGCTTGCTTTTGTTTACTTAACATTTGATGATGTGAATTGAGGTATCTAAATAATTTGCGTATAAGAACCCTCAAAAATGTGAAACACCACTTTGGAAGCTTTTGTTTTGGTTTGGTTTGTTTGATTATTCCAAAGCAAGCGAAGGCTTATCTGCCTAACGGGAGGACCTTTTAAAGGAAACTTGCTGGCATCCATATTAGGCAAGGGGAAAATCACGAAACTTCCACTTTGAAAGGTAAAAAAGAATGTAATATTAATATTCTACATCTATATTTTATTCTAAATTTTCCTTAAAATGAATTTTAGCAATTTGATACAAGGGCTTTCTTTAAGTTCAGAATTAAATAATATTCTTTTATGATTTACATAGTTCTTTCTGTCGAAAATAATCATATGAAAATGCCCCAAATTTCACAACAAGGCCATTCATTTCGGACACTGAGATGTATCTGTGACATTGTCTTGTCTGTATATGGATATCTTTTTTTAACAAGATTGTCGCATAAGATTATGACTAGAATTTCTTTCAAAATATTCATTATTTTATTATTGCTGCCAACTAATAAATGAGATAAAGGCAAAATTCCCTTTTATAAATATGAAACAAGATAAATGAAATAGATTTATAGTAAAATGAATTACAAACAATCTGCTGAAGTGATCAAAGCTCAGCATGTGTTCGTTATTTTAATAATGTATTAATTATCACGTACATGTAACTTTCAATAGGAATTTGGTATTTTACACTTCTTACAAATTTTAACTTAGCATTAAACCTTGATAGCTTGAATCAAAAAAGGATAATTAGTTAAAATAGAGCATTTCACTAGTTCTTAAGATTTTTATGACTGCCATATGTATATCTATACAAATTAAATTGAAACTTTCCATTTAAGATATTTGCACTGCACTAATATTCATTTTTGAAGGATTTTTTATTAAGCATTTTCAAAAAATTAAAATTCTATAAACGTATATTAATGTGCCCCAAACGCAAAAAAAATCAAAATTTTTATTTGATAAGAAATTAAAATCAGAAATATGCACAAACTAGTACCAAGTCAATAGGGTGCTCCCTTTTCTGTTTTTGGATTTCCACAAAAAAACATCTTTTTCTTCTAACCAAAGCATGCAGACAAAACTTACGGTTCCTTCCTCGGTAAGGCAAGCGACCATCTGTTTATCGCCTGTAGGCAATAATCAATGCACAAAAACGTTTTAACAGTAGGAAACCATCAGTTAAGTAAACGACTTGTTGATTGCCCTACAAAGAGGGAAAAGGAAATCCTACAATGGGACTTTTAAGAATGATTTTAGTTAGAGCTAAAGAGAAAACATTTTGCAAACATGGTTCATTATTACTGCAGTTTTCGGAACGTCAATAGAATCGAAGAGGGCCGTTCCGTGTTTAAGTGATTATTCGCTTGCTAGTGTTCGTGGGGTTCTAAGACTGAACATTGGAATTAAATAAGTAAAACCCCAAATTTGGCGCACGAAGCTGTTCTTAGCGAACCATGCCGCTAGGTACTGAAGGTTTCTCGTTGACCCCTCCCACCTTCCAGTTTCTTCAGCCACAACCAAACTCCATGGAGGGATTCAGATTTATCGTGGAAACTATGAGACCGGTGATGAAGCCAACAGCAACTTTTGATAAAAGAGGATGCGTAAGGACCTTCCTAAAGCAGCTGGATCTACACTTCAGTTATGTCCTGTCAAACAGCCGCAAAGAATTATCATTGCCACGTCGAACTCAAAAGGTCAAGCCATCAGCTGGTATAAGAATACTGGCAAGAGTTTAATGGGGGATCCAGGATCCGAAACGTATACTTGAGAAAATTTTAAAAATTCGCTATTGAAAGCATTCCCAGTTGTGAGAGACCGCGCAAAACTCGAATCAGAATTATTCAGTAAATAAAAAACTAATTTTGACGAATTACCGGACTTCATCTTAGGAAGATCCTTATTGTCAAGTTATTATATGGAAAAAGAACCGACAAAAGAATTATCGAAATAATATTGCCGCGGTTGCTTCCGTCAATCCAGAGCTTCCTTAAAGTTAGAAATCCGCAAACGCTGGAAAAATTATTTGATCTAGAGGTCACATTGCAGAGTAGGCGAATGGCCGAAAACGCGAACAACTTTAGGCAGTATTCAAGGTTTCGAGCTCAAACGAAACCTCAAGGACAGCAGAATTCCTATCGGCAAAAGGGGAAAGTCGCAAAGCCAGATAAAAAAAGCTGGTCAGACCAAAGCGTGGTCTGGGACGGTCAAGTCACTGTTTCAGGCGGAAAATCGCTCAGAAATCAAACTGAATACGGTAGTTGTACAAAATTTAGCTTTGCCAGACATCCATATATTACTAAACGACGTCCCTACTGACTCCCTACTGGATACCGAGGCTCAATGCAGCTTCCTGTCACAGAACTTCTTTAAAAAACATTTTCATTGTTATAGATCGTTTAGAAAACGGGACAACGGCTGATAGCCGCCCAAGGCAAAAAGTGTGTCTTCTTGGGAAAAGTGGGGCTGCATGTTCAAGTAAAGAACGAGATGCAGAAAATAAATTTCTTAGGGGTAAAGAATTTGTTAACCGCAGTCATATTGGGGGTTGATTTCTGACGCGCAGCTGGCCCAAAAATTAATTTCGAAGATTCCACTTTACAGGTCAAGATGCAAAAAATTTAAGAAGAAAAAGCCACAGTCCCAGATTTGAATCTAAATCACCTGGAAGAAAGAGAAAAAGAGAAAATCCAAGATTTGGTAAAACATTTTCTCAGTTATTTGATGATAAACCTGGTTTCTGCCAGATTGTGTCGCATAGTATCGATACTGGTAGTAAGCCCTCAGTTCGCTCAAAACCGTATGGATATGACCGTGTGAAGGAAGACATCATCGAGCAACACATTAAGAAAATGTTCAAAATAAGATAATTACGCCAAATACCAACCCCTATGCTAGTCCTGTAGTTTTATGTAGAAAGAAGAATGGACTGTCACCCGTAGATCCAAACGCATGGAGATTCGAAACTGATTACCGAAAATTAAATAGCATATAGAAATACTCCACATATCCTCTCCCGATAATAGATGAAATTATATGAAAAATTCGGTCGACTAAATATACGACCACTTTAGACCTGACGTCAAGCTATTTTCAAACTGCAGTAAAACCCGAGGATGTCGAAAAAAAAGCTTTTACTACAAAGTCAGGGGTGTATGCCTTTTTGAGAATGCCGTTTGGCTTAAGCGGAGCTCCAGCTAGGTTTCAAAAAGTTATGGATATTGTTTTAAGGCCTGTCTTGGACAAAAGTACAGTCACCTATCTCGATGGTATTATTGTGACTAGCGAAACCCTATAGGAACACACTAAACATTTAGAGGAAATTTTTACATTATTAAATGAGGCGAGCTTGAAAGAAGTGCAAATTTGCCGCCAAGGAATTGAAGAACATCTGCTATAAAATCTCGAAAATAGGTATTGAGACAGACAGCTCAAAAATATTAGCGATCAAAAGTTATCCACCGCCAAATACGACTAAGAAGTTATCATCCTTCCTAAGGAAGTGTTCCTATTATACAGTGAGTATGCATTAAAGATTTTGCAAAGATAGTTGAACCCTTGTTGGTGCTTAAATGAAAAAAGACTAGGTTCACATGGACAGCGGAGGCGAACACGGCGGAGAAATTAAAACACGCTTTAAATTAACGCCCCTCTTCTTAAATTCCCTGAAGGGTATGAAAATTTAGAAATTATAACGCGTTAGACTACGCAGTTGGCACATTTCTTTCTCAAAATGAGCAGCCAATAGCCTTTTTAGCAAAACGCTCAATCAAACTCAACGAAACTATACCGCAACTTAACGGGAAACTTTCGCTGTCTTTTTAGCGGTGCAAAAATTCCGCGTTTACTTCGGAAGTGCCCCGATAACTGTGTATTCAGATCATGCGGCAGTTGATCGCCTGTACTTCGGCAAAAATCTTTCGCCCAGGCTTATACGTGGGACATTAAAACTGCAAGAATTTAATTTAATAAAATATACACCAGGCAAAGGAAATGTTGTTGCGGATGCACTATGAAGAATAAAGTTCGATAAAGAAAGAAGCACGATTAGATGTACGATGCTAACTGCGAAAATAATTAAATCCCGTGAAACAATAATTGCCGAATTAAAAACGGACCCAGAGTTCAAAGACATTTATGCTTATTTGGAAGATCCCGAAAATTTTGAACATGTAGACTTAACGGCTATTCGCAATAGGGCGGCCCATTATGAAATTATTGATAAATTGCTGTTTTACACGAAAACAACCAATGATAATCAAGAGCTGCGACCGGTAGTCCCAATGAGCCTACGCTTAAGTGTTTTAGAGCAGTTCCAAGACTTGAAAATACGAAGCCATCTCGTGGTTATGAAAGCCCTGGAAAGGGTCTGAGAAGCTGTGTATTTTCCACAGTTGTACAAAGTTGTGACGGCGTATGTCAGTTCATGTCATTTGTGTCAATTAATTAACGACTTTAATTACAACCCGGCCGGGTGCATAAATGGTATAAAAACCACTTTTTCAAATGAATTGACTGGCATTGATTTGCTCTGTCCCTAACCTAGAACAAAAATTAATAAAAATAGATACTTGTTAACTATTGTGGATCATTTCTGAAACTGGGTGGAAATAATACCTCTTAAACGGGTTTCAGCAAAAATAGTAGCAGATTCGTTTCTAAATAAATATATTTTAAAATACGGGGCCCCAGTAAAAGTAATATCAAATAATGGTAGGCAATTCGGAAGCAATTTATTTAAAAATCTTTGCACAGGCCTTAGCATAGGCCATCAAAAAATGGTACCTTATAAACCTCAATCGAATATTGAGGAACGTGTGAATAAGAATATAATTAAAATTATTCGGGGATATGTTAAGAATTATCATGACCGTTGAGACAGCTGTGTCAATGAATTAAGCTTTGCCTTGAGAAGAGCGAAACATGATACCAACACAAAAACCTCCCGCAGTATTATTCCTAGGAAGAAAAATTTTAACGCCACTGGATAAGCTATTTTTCGTTCAGCAAAGACAGGAAGAGTTTCAATTAAAAGATATCCAGAAAATTATTAATGAGGCCATCAAAAATTCTGATGCGGCAAGGTCGAAATAAAAATTTTATGATGACAGAAATGACGCGAGGTAGAATATACGATAGGCCGAAAAGTATTAAAAATAAAAATTATCGCCTGCACCCGAAAAGAGGGTAGCCAAATTTGAGCTCAGGTTCGATGAACCGTTCATCATCGAAAAAATCAAATTGTCAACGTTTTACCTAAAGGCGTAAAATGGCCAACAAATAATTGCTAATGTTGATCAGCTCAAGCCGTACTATAGCCGTATGGATTTCCAATTCTAAGAGATCTATCGCAGGATCCTGGGAGTGAGCCAAAAACATTGATGTCGCCGTCGCCTAGCAGAGATCCCCCAGAAACAAAAAGAAAACAAGCGGGGAATACTGAAGAAAGTACTGCGAAGCAAAGGCAACAGCAGCCGCAAGGTTCAGGCTCAGCGAGAATGAAAAGATTGAAAAAGAGAAAAGTTCCCTTTCAACAGAAGCAAGTGCCATTGGGAAAGCGGAAAAAGCCCATCGATAGTATTCAAAGAAAACGTCCAACGCCAGAACGTAAGCCAACTACCTCGAAAGAAGCCACAGGAACGTTAGAGCCAAGATCCACGAGAGGAAAACGAACCGCAGGTGAAGGAACCATTCCGTTTCGGGAAACCAGGAGAATCAAGCGATGATTTAAAGATACCGTGGAAAGAACCGGTTACTACAAGGCAAAGAGGAGTTTAGAGCACCAGAACCTTCAACCGACGAGAAAATCAAGCCGATTCACGGCCAGAAGAAAGGACAGAAAGGAGGGGCTGGAAGTGAATACCAGCGCCCAAGAAGAATGAAAGTTCAAAATTTAAGATGTCCCATTTGGCAAGAATTCAGCGAGAAAAGAATGGAAGATTATAGAAACCAAAAAGATAAGTGAAAATTTTCCTTCTTTCCTATTTTGTATTGAAAGTTTCATTTGTGTCATGTTGTTTAAGTTGCTAAATACTGTTGAAAGCAAGAAATTGAATCCGTAAGTTTGCGAGAATGTAGTTGTAACTATCTTTAAACAGAAAAGATTTTTTAATTCGCAAGTTCGCGAGAATTTATTTTTTAAATACCTTTTTGAGAATTCTTAAGTTGCTAGAAACTAATTTGGCAATATGTTTGTTTAGTCGTAAGACTTCAAATATGTAAATAGCAAAACTTCGTAAATTTTGTGTAGCAACTATAAAGAATGATGTAAAATGAATTTTAAAATATTGCATGTTAAAGTGTTATTTTGAATGTAGAAATACTAATGTCAGCTTTAAAACTATTGTAAAAGTTAAACTTGTACAAATGTGAGTTTTGGTCAAGCATGACTGTAAAATACTTTGTATAATAGAAGAATTCAAAGAAATTATAGATTGAATGTGTTTAAAGTTAGGCTCTCCAGGCTTCATTTAATAATTTAAATTAAGTTCTGTTTAAGTACATTAGAACTAGTTTTGTGTTTAAGGAGTCTTCTAAGGTTCTGAGTGTGAAGTTTTAACATATAAGTAGCTGTTGTGTAGGTGGTAGAGTAGTTGCGATACGCAACATTAACACGCTAAAATTCACTCAGAACGTTTTCTGAAGAGCGTGGGGAGAAGAACATAAAATTTGGTGTGAAGGAAAGTGTTTGAGGGCCAAAAATAATTTCAATAAAGAGTGTTGGTAACGAAAGTGGAAATTGTTTATGAAAGAATACCACTAACATTGTTTCCTTCCAGATAATTTGGCAAGGACCAAGACGGATGTTTTACTAAAAATCAGTATGAAGTAAATGTGTGTAAAAATTCAAATTGTGAACGTAAAATTCTTAGTTTTAGTATAACTTTGGAAATTTTTGTAAAGTTGGCCCTGAACAGGAAAAGTTTTAATGATGAAATCAAGAAAGTACTATTGCTACAGGTTAAACTTTGATGAAAAACATTTTGTAGAATTTACACTCTTAAATAAAGTCGTTTTGAGACCTTATTCTTCGAGTAGTTAAATTCCGGCAAGGAAAATTATAAGTTTTATCCTAATTTTCATAACAGTTATTTTAAGTTATGCTTCTTCACTATCAATTCTAGTTTCAGCTTACAATATCCTGCCAGAATGTAATTTCAGAAACTCAGTGAATGCAAAGGAGTAAGAGTACTATTTAAGTCGATGTTTCACCGACTTCGAGAGAGACAGAGTCTGATTTCCTGACTAGTTCGCGTTTGCCTTTTGGCTACGTCTGTCTTAGCTATTACTACGCTCGGCGATAATTTAGGCCCTTGCTTGGCTTCGCCGATTTAATTAATATTTAGGGGGCAGCTACTTTAAGTCCTGATAGCTTCGGTTATACCTTCAGTAAGTTTTAGTTAAGCTTAGTTAAGTTTAATTTCCTATTCATTTAATTTCAAGCCCAAGTGAAGGCGTTGCTATATACTCCGAGTTAGGAGTTGATTGTAACTGTTTTGAGAAATAAAGGTTAGTTAACCCTTCTTAAGTCTTAAGTGTTTGCTCACACTCTTAAGCGATTATTCACTTGTTAGTGTTTGTGGGGTTCAAAGATTGAATTAAATACTTGAAACACCACAGTGATAAAGAATTTCATTCATAAAAAGCCCTTAGACTGTTTACGACACTGAAATGTTTATATGCCAATTACTTTTACCACTTTGATTTCTAATTTTCTTAAATAGTTTGATCAGAAATCATTTCCCTTTAAGAGAACCAAAGTTACTAGTAGAGGTTTTGTAAATACACAAATTTAAAATCCTTAACTGATACCCTTAATATTGCCCTGTAAAAATTTACCACATTTAATCACAACATTTATTATTCGTAAAAAATAGCGTTCCAATGTAATATATAGCAGACTTGTAATTTGCACTAGCAATTTCAAACTTAGAATAAATTCGTTCGTCGTCTGTATACATAGCAGGATAATAGTGCAATAGTTCATTTCTTTCACGTGTATCAGAGGAGTTAATTTAAACAATATTACATTATTTGTAACAGAAAAAAATGACTATTTAGGCCTAACATAACTTAAAGGTAGAAATAGGATTTAAAAATTCAGTTCAATCTCTTTTGGATATGTTTAGAACAATTTAATGTAAAAGGCGGCGCAGCACTTTTTTCGAAGTTTCTCTTTCCTTGATGTAAAAGAAGTGGTGTTAAATTTGTGAAATATAATACGGAGACTGAAGATTATAATAATGCCATATCTCAGACACACCGTTTAATGCTTTCAATATTTCTGATTCATTTACAATGTAATGCTGTGTTTGCAAGTATTGTAGACTTTAAAGAACAATAAAAAGAGGCAATATTCATCGTTATTTTCTAAAAAATTCCAGTTTATGAATCTAAAGCAAGAGATGAATTGTATCCGTTTACTTGTTTTCATTTTCTCAGATTACGTACAATTTACTTCAGTATTAGAACTGTTTCGGTAATATTATTTAATTCAATGGTTGAAAGTATCGTAAAAGCTAAAGCGCGGCAAAATGAAGCAGTTTTAGCGTTTATTCTAAAGACGCACAGATTAATAACAAAGCGCGTGAACGAGTAGTGCACATAGAATTTAATTTAAGTTGCTTACCTAGAATTTAAATTTAATTAATTTCGGGGATGCAGTAATCATCATAACATCACAACTATCTTTGAGTGATTATTCTTCTTTATTATTTTTTGCTTTATAAAAATTAAAATTTATTTAAAAAAATTATATACCTACAGTTACGTCATTTAAATACATTGCACGACATTTCAATTTTTTAAGAATGCTTGAAACTTATAACTTTACAGGTGTATATATATATACTCGCTTAGACAAAAAAAAAGGACGCACCAACAAGGAGTTATCCGAATGGGACGAAAATCGGTACAAGTGATGTACATGTACAGAAAAACAAATGATTACAGTTTGAGAAAAATTGGATGATTTATTGAAGTGATAGAACTTCACAAAGTGAAAAAGTCAGTAACGCGTTTGTCCATCTCTGGCCCTTGTGTAAGCAGTTATTCGGCTTGGCATCAATTGATAGATGTTGCAGATGTCCTCCTGAGGGATATCGTGCCAAATTCTGTCCAATTGGCGCGTTAGATCGTCAACATCCCGAGCTGGTTGGAGGACACTGCCCATAATGCTCCAAACATGCTCAATAGGAGAGAGATTCGGCGACCTTGCTGGCCAAGGTAATTTTCGGAAAGCACTAAGGCAAGCAGTAGAAATACGTGCAGTGGGGGGCGGGCATTATCTTGCTGAAATGTAAGCCCACGGTGGCGTGACATGAAGGGCAACATAATGGCCTTAGAATTTCGTCGACGGACCGCTATGCTGTACGTTTGCGACGGATGACAATCAAAGGGGTCCTACTGTGAAACGAAATGGCACCCCAGGCCATCACTCCTGGTTGTCGGTCTGTCTGCCGGAAGACAGTCAGGTTGGTATCACACCGCTGTCCGGGGCGACTCTAGACTCGCCTTCGCTGGTCATCGGGGCTCAGTTCAAAGCGGGACTCATCAATGAAGACTATTCTACTCCAGTCAGTGACATTCCAGTGCGAATGAGCCCGACACCACTGCAAACGGGCTTGACGTTGTACGCGCCGTGACCTCAGCCCTCTTTCTGTGAGCCGTCGATGAATGGACCTTGCGGTTACTGAAGCACTAGTTGCACGTACAATCGATGCTAATAATGCATCTGGGGCTGTGGGTGCAGCTCTGACGATTGCTCGATCTTCACGTTCTGTCATTTCTATAACCCTACCGCTTCCTTTTTGACGCTGTGTGCGGCGATGGTTCGCCCATTCCTGCCGACATCGTCTAATAGTGTCATCGCTCCTGCTCAAATGTCCAGCTTTTAGCTTCTAGCTCAGAGTGCCACCTATAAGCTCAAAGTAGAAATTAAATTATGTGCTTGTTTTAGCCAAATACCATCTAATATTCCTAAGTGTTGTAAAACAAATGGCAGGAAAGAAGATTAATAAAATAGATAATATCGTTTATTTAAGGCTATAAGTAACACAACGTCGTCGTAAAGACATAGCAAAAGCGTCGTGCATGATGTTGCACAGGCGCCTTTGTAGCATAGGCGATTTTGTCGCCTTTCGGACGTCCAGATGTCCGCCAAATTCCACTATTTTAGGGCTATTTCAAAGACAATGATCTCCAGCCTTTATGTAGAACATTTCTGATACAAAGACATGGATGATTTTACGTCATCACGTAAAGCAATTTTGACTTGAGGTGACGATTTTGCGTCTTTACAAACGATATTTTCGGGGCAAAATAGTAGGGCACGGTAATTTAAAGAGGTCATATTTCGGCATCATAATTGCGTTCTAGAATCCACTGCAGTTTCGATTTTTGAGATTGTCACAATGGCTCATTATAATGCCTGTTAGTAAATACACTCCGTTTTATCGAACCATTGTATTTACTAAAATTTTCCTGTTTAGATTTTGATGTCATTGCTTTTCTCGGTGCATTGTAAAATTCAGACATGTATCTACTTTCTGGTTATCTTAAATATTTGAATTAACTCGATATTTATTTAATATAAAATTAAGTATTTAAGATAAATTCTAACTAGATAAAAATTATTAATACCAAAATGAACTGAAAATTTCAAAAATTTCTTTTATGCTTAAAATAATTAATAAAAATCAAAACAAAAAATATCATGTAATAATAATAAAAATTTGATAATCTAATTATTTTCGGGGTTTTACTTTTTGCCGTTTGTAGCATGTTTTACTGTTGAGAACCCGTCATAGCAATGTGGAATGTTATTTCTTTTCATTACAGAGATTATGTGTATTTAGTACTGATATTTCTCGTTTACAGAATGCAAATGTGGTGAAGGCTCGAACTGCACGTTTTCAGGGCGGAAAAACACAAAAACATGTATTTGCAGAGAAGGATATAAAGAAGAAAATGGTATTTGCAAAGGTAAAAGGAGTTTCCCTTTTATTGATTTATCATATCGGAAAGTAGTTTTAAGAAATAATTGGATGCAATACCATACACATGATCTCTAAACCTAACACAAAATTTCAGTCTTGATGGAATTACAAAGGCAAAAATCACATTATTTTAATTTTTACCACTATTCCATAATAAACTTGTTTATACTTTTGAGTTGAATGTTATAAACCATATTTAACATGTTCACGCCCTTTTCAGTCACCTGCGAGACTATCCTTCCGAACGTCACTGTCAGTTAATGAATCTTCTTGAACCGTTCACAGAAGTAAAACATTTTATAACTGCTCGAATATTGCAAGCTAATTGCAGCATACAGCGGATCCGATCAATCCGAACCAGTATGGCCCGGATATCGCTCGAAACACGACATTTCCGGATTTATGAGATTAATCCCAGCGGGAGCGTGACATTAAATACTTTGGACGGTTAATAAACATGCAGTGGATATTGGGAATTAGACACTTTTAACATAATTCTCTTATTTTAATTATTGGCGAGCACAAGATTATTCAAAACTTCGTTTTCGAAACATTTTTTACAATTCGTATCCTCGAGCAATCGTGATAATTACGACGCTGATAAAGGGACCACTCCCTAAGTCGTCTCTTTTATCTATTTGCCACTATAGTTGTGGTATTGTGACTTAAGTTAAGTTAATGTAATTAAGTTTATGAAAATTTCATTCCTGTATGTCTTCCCTCATCATGCAGAGTAGAAGTTTATGCAAACTGTAGGTGAAGTGGTAGAGGTTAAAACTAGGATGTAATCTTAGACAGCAGATCAATGGATTCTCTGCATTACACTACTGTCTGCTGAAAATAAGCCGTTCGCAAACCAGAAAGTTAGAAATGACAGAAAGTTTGACAAGTTCAGTAACTGTTACAAAGTTAGCCAGTTTTTCCCTCCGACACTGTTAGTTGTCACTGTTACTCCGACGATGTTAGCTAGCAAGGCCCGCGGATACCTAAAATTCTTACTTGAATGCACAGGTCCAGGCCTTCCTTCTACATGTATCTCTTGCGATAACTATTATGAAAGTTTACGTTCCAACTGAAGCTTATAATTGGATTTTAAGCTAAATATGAAATGTATAAGCAATTATAAATAAATAAAAAAACAGTAATTTTGAACATTATTTTATATGAATAATTTCAATAATACCTATCTATTAAAATAAAACTTAATATTTTTGCACAACTTAAAAGTTTTTAATTTTTTTAATCCTAAATAGAAGCCCTTGTTTAAAAAAATCAATAGCATGGAATGTACTATTATACCTAATTTCACAGGTCCTTGCACAGAAAATCCATGTAGAAACGGTGGAACTTGTATAGACTATCAACAATCTTACAAATGCTTATGTCCATCTGCATACAAGGGCTTGAAATGCGAAGTCAAAACAGAAGGTAAGCAATGAACTTCCTTCAGTAAATTAGGCAAATATTTGTTTGAAATTTTTATTAGCCTTAGTACAAATTTTTGTTAATTTCAAAATATTAAATTGAGAAGCAATGAGCTTAGAAAGGTGGTTGGTCAAATTACTGACGCAAAATCAAGAGTACTTACCATCTTTCAAATACATTTTTATTCTATTAAAACCGGAATTGTAATAGGAACGTAAGTTTCTTTCTTTCATATTAAAGACTCGGCAAGTAATCTTTAAAATATTTACTATATAAACAGAACTATATGAACTATATGAGCTATATGAACAGAATATAAAACATTTCAAAGAGATAGAACACAGCTCAGAGTGCATTCAATATTCGTGCGCCACGGTGCTTTCTAAATGTTACAGTGCAGTAGTCCACTTGTCTTTACAATCAGTGCCGGTAGAGTTAAAATTCAAACTTCAAAAAAGAAAAAATATATCTTGCTGAAGTGAATTCAACCTCACAAGGAGAGGAGAGGAGAAAGTTATTTCATTTTCTTGGTTTGTTACAGCCTAACACTCTGTTTAATTACAAACATTTACATGTTTTAAATTTTTTAACTTTTAAGTTTTCCTGACTTAACTGACTGGTGACGGACAAATTAAAATAATATTCTACTAAAATTCTTCTGCTCTGAAGAGGCGAAGGAACTGACTGATTGAGCTGACTTGAAAAATATTAAAATAACTATTTCTTAAATCACTTAACTCCTTCAAAAAAATTTCAACTTAATAAATCTTAACCTGAAAAATGAGCTTAGAGCTTGGTGCTTGGTGTAAAAACTCTTAATCCTTCAAAATAACTGGTCATTAACTTGAAATCTCAATCACTTCTTAAAACAAACATACACAGTCCAGTCACATTAATGTGACCACCACGTACTTTCCATGTCAGAGTTAAATAACCAATCACAGAAGGCAGGTGGCAGCACAGTGCAGTTGAGCGTATATAAAGGGTGTGTGAGGGCTTCGGAAAACAATTTAAATGTTGGCGTAATGCAGAAACGAAGCGATTTATCCGACTTCCAAAAGGGCATGATCATTGGCTTTCGGGCCAAGGGTGGAAGCATTTCCGAAACGGCTGAGTTTGTGAACTGTTCGCGTGCCGCCGTGGTAAAAGTGTACCGTGCATGGCAAAATGGGACTGTCCAAAATCAGCGACGTGGCAAATGTGGTGCACCACGGGCCATAGATGACAGAGGCGAACGACGGTTGCGGAGATGCGTTCGGGCAGATAGACGGGCTACCGTTGAGCAACTGACCACCAAAATGAACCAAGGGGCTACCAAAAGTGTCTCCCAAAGTACTATTCAGCGAACATTGCTGCGTCTGGGCCTCCGAAGCAGACGCCTGGTTCGTGCACCTATGCTGACTGCTGTTCATCGACGGCGAAGGCTAGAATTTGCACGCCAGTACAGCAGCTGGACGTCCACTGAGTGGCGACAGGTTGCGTTTTCGGATGAATCGCGTTTTATGCTCCATCGGACAGATGGACGTTGGCGTATAAGGCGTGAAACCTCTGAAAGGAACCACCCTGCAACCATTGCCGGAACGGTCCAAGCTGGAGGCGGGAGCATTATGGTCTGGGGAATGTTTTCCTGGCATTCTCTAGGTTCACTGATCATTGTGGAAGGCACAATGGATCAATACAAGTACGCATCTGTCCTTGCGGACCATGTTCACCCCTACATGCGCATTGTTTTTCCTCAGGATGATGGCATCTTCCAGCAGGACAATGCGAGGTGCCATACAGCTGCCAGTGTACGTGCGTGGTTCGAAGAGCACCAGGATGAGTTTACCGTCCTCCCCTGGCCAGCAAACTCACCTGACTTAAACCCAATCGAGCATCTATGCGACCATCTCGATCGAGTTGTTCGCGCCATGGATCCTCAACCGCGTAATCTAGCGCAGCTGGCCACGGCATTAGAGTCGGCATGGCTCAACATCCCAGAGAACACCTTCAGGGACCTATGTGACTCTCTTCCTGCACGTCTCGCAGCAGTCCGCTCTGCGAAAGGTGGTTATTCTGGCTTTTGACAGATGGTCACATTAATGTGACTGGACTGTGTATATACATAAATGAATTATATTACTAGTCACCATGGAATTAAGATAGACAGAGAAGAGAGAGACAAGAACAATTTTAAAATTTCACTCACAGGTGAAAGACAACTTTTCCGAATCTAAGGAATAAATCTTCACTGGTACTCGGTAGAATAGAATACTTTCCCTCAAACAAAACATTTCTTAAATTCACTTAAACTACATATTCACTGTTTTCTAAAATCAACTCAAGAGTAACAATTTCAGATTCATTAATTTAAAATCTCATAAGCACCAGAGACGAAATATTCAAAAACAATCAATTAGTTCCACTAAAGAAAACTCAAGCAATAGTTTTAACTTTCTTGGCACCTAAAACAAGCATTATACATTTTTCCTAAAACACAATCAAATTAATCATTAGGACGTGGTTAGTGCATAAATTACAGGGCGCGTTGTGAAACCCTACATGCATAAACATTTTACAATACCCCGATAAAAAATCTCCATGTTTCTTAAAAGCTTTACGGCTCAAAAAAATGAAGTGACTGAACACACCAACTACGTAACACACAAAAAAAAGACAGAAATGCAAGTAATAATATAAAAACCAAACTCATTTATTAATATCTTGGGTAACTTAATAAGATAGCTGGCCAGACTACCCTTATATACAATAGTAAATAATATTCCACATTAAATTTTCCTCAACAGTCATTTATCAAGATCAGATTTCCAATTTAACATAATAAACGATTAATTAGATTACACTAGAACATTATTAAATGTAAATTAAACCACACTGGGAAGGAATCCTTAAAATACCCAAGGAATTCATATCCGGAATGGGGTCCTTCAATATGGAACTCAGAATTTTATTGATCGGAGAATAAACGGCCCGAAAGGTAAATTTCTGTTCAACGTTATAACTAATTGATGGAAAGAAGGAAATGACAACAGAATTTTTATAATCTCCTACAACAAGTTCCTTGTTAGTTAAATCAAGGAAGTGACTTTAGAATAACTATGTTCACTATAAAATTCAACTTTGTTTTAAAGAAACTTCCTCTTTGTGCTTCATGATTTTAGGTATATTGCATGTTGACTTTCAGATACGCTGTCAAGGAACAAATATGAGATATATGAAGAGAAAATGGCAGATTGCAAGAAACAGGATCCTAAATTGGTCATCATGTTTTCAGTTTTGCAAACTAAAAGATTATTTGTGTACACTTTTTGAAAACGTAATTTTCAAGAATAATTTTCACCGTGAGCCTGAACTGCATCTTCAAGTTCATTGATGCCTGTTGAATTTGAAATGAGTATTTAGGATTGATGTTTCAAACAAAATTCATTTCCTTTCCCATTTAATATACTTAAGAAAGAAAGGCTTTTATACATGGAAACATTCAAAACTTTTTGTGAACAACCTTATGAGGCACAGATCGTTACACCATGCTCACTGTTTCCACGGAGAATAGTAGACACGTCCGTCTCCAATAATAGACGCATCCCCTCTAAGAGGAAATATGGCTTAATGGTTTATAGCTAGGCAAGCCACTTAATGTTATTAAAAATTATTCATGTCCAAATATATCATTATATATTCCAAACTAATGATATTCAATATAACAGCTAATCGAAATAATCCATTTTTGTAGAGAATATGTGAAAAACAAGACTAATTAGCATTAGCCAATCAAAAGTGTTCAAATGATTTTGGACGTGCAAATGAAGACGTTACGTTGCTAACGGTAAATCAAACGCCTCTGTGCTCGAAGCTGTGGAAACAATTCACAACTCAGGTGCTGTCGTAAGAACGTTTGGACAAGGCTGTCACAGAATAACACTTGCTTCTCAAGATCGAAATCTGGCAATAACTGCCATATTAACAGAAATCTACAGCTCAGCAATTACATTTAGAACATGCAGCCCCCACCAGAGCTGCAGTATCTCAAGAAACTGTATACATAAGGTTTAATGAAAAATATCCTTTATGTCAGAAAGCCAAGCGTATTTATTTCACTGTATTCGGAATAGAAGAGAAATCGATTTAATTGGTGAAAGAACATCAGAACAAGAGTGAATTCTAATAGTCTCGTATTCTGTTTATTGAGGAGTAGAAGTTTAGTTGCAAATTTTGTTCTACACATGTTTATGTCTGAAGGAAGGGAGAAAGGCGAAATCTTCCTTTAATCATTGTAAGACGTCAGCATTTCGGTAATGCAGGTGCGATGCTGTGGAAAGGAAAACTGATCCATGTACGTAAGATCATGCACATTTCCAAAAGCGGATTTGTATCCGGTTATACCGGAATGAGATCTCAGAGCGTTATGCAAGATTTTTCAGAGATGCATGTGGATCTGTCGTTTTCTTTAGGCATAGTAATGCTCGTCCACATTAACCAAACCTCGTTGACGAACTCTTTGAAAGTGAAGACTATGAGAGAATACCGTGGTGAGTAAACTCTCCTCATCTCAATACACCAGAGAACTTATGAAACTGCTTTAGTAAAGCAGTTGTATGAATACATCGCTTCCCAGAAATATAAATGTTCTGGAGGGCAATTTGCTGAAAGATCGGAACTTAATTGCCAAATTGTCTTAATAACGTTATGCATTCTTTTTTCCTAACTTTCCTTAGAATGTATTGTCCAATACTGCTAATGACATGAGTACTCTTAATTTTTTCCTTGTATTTATGTGTTATAATGTTATGCATGATTCCAGAGAAATCATAAAATTATTATGCACAATTTCTCAGAAATCCGTAATTTCATGCGTGTAAAAACAACTTCGGACATGTATGTAAATTCTCTTCCTCTGTTAGATATAGTACGGAGCTTATAGAATGTCTCATGTAGGGAGCCTTATTGTGACTGTCTTTCAAGTTCCTTCCAGCTAAGGCATAAGCAGTTGTTCTTTACCAGCATTTGATATAGTGTCCAAAAGGTACCATCGTAGTAAGATCATTGCGCTCGCTGAACAAGTTTGATTATACATCTTCTGAGCCTTCTTTTTCTTCGATAACCCAGTCATTGACTAAAGAGTATTGCTTATCTGACATGAATGTACAGTCGCTAAAGCATTTTGAAATCACGCCTTTGCAGAATGAGGAATTACAGTTTCTTGCAGTTTTCCACCGTTTTTAAAAAGGTACCATCTTTGATGAGCAAGATGGTAGTATGAAACTTTCCTATACTGATTTTA
Source organism: Stegodyphus mimosarum (assembly GCA_000611955.2). Classification (NCBI taxonomy): domain Eukaryota; kingdom Metazoa; phylum Arthropoda; class Arachnida; order Araneae; family Eresidae; genus Stegodyphus; species Stegodyphus mimosarum. The sequence continues at coordinate 68,359 of KK112424.1, forward strand.
TAATTAACTGCTTCGCATTATGTACTTGGATACAGAAGTACGCAGTGATGGAAAACGTTTATAATATAATCACTAAACGCCTCAGTAACATTTTCTAATAAGCGGAATCCTGTTGTTCTTGAAATTCTAAATGCATATCTGAACTTAAATAGGCGTGGGCACCAGACTCATTACTGTTTGGTTTCCAGACAAAGAATATTTTCCTGCTACTTCAGCTGCAGATGTGCAAATGACGAAAAAATAGCAGGAGCTCAAGCCATAATAATGACGGGAAGGACATGAAGCTACTGGCGCCATTTATAGACAGAAAAAGAAAAGAGAACTATGGCATAATTTCCTTAAAAGCTGATGGTAAAGAAAGATTAGAATTCGTATAATTAGCTAATTTGAATGTCCAGCATTGTGTATACTCAAAATAGCACTGGTGACATAAAGTAATCGTTGATTAATGCTTGTAGTGCTCGAAAACCTTTCTAAGGTGACGTTTCAAGATGTGTAGG
>KK112424.1:85252-100185 GCA_000611955.2 Stegodyphus mimosarum
CTCAATAACCTCAGCACCCTGGTTTATTAGAAATATCCAGCTGTATCAAGACCTGAAAATTCCTGAAATACAAGAACAGATCTTAATAATTTCGCACAAATTCTTTATCCAAGTTCAGAATTCACCATATAATGCTATTAAAAATCTCGCAAACTATAATCCAACAGAAGAGAATCTGGTTAAGGGACCACGTTCTATTCATCACAACTCAAAGTGGTGAAAGTGTACATATTGTAAATAGTACTCAGTATTTAATTGCATTTTATATACTCAAGAATTCGTGATATAATTAACTATTTTTGTGTTGAGTTTTAAGTGTATTCTTATTATCTGGCAAAGCCAAATTACTGACTTTGTGAAGAGTAATTTGAAATAGCCTTATGGACTATTATTTTTCGTCTTGAAATCGCTTAACAGATTATCCTGCAACATGATTGGTCCATGTGACACCCAAGCCCAAAAAAGGAATAATCAAATACCATCTAATTAAACAAGAATTACGTAGCATAAAACTCCCCTCTCCATAGTTATTAGATCATTATTATGTAGTAGATTGCAATACTATAGGCCTACAAGAGTTATTTACTCTTAAATTAATAAAACTTTGAGTAATACAGCAGTATTTATCAACGAACCAGAACGCGACCTCAGGTTACGTGATTTGATTCTGACTTACTCTCCGTATCTCATGTTCATTTCAGTCACTCAATTCCTCACTGCAAATAGCACGCACCCAGCACCTGCTCAAAAATTTTTCGAATGTTTCTACATCTACAAAAGTATATCAATTTATGATTTCATGACTGCCTTCCTGTATGACTTTGCCACATAGACCATTCTTTCGCCTAAGGGCGCGGTGCTAAGCACCTCTGATTTATCTAAACAAAAGTGAGCGGCCTCCGGCCTTACTTCATATATAGGTTAAAACTCATTAGTAGTTGACACCTTGAACCGAAAGTACTATCTTGATCTTGCTTGTGAAGGTAGGAATAAATTTTTCTAGCGGATGTGAGATCGAAGCATTCTGTAATGAAAAATATTTATTTTGTGTTGTTCTATCATCTCTACAAGTTCGTTCTATTACTTTTGCAACAAGCTATTCATATAAAATGAAATACTTCCACTTTTTAAACTTTTGTGAAACATTTTCAAAATGCTCTATAGGAATCATTATGAAACTTGTTTCCTACTTTTCTGATCTAAGTTTTTATTTAAAAGAAAAGCTGTAGTAGAGCAGAAATTTATTAACTTAATATAACTAACTAACTATAGAAAATTTCTATGCTTCTAGTTATTATTTCCATTTCCTGTGGAATCAGAGAGTACAAGCTTTGATGAAGCCAATGCATGTTAAACTTCTATTAGATATTCGGTGAAGATTAGATTAAAAAATATCTTTTCTTGTGTAAAGTATTTATTAAAAAAACCATTCCATTTGTTTCAGGATAAAAAATGTAATATTCTGTATTTCAGAATTTTAACAAATTTTTAAAGAATTAATTTTCTGTATAACATACCTTAAAATTCAAAAACTCAAAAATAAATATTTACATTTCAGCTTTTTTAAATGCTAAATTAACTGCTTTAAAATAAGCTCAAAAGCGAATTTAATATTTCATCAAAATGAAGCTAAAGTCAACGGCAAAGCGAATGTTTTCATTAATTTTGCAAATTACATTTCTATATATCAATTTTCAGTTTTTTTATATTTGTAAGTTTTATCCTAAGTTTATCAACAGTTATTTTAAGTTATGTCCCTTTCTTATTCATTCTAATTCAGCTTAAAATTTCCTACCAGAAGGTAATTTCAGAAACGCAGTGAATGAAAATGAGTAAGAGTACTATTTAAGTCGATGCTTCACCGACTTCTGCAGAGAAAGTCTGATTTTCCTGACTAGCGCGCGTTGCCATATGGCTACATTCTCTCTTAGCTACTAGGCTCGGCCATACTTTAGGCCCTTACTTGGCTTCGACGATTTAATTAATATTTAGGGGCCAACTACTTAGAATTCCGATAGCTTTGGCAATATCTTTCAGATAGCTTTAGTTTAGTTTAGTTTAGTTTAAATTTGCAATTATTTAAGTTCAAGCTTAAGTGGAGGCTTTGCGTATACTCCGAGTTAGTTGATTGTAATTGTTCTAAGAAATAAAGGATACAAACACGTAACCCTTCTTAGGTCTTACGTGTTTGTTCTCACACTGAAGCGATTATTCGCTTGTTAGTATTTGTGGGGTTCAAAGATAGAACACTGAAATTAAATAAATAAAACCCCACAAGATAATGAAGATATGAAGATTTTCTTTGCTTTTTCTCTAATATTCACGTTCTAGTGCATCACTGGAAAATCATAATACTGAAGCAGCTAAATGTGGTATCTATAAACACTGCAGATGTCAAAGTTATAATTTGGTCTATTTAACTATGGCAAAGCTCTCGAGGATTATATGCCTAAGGAGAGAAACGCCGTCGCGTAGACTCTCTAAAGGGAACTGGTTCGCCTCCACATTGCATCTCGGAAAAACCATGAAAATGGCCATGCAGGGAGCCCTTTTGCCTGATGTCGAGCACAAGTCGAACTGGCAATGTTTATTTTAGCACCTAGACGTTGTTGAGTATAGTCAAAGCCTTGATCATGCAACAAACGTGTCTTTTCAATATAAAGCTTCGCAAGCGAGAATTAAACATTGTTATGAAACCACGTGCTTGCTTACTCACTTAATTTAGATAGGAATGTCTGCAATTCACATTACGTCTCACTTTATTTGACTTAGTGATGTCTGCAATCCACATTTCGTCTCACTTTATTTGAAATAACTTCTATATTTTTTATGCAATGCTTATCCATTAATTCTTCTATAGGAAATCTTAATATTAAAATTAAATTTGTTGAGAGCTGCAGAAAAAAAGGTTGAAGAGTTCTATAGCTTTCTAATGGTCCAATTAACGAAATTTAACTTGAATTGTTCATATCTGGAAAGCACGACTTACTATATATCTTAGATTTAGAAATAGCAGTTCTAACATAGGTATTTTGACACATAATCCGATGTCTTCCCAAATGGCATATCAATATTTTCCATATTTCAATTCTACGACCCAAATTATGCTTAAAGTTTAATTTTTGCAAAATTTGTACCGAGAGATTTAAAAATTTATCTTCGCCCACGTCATTCTATTTACGCTAAGAATAATTCACTTGGCAAAATTCTTAATTAATAGCAACCTATTTTACTTTTTTTTTCATTGTGCATGAGCGAAAAATAAAGATGCGTCGTGCATTTTTTCAAATAATTTTAACAAAGTTTGTAGGGCATATTTACCGTTATTATCGCTTATAACAAATATGCCAAATTGAAAACGTACCATTATATAAATACACGTATATCTTTGTAATTTTTTTTAAAAAACTTTTGTAAATATGCCTAGAAATACAACTACTTTAAAACGATCGTAACACTTTTATGAGTTATAACTCAAAACCTTTTTCGAAAAATTTGTAAAAGTTACTAAAATATTCAAATTTTAAAAACAAATCAGAAAATAGCTGCGAATTTTATTTGCACTGAACCTAAATTTCTACCTGCGAAAAAACGAATCACGTATGTTTAATAAAAAAAGAGATATTAATAAATATATATCAAATTCAATTAAAATTGAAGAACTAAAATTTTGAAAGCTAATTCTTTGAAAACTAATCTTGCAATTTTTACAAAACTGGCAGTTACGCATGATTTGAGTCGTAGAATCGAAATATGGAAAAATGTCGGTATTTCATTTCAGGAAATAACCGATTTTGTATCAAAATACTTATGTTAGAAGAATGCTATATATAAGTCTGATAATGTATTTCCTAAGTCACGCTTTCGAGACATGAAAAATGTAATTTAAATTTCATCAAATTTCCACTATTCCACTATTTTCATCACTATTTCCAAACTCATTTAGATTTGCAAATATATCATTTAAATTTACATTCTAGTAGAAAATTGAAATGAGAAGAGAAGGGAAGAGAAAGTTTCTTAAAATAAAAAATAGTTTATTAGTACAAATGAAGGTCTTTACAATCTCACGTCATTCATGGAATACAGGGTCCACGACTCTGTGTTAAAAGACGCTCTTATAGGTATATGGGTTACCGATACTGCTATCATACCGATAGGTCCGGTTTCGGAGAAGGGAGAAGTGATGGATGTTTGTAAGTGTATAGTTTCTGTGAGGGATGGAGCACTCAAAAAGTAGGGAACCGAAAGTCCTTTCGAGTAGTTGGGTGGTAAGACAAAAGAGGTGGGACGCTCTCCGAAGTGTTCACCAACGAAGTATTTTCAGGCCTGCACATTTAGTATCGTGGGATTCTACCTCTTCGGCTAATGATGAAATTCTAGTCTTCTATCCTGTTATACCTGTCTCATCTGTTAAGCTTTCTTTTTTTTTTTTTTTTATCTTTTCTTTTCCATCATTAAGGAAGCAGTGATCCACTGCGTAATTGAGAGTCATATTGCTTGAGATTCTGTGATACTAGCTGTTCATACTCAGCAGATATAATAACAGTAATCCGAAATTAATATAATCAAACACGGAAAAATTTCCTTTGCTGCTCTTAAGACGAATCACAAAATCCTTCTGTTCATGACGAAATCAAAATACATTAATTGGAGAAAAAAAATGGAGTTTGCTCTGACCATTGTTTTTCTTTCCACCAACAGCGAAGCAGCCTATCCAGTGAAATAGTCAGCATATCGGACAGATAGCTGTACTAATCTTTGTTTCAGGATTTCGTGGATTGCAGGATCCCTACATTTTTAGCAAAGGGGAAAGTAAACTTACGCGTTTCAGTTCTTTTCAAAAGTTAAAGTTTGGGAGGGGTGCATGTCAAATGCTGGAGGAGTATATAGTGTTTTAGAAATGGATGAAGGGTGTAAAGCGAGTGGCGAAGAAGAAAGTTCTGTATTTAATTTCATCCATTTTCATTTAATTTCATTTTGCATTTCTGTATTCTTCGAAAGTAGTTTTGCAAATTTAGGAGTATTTAGCTGGCGCTTGTTGCTTTAACTTCTCCAATAAATAAGAACTTATAAAAAAAGGGAGAAGATACACAATTTTTCTAATCTTAGTACTAACTTGCGTGTTGCATCTTCTTTAATACCATCATTGTTAAAAACCATTTCTGCAAATATTTGCTAAGCATGAAACTTTTTATCCTCTTAGAAACAAATTAGATTTTGTTCGAGATGATATATGCTTTGAAAGAATTGGTAGTCTGAAAACCATTTAAAATAATAACTTTTTCTCAAACATATTAACAAGTGTTTGAGAAATACATGTGTCAGGACTGAGTGTTCTGTGCATAGCTTTAGCAAACATGTTGAAGTAACTCCTTAACCTAAAGTCCTGATCTGGAACAGGGAGCTGAAAATGAGCTTTGTTCTGGTGTAGATACTGTGCTGGAGAATAACTGCACTTGAAAGGGATTTAAAATCCTCTTTTATTAAATCACTATTATTTACACACTTCCCAACTCGGGAGGGATACAGAAAGTAAAAGACCACACTTGGGTCTAAAATGAACAATCAGCTAAATTTATACTAAACCTAAATAGAAATTTAATTAAACTTTGCTCGCAGAGCAAATCGCGGAGTTGGCCTCTAACTAAATGGTGCGTAGCAAGAAATACTAATACTAGCGCACTTCAATTTATTTCAATATGCAATCACGTAGTAAGCACTATGGCTTATAATTTTAGCTGCTAGCTGGTCAGGCGAACGTCGAACAGAATGACCGTGATCCGAGACTAAAAGCTCTCACACACTGAGAGGTTTCTACCTCTGGTTTAAATAGTACTTGGCTGTACTTCAAATTAGCATAAGCTGAAAACGCGCGCTTCTTCTGACGGGAAGTTGAAACAGAGAAGAGATAGAAAGATTTAAATTAAAATAAAACTTTGTTAGTTTAACTAAAACCTTACACATGTCATAATGTATTAACATTTGAAACGTTTTTCAAATAAAAAGATTTACCGCAGGCCGTGAAACATTTTTATTTATCCAAATTTATATTTTATTGAATTTATGTTTATGCAAGTTGTAAATATTCGTTATTTCATAGAAAAAAATGTGTTTTGAACAGCTACTTTGTTTTACCAGTTTCGTCTGAATTTTGGATTTAAATTCTACATCTGAATAATTTTATACACCCTCCTCATCTGTTACAAAAAACTTTTCTCTCAGTTTTGTGGAGAACAAAATATATTTAACTGCGTTACAAACATGTAATTCATTTTGCAGTATTTTTAAATCGTATCTTGCCAAAAATGAATTATACATCTATGGACAATTTTTTATCGTTTAGTGGAAACATAGTTTTGATACTTCTTGTCTTCGTTGATAAAGCAAATATTTCTGGATAAAAGGGAACTATCAAAAATCATAATTTGATAAATAACTGTAATAAACGTAGGCAATCTTTCCTAATGCTTATTTTGCTTGTAATTTTTGAGAACGAAAAGAAAATATTAAAAATCGATAAAAATGTATCGAATGTTTAGAATTTGCAATGATTATTTACTTCACGTTAAAAAGGTAGTATAAGCTTATGTTAAGCAGGTAATATGAAACTGTAAAATGATGTGTAAGATAAAGTGAAATATAAAACTGTAAAATGAAAAACAAAATACTACCTGAAGTATTTTATGTTTAGAACTCCGTATATTTAAGTCTGATAAATATGCCTTCATACTTAAATAATTTCTTGCATGTATATCCATTCATTAACAATAATGTATTCTTGGCAGCATGCGAATGCGGAAAAAATTCAAATTGCACTTTTGATGTTAGATGGATCTCTGATACTAAAACCTGTATTTGCCAAAAAGGATACAAAGACGTAGAAGGCTTTTGCAAGGGTAAAACCTTTTTTATTATTATTATTTATTTATTGCATAAAAAATCAAATTTGCCAGAAAAGGTTTTTGATTACATGCCAAATTAACAATGCCAAACTAACAACAATTCTCTATAGTCTGCTTCTTTATTTCCATCATGCGTTATATTCAAAATTCAGTTTTCAGAAAATGCATGTTCTTTTTCTTTAAAGATTGCAGTAAAATTTGACCAAAGTGATCTTGTAGCAAACTTAAAAAATATAACAAAAATTAGTAATGTTTAGCTTCAAGCATAGAATGCTTCAAAATTTATTCCTATACAGTAAACTGACAAGAATGATATCTGAATATGAGTATCCTGAAATAAAGAAATGTTTCGGTGTTTATAATTTATGCTTTGAAATGTAATACAAATGTTTTCTAAATTTTCTAAATACTTTGCTATCATTTCGTAAACAGATTTAGTTCGAGCCATAGATAAATACGTATTTAGACGCTTTGAAATAAATCATTGAATAATAAATGTAATTTCTAAAGACAAATAGTTGAATATGAGTATAGTAATGAGGAATTTATAAATGTATGCTTGCGTGGATGAAATAATTAAAATCGAAATGGCTTTTTATGTATACATTATTTAACCTACAGTTTGAACTAAATCATAATAGCGACACGATAAAATTATTAGGTTCTGCGGAATAGCATTAAAAGCATAATAAAAAAATTATTTTAAAAGTTAACAATTAGCTTCTAGTTTTTAATACGAAACTCGGACAGATGTAACAATTAAACTGACTAATGTTCATCAGTCAAAGTTTGGAGAGGAAAACTATTTTAAATCATATTCAAAAAGTATTCTGTACAATCAGATTACAAGGTTGTATTTAGTCTGACACTTTAGTCCTTGAAATTCTACTAAACAAGAAGAGAGTTATCGCTATGTCTGAAATAATAACAAAAATTTTAAACAACCTCGTTATTAGCAGAACTATTAATAAAACAGGCACAATTCCTGCTAAAAATAACCAATGTTTATGTCGACATCGGAAGTTTATTGTAGTAACGATAAAGATTACAATAACCAATAACAGGCGCTTACATTTAAACGTAGATAAAATAGCCTAAAACTACCCTGTCAAATAATAAGCTACATATCTGGCTCAAATAATTTACCGGCACCTAAGTTTAAAGCATCGGCTGCAAGAGAATACAAAGCTGAGGTAACACCTTTTAGAGAAAGCTGGCAGATTTTTGACAATGCTATGCGAGTGCCAGAAAACTACTAATTAAGAGCAAAAGCGATCAGATTAAATAGTCTTAAAGGTAAATAAAATAGGCAAATTGATAACCTTGTATTCGGAGTAGATTTTATAAAATCCCAATAGATTTCGAGGGCAAAACGGGTCCCTCTTCATCAGGAGCAAAAAATTCTGCAAAAGCGACAAAGCGAATGTCGATCATATTTATACCCACAAGCGACCAGTGGAAGAGCCTGTTCCCCCCCCCATTTTCCTTTCTTTTTTACGCTTTTGAAATATGTCAACAGATATGAATCAATTTTGTAAGTTACGCCTTAAGCGTATGAAATTCTTGAACCTTGTTATTAGCAGAACTATTAACAAAACAGGCACAACTCCTGCTACAAATAAACCAATGTTTATGCCGACATCGGAAGTTTGTAGTAGTAACGATAACGATTACAGTAACCAATAACAGGCACTTAAGAGATATTATTACTACTTCTTGCTGAAATGCAAACATCAGAAATTTATACAAGTTAAATTTAGTCTCAAATCTTCTATTCACATTTCGAAAATTTGCATAAATGCAAATTGTCAGTACTTCATCACAGTCACTATAAGAAACACGCGCAAACGTTTGGCTAAAATTGAACATGAATTAGATCACCTTCATTTAAAAATTGCCAATTCCACTTGAAATTTTTCCTCATTTGATCACATATCTTGGTCTAAGACTGAAACTGCTTGTCAGCGCCATAAAAACATCCTTGTTTCTAAATTCCAAAAACTTACGCCCCTTTCAGCTAGCCCCGCCCATTTTATAGATCTTCCCACTGTTAACACTAATCCCATTGTTAATATCTCGAAGGTGAATCTCTCAGAGGATCAAATGAATGTATTAAAATATAACTTGAACTTTTCTAAATCATTGACAGTTTCAGTTCCTCAAATCATAGCCCCTATCGAAAATGCTTTTAAATTCTCTAAAATTTCAGAAACACAGAAAAATACAATTCGCCACTTAATTACCTATAATGTGAATTTTAACAAAAATTCATTTGTATCGAATATCAACCAAAAAGAAAAGAAAGCCTTACGTGAAATTCATTCTAATCCTAATATTATAATTTCGAGGGCTGATAAGGATGGAGAAATTGTGGTTATGGATAAACACACGTACATTAATGGGGTCACGGAAATGAAAAGTGAAGGCCCATACTGTTCGATTCTTAAAAATCCCTCAACTTCTGACCTCAACAAAAATTAAAGCAGCTGTAAAATCTTCTCATATACTTTCGACTCAGCTTAAGAAATCACTCATTCTACCTGTTGCTAACTGTGCTAGATTTTATGCTTTCCCCAAAGTTCACAAAATTGGAATTTTTTTCGACCTATAGTTTCCAATTTATGAACGGAATCATACCCATTGGCCAAATATTTGGTTTCGTATTTTCTCCTTTACTTTGCAACAATATTCACACCGTAAGAAATTCTCTCGAAGTCATTGACAAACTTAAAGATATTTCCCTTTTGCACTCCATTATAGTTTCGTTTGATGTTAAATCGCTGTTTACTAACGCTTCAGTTGAAGGGGCACTAAAATGCCTTGAAACTAGATTGCGTGAATTCCATTTCTCACATATTGAAACTAAAGCGTTCGTTTCCCTCACTAAAGTCTCTGTGAGTCATTTTGTTTTCTAAAATAAATATTATCACCAAATTGAAGGACTATCTAGGGGTAATCCCCTCAGTCCTGTACTTGCTGACATTTACATGCACTATTTTGAGGTCAAATTTTTTGAAAAACTATCTTTTCGTCTGTGAATTCACTACGTAGACGACACTTTCGCTCTTTTTGATGCTGATAAGGAAGACTTATCCCAGATTTTATATGTTATGAATTCGATTGACCTAGCCATCCACTTCACTTTTGAGACTGAATCTGATAATACACTGCCTTTCCTTTATATTCTTATAGTCCGCAATGGATCTAGTTTCTGTTTACCGTAAATCCTTTTCTGTTTGTTTACGTCCCCATGCTAAGTCATGTCACCCGGCTAAGCAAAAAATGGCTTCATTTTACTATTATGTATTTCGGGCTCTCAAAGTTTGTTCCTTAGAATCTCTTCTTGCTAAGGAACTCAATTATTTAAGATCTGTTGCCCTTGACCGAGGATTTTCTCCCGTAGTCACTGATAAAGCTGTTCGAAAGTTTTCGACGTGGCATCTAAGAACACATTCTAATGTCAAAAATAACATTAATAACCTTGTTGTGCGTTCACATTTCATCCTTCTATTCATTCATTCAACCTTCACATTTCATTCTTCTATCAGTTACAAAATTGCACGGAGATTACACAAGTTTAATTTTCAAGTCGTTTTCTCGCCTATAAATAAAATCCGAGGTTCGGCTCTTAAAGATAGTATTTCTGCCATTAATTCTTGGGGAATTTATAGCATATCGTGTCAGTGCGGCTTAAGTTATATTGGCCAAATGAAAAGAGCATTAAATTTTCGCGTAAAAGAACATGAATCTTACGTCCGAAAAGGCGAAATTAACAAATCTTCAATAGCTAATTATAGTTGGAAATTCAATCACAATTTTGATTTGGGTTCTGCTAAAATTATCCAGAAAGCTGGTTCTATTAGGGAATTGGATTTTCTTGAAGCTTTTCACATTCACAAAAATTTATCCTGTGTAGTCAATGATTTCAATTCAATCCAGTCTTGCCTAATGCCTTCAAAATTCTACTAACTTAACCCTTCATTTGAGTTACTATTTCTGCCGATAGATGGCGCTATCGGCTCTTCCACTGGTCGCTTCTAGGTGTAAATATGATCGACATTCACTCTCTCGCTTTTGCAGAATTTTTTGCTCCTGATGAAAGGCGACCTGTTTTGCCCTCGAAATCGATTGGGATTTTTCAAAACCTACGCCGAACACAAGGTTATTGATTTGCCAGTTTTATTTTCCACGTCGGCGTGTTTCTCTTGCGTCTTAAAGGTCATTTGAATTCCGTAGAGAAGAGTGAAAAGAAGAAGTAAAGCTCAAGATCATAATAACTGCTTATTTTAAGAGGGGTCGTATATCTTAAAGTCCTCTAGATCTTCAAGTATGTTACGGTTTTAAGAATGGAGATAATTTATTAATTTTAGAAACAAGTAAATAAACTAAAAATTAAAGCAATTAAATAAATAAATAGCGGAATAAGATGAGTACTTTTTATGCGTTCATAGCAGATTCCACTTCGAGCACACAGTTCAAAACATTCTGATATATATTTTGATTCCATATTTTGTACACAGTTTTTATAACATCAGAAATCTACTGTAAACAAAAAACCTGAGAATTCCATTGTTAAGTTGTCATTTTATTGTCAGCTGAGTTTATGAAATGCATTTCAATAAAAATCCAGTACACAATAATATATTACATAATTTTTTAATCTTAAAAAAATTATTTGGTTCAAGTAGAAGATAAACACCATAAAAGGATGTCTGTGAAATTTCAAGTGTGTACCATTGACCATGCTTAAAAAAACATTCGTGCAATAGTGAAAATTCTTGTTTGTAGAAAATCAAGTTTTAATGCAAATGCTTTTTTTTAAATACTTAAGTGGGTAAAGTATTTATTTTTTGAATATCATAATAATAGCTGTTATAATCTTAATTAATATATATTATATTAATTTATACTATATATTTGTGTTAAACTACATTCACCAAAGTACAACATGTCAATTGAATATAATTCAAAATTTGTACACAATGAATGGCAAAACTAAAATTTTCTAAATTCAAGCTTACTAATAGCAACTGTTTCGGTTTAAGTTTTCTGTGATGCATTAAAATATATCATACATATAAATTATTTTGTATGTGTTCCAAAGGGCGACTTTAGCATATTTTAAATATTATGAGTACAAATGCGAAAAATCATATTTTAAAATTGTGCATAAAATTGAGTTTTAATGTACATGTTATTAAGATACCATTTTCTGATAATGATGTACACGGTATATTTATTTTCTAAATCATGTTTTAGTAATATAAAGTTTAATAATTTGCATAATCATTATTAGGATAAAATGTCCTAAATTCACCATAATACAATACTACGACAAAAAAAAATAACTATATATTCAAAGACATGTCTAAAGCATATTTGTACAAATATTTGCGTGCTACAATTTGTAAACCAAGAAGAAAAACATATTGAAGTTTTTTTTTTTTTTTTTACGAACATTTTAGATACAGTAACTAAATTTTCTTTTCGTTGTGAGATTTCTATCCCACAATATCATTTGGTGAGACCGTAACAATTAAAAATTACTACTAAGATGAAACTTAATTAACTAGCAAATAAGCATTTCTTTGTGATTGTACATTAAAGAAGAATTGTGTTGTGTATTACCTCTTATTTCCGGGATCAGTGAATAATCAGTTACATGAAGGATACAATACTCAAATGATAAAATATTATAAATTCCAGCTACATCAGATCTTTTATTTATAGCCTAAGTTATGGTTCAAGCTCACATTCCAGTTTTGATAAATAATCCATGGTTTCTACTACATTTACTATCTACTGACTTTAAACTTTAGGCAACTAAATATTACAACAAACATACTGAGTTACTATTTAACATGAAATAGTAAAAAAAAAAAAAAACATAAAAACAGGAATTGGAAACAGGCATAGTATACAAGTTTTACCTGTCATTGGGTTGAGCATTAGTTTAACAACAGGATGCCATAAAATTTCATCCAATATTTCACTCTAATCTAGTTTTAACTTTAAGTTCTAGGTTAATCAATTTAGTAACACATAAAAGCACATACATTTAGAAAAAGATAGTTTTACACAAGAAAGCAACATTTCTTACTGACGTAGAACAATTCGTTAAATCTTCCCAGCATTTTTACTTCACCTTAATAATTATATTTTTAACTGTCCATTCCTACTAAACCCTATTACATTTATTCACCTTAAGAGTTGTTAAGGGATATCGTCTAGATTAAACAAATATATAAATATAAGAAAAACTTATCTAAATAACCATTCCTCGAGAACCTGAAGTCTCCGAAAGAACCAAGAGAAACACCAGAAAATGGAGCCATCCGAACTCCGACTTCAGGTACATGGAAATGGCACAAATCTTTCAGGAACAGTCGAAACAATCATGTCCACACCCTTCTGGAGAGGCAAGTGCGTAACGCAGGCATGAAGAAAAAGATGATCAATTAGTCCGGTTAAAAAATATTGCTATATTTACCCATTGATGTTGAAAGAGAATACACCAAAAACGTCGCTACTGAGGTATTGGCAAATATCAGGACGATGCTTCAAGATGACGACTGCGGGCCTCACATACACATTCAGGTATTACGTTGACCTGTGAGTAGAACTGCACCCTTTTACAGCTCCCTGGGTTTCCGATAACATAGTAGTATTTATCTCAAACTACCAACAGCTTTCACCAAAATCGTAGCGGAAAGACATGGAACTTCAGGCCATAGTTGTCCCTCTGTCTTATCAACTCCAGAAAAGAAGCTACCTCCTCTCACCATCGTCCCGCATAAAGTTTTTTTTCTCCAACATGCAGATGAAACGTTTTTTTTTTCATAGCTAAGTAGCAACAAGCAAAACAGCTAACTTTCTTTCAAAAATCACGTCTTTCTTCAATAATCCGCTAATTCATTTCCGACTGACAGGGAACGTAAATGCCCCCCGTCTTTTTGACTGCAAAAGAAAACTGCATCATACTTAGGCGACTCAGCAACAACTGTCTCGTACTCAAAAATTCTATTTCGCATCACAAGAAGACACAGGCTACCACAAAATTAGATTTTTGCCCCATCATTAGAGACCAATTTCCACGTTTTCCACCCAAATGACAAAAACATGCTAACTGCGCACGCGCAGCTATTCAAAAACCTGGAGCCAAACCGGAACTTAAATCGCCAAGAGAGTGAACTCTCCTTGTAGGTGAAACGTCAACCCCTCTGAAATTCCCAAGGGTGGCCTTGGGGTGGCCCAAGAGCGATGCGCAGCGGAGGAAGAAAATTATGCCATTTGCGCATAACGTCATGGGTGTGATATCGTTAGTTCTTAGCGTTTTGTTTACATTCCTTGCATCTGTAGTTTGATTTGATTTGTGTTGTTGATTTTCTATTAAATTGTGCCGAAAATGGCAAATTGTGCTGTAGCATTGTATCAGAATTATAGAAGAAAAACTAAGAATCAAGTTATCACATATCATCGTTTTCCAAGTGATCCAGATCTTAGAAAGTTATGGATTGTTCGCTGCAAAAGAGCAGATAATTTCAATATTGAAAATGCAAGGATATGTTCTGTTCATTTTACACCTGATGACTATATACGGGATCTAAAGGCAGAATTGCTTGGTTTAACTCCTAAAAGATTCCTGAAAGCTAATGCTGTTCCCACTTTGCATCTTCCGTCGTCATCCTGTGAAAACAATTCCCCAAAGCAAACAAATCATATATGTTGTACTTCAAAAACTGAAGTCAGTCTGGCGAGAAAGAACTCTGACAGTAGTGACTCATCGAGATTTATACTGAAGATGGATAGAGCAAGCAGGTGTCAGGCTCGTGAAACAAGGAAACGAGCTTTGGAAACTTTAGCTTCTCTTTCCCCTAAAAAGAAAAAGCTACAGGCTGATAAAATAGATCGTGCAATTCAATATACATCTAGTGACACATCTAAATTAATTCAACGTGTGGAAATATTGGAAAAGGAAAATAAGAGATTAAATATGTTGTGCAGTCAACTAAAAATGCAAAAAAAAAA
>KK112424.1:100481-126945 GCA_000611955.2 Stegodyphus mimosarum
ATATTTGCTTGAGATCTGTAATTTAAATTGAAAATCACAGTCATATATTTTTCATGAAATGTCAAAATTCATTTGGACTAAGAAATGCATGAGCAATGAAAAAAATGGGCAAATGTACTTTGATTATGTTATTAATATGGTTTCAACAATTTGTAAAAATATTTAAAAATACCTTGTTTTACAATATTTAGTTTCTTTTATTAACTGAAATATTTTTCATGTTCCAAAGCTTTCCTTTATGAAAAGGAAGGAATGTTTACAATTATTTTATCATTCCACGAATTCTGAGCTTAAAATAAATATTTGCCGTAACAAAATACTTAATAAGATAGCATAGGCCCGTAATTTCCGATAAGTTATTATATCTGCTATTAATAAAATGATGATTTTCGCTTTAGTTTACGTATTTTCTATTACTAAAGTCATTCAGCAGCAGCGTTGTATCACTCGGGTGACGTCACTACCAGCAACCAATGGTAGCGTTTTTTCGTTCCTGGCCTAACCTTATGTATTAAAGAACCTTGTGAAATTCCTCACATATGCAGTCTATTCAAGCAACAGAACAATGCAATTTTCTTTCTAAAATGTTCTACGGAAGTGCGTCAGACCCTGAAAGATGACACAGCGAAATTCCCCTTCTCCTGAATTCTTCCACACTGAAACGAAGCTTTCTTGGTAAAAATAAAATAAAGGAAAAATATCATTGAAGCATTGGCTTTTTCCGAAATATAAAAATATTAATACATTAATTCACTAATTCACTGAATTAAATAAAAATATTCTGATTTTTCCTAGAGAGTACGTAACTTAAATTTTATTTAGTTTCTCAAACGAAAATTCGAGAAATTAGCAACATAACATTTTTACTACAAAACATGATGAAATAACTGAACTAATTTCACATAAACTTTACAAATTTTACGGCATAATTTTCAATCGCTTGAATAACGCATGCAATTGTCATAATTTATTAATGGTAAAGAAGCATTACTATTTAATTGCTTGAGCGAGGAAAAAAAGGACATTTCTGATTCGAAATGGTTGCATATTGATTTCCATAGAAGTTGCGTTTCTTAGGAAGTTGTATATTAGATGATGTTCTTGTTTTTTACATATTTTTCCCAGTGTTTCACATTTAGCAAGTGAAAAGCTGGCTAAAACCCTTAAGAATAATTGTAATATTATAATAAAATCATCTTCCAAAGAACTCACTTGAATTACAAAAGAGTTGTGGGGTTTTCATCTTCTTATTTCACAGTTCAATCGTCAAAACACCTATCACTTATAAGCGAACAATCGCTTAAGTGTGTGAACAGAGCCATAGGACTCAAGAAGGGTTAACTACCTTTCTTTCTCAAAATCAATATGACACAATCAGCTCTTAACTCGGTGCTTACAGCAAAGTCTCCACTTGGTCTTGAACTCAAATTAATATAAAATTAAACTTAACTAAAAGACGTAGCCGAAGTTATCAAGATTCTAAGTAGTTGGCCCCTAAATCTCAATTAAGTCAATCAAGAACCTAAAGTACGGCCGAGCGTAGATGTAGCTCAGACAGAGACGTAGCCTTAGCCAAACGTGCGCTAGTCAGGAACTCGGGCATTCTAACGAAGTCAGTGAAACATCGACTTAAATACTACTCTTACTCGTTTGCATTAACCGCGCTTCTGAAAATACATTTTGGTAGGAAATTGCAAGCTGAAACTAGAAGGGATAGGAAAGATGCATAAACTTAAAATAACTGTTATAAAATTAGGGTAAACTCTGCAGAGTTTCTACACAACACATGCCTGAAAGCAGCTAACCCAAACTTGAGTAAAATTTCAACACTCAGAAAAATCTTCAACTAAAATACAAATTATGAAACGAGTTAAGATGTGCAAAAAATGCGAACAAAAATTTCAGCTTTGGTAATAACTGAAACAGAAACGACAAACACTGACAGCTCAACGCTGACTTCAGTTTTTTAAATCAGTTAAATAGCGCCTGACTGACTGTTTCTGATTCATTATATAAAATACACTACTGCAGCTTATGAATGAGAGTGATTGCAAAAGAAGCAGAATGAAAATAAGGTATATGAGATCCCTTAATATAAAAATCATGAAAGATTTTGAAATCTACAGAATGGATTGTAACGATGAAGCTGAGCTTACGCATGAACGATCTAAAATCTAGCAGCAACGTAGAATTTATCATGAAAAATAAACAACGAAATGCGAAAGTATGTGAGATATTGTAAAAATTTGTGTTACCTTATCTTAGATGGTATCTCAATGCATAGAAAATAAGACAATGAAAAAGAAATCTGAAAGTTTTCAGATTTTATATTGAGCCCAAAGAGGCACTTTTAACGTTTTGTGTGTTACCTTTATTTATTAAATATCATGTTCTTCGCACTTAAAGCATAAAATTCAATTTAACAGCAATATCACAAAATAATTTAAGAAGAGCATATCTTTAGAATTTCCGATACACAGCCTCGCGTGCTGGAGATAGATTTATTTCATACAGTGTTGCCATTGCTCGCTTTGAAATCGTTTAGTTCTTTAATCGAAAACTGATAAATGCTTTACAAAATATGAAATAGATAATAAATCTAATTCCAAATTCCAAATTTGGGCTTCCAGATGCACATTTTCGGATAGAGACGTATGTTATTCATTGTACGTTATTGTTTTAACACAATGCAAGAAACATACATACATTTATGCAGCTTCTTCATTATTTAATTTCTTTAAATATAATACAGGGCGATAATATTTGATGACAACAGTCTGAAAAGTGAAACGGCGTTTGTAGTGGAAAGCCACAAAATGCCAGAACGAAATTAATAGCTCTTCTGGGCTAACGTCCTTTGGGCTAAAAAGAAATAATAATGAATATAAAAAAGTGTCCTAACCATTTAATATAAATTTGTTTTTATCACGTGATCTCAAAACCCGAAACTAGTACATCTGTTTAATCTGTCGAAGTAGCCCATTGCATCACTTCTATAATAAACTGAACATGTCATTAAAAACTTCTTCATTTAAAATTTCTATCACTTATTCTCGGAAACCGCATAGCATCAGCAATATTTCTAATAAATTTAAATACATCTTGCACTTCCATAGGAGAAAGGTCTGTTTTTTCTGGGGTCAGACCTCTGTTTCAATGAACAGGCTTTCTCTATGCTATGGAATTCTCTATGCTTTGATAGAAAATACACAGAAATACATCTGACTCCCGATCTTACAACTTTTTCCATTTAACGAATTTCTTCTTTATCACAATAAAAGTTAACTAAACTGGTACTTTTATAAAATCATGCTCTATCACTGTGGAAAAAAAAAAAAAAAACGGAGCATAAATAATTTCTCGCTTACATTTTCATTCCTTGCATTCAGTTTCTAATGACCTTCTTGCATAGAGTTTCTGGAGTTGCCATTAATGTGATAAACCTATATTAATGGCAGTTCCAGATATTATGCAGTTCTAAAAGCCACCGATTATAGAAAAGGGTTTTCATTTCCTATAGAGAGGGCGCTACATAAATTTCGCTTAGTTCGATTAAGTGAGATGAAGCTGTACCACACGTAGTATAATATAAAAAACAAGAATGTGAAAAATTATCACGAAAGATATTTATATATCAATGATGAAAGCATTTGAGAATACAATACAATTACTTGAATAAGAGTTATTTTCTGATGAAAATTGGTTCCATAATTCCCGGTAACCATTTTTGAAAGTGTTGAAGTGTATTTAATACTTTTAGGCAAAATTAATTCTGTCCATTAAAGGAAAAAAAATCATTAAAAAATTTTGCGAAACAACTGTTGACAGAAACAGTTCCGTTGCCTCTTCAATGTGTTAAGTAGGTTAAGTTTTCAGTTGACGATCAACTATGGAAATTAATAGTAATGTACTTAATATGTAAGTAATCTTTTTAGCATCCTAATATTCTTATTAGCGCAAACCTTTAAAAGCATTCGGAAATACAATGTAAAAGTTGGGAATTTATTCCATAATTCCTGGTATATTATACAACTTTTAAATTGTTAATAATTCTGCAAATTTTGCATGCAGATTTACTAAGGGCATAGAAACGTTAACCGGAAGATAAGAAAAAAATCATTTTTAAAGCAAAAAAGGCGCAATTTACCTATATATATATAAAAAAAACTGAGCTCACTAAGCCGAGTAGGAGAGTGAATATATATATTTATATACTTTTGGTGCGACCGATTGCAACCAAAAAGGGAGGTGCACATCTGCATGTTATAATTTCAACGTTCTGAGGCTACTCGTTTTCGAGTTATGCGAGATACAGACATACATACGTGCGTACGTACAGACATCATGAAAAAATCTCTTCTGAATCCATTTTAAATCAGTTTGTAATTCGTTTGGGGAAAGAGAGTCGTTTATTCTGTTCTTACATACAGATATCAAGCAAAAACATCGTTAAATTGCGCTCAGAAGAGGTCAAAATGGATATTTTCGTTGAAATATGATACCCAGAATTTGTCTTGATTATAATACTTTCCTTAGTTCGTGCAAGGAAATAAAAAGGTCTACTGAAGCCGTGTAAATTATTTTTAACATTAATGTTCTTGCATGTTTTTACAGGCCCTTGCTCACCTAACCCTTGCGAAAATGGTGGTACCTGTGTGGATATTCCAAATTCATTTAAGTGCACATGCTTGGCTGAATACACTGGTAACAAATGTGAAAAGAAAATCACAAGTAAGAGCAATTCTTGCTATTTAAGATTATTTATTATCTTTTCCGTTTATTTTTCTTGATGTGAAACATCATACATATTATTTTGGATTCATTTTTTATTGGAAGTGCAATTCTGGAATTTTATTATTGGATTTTGGATTTTATTATTGGGTAGAGCAATTGCGAAGACGCATTATTCGTTCACACATCAAGGCGCATTATGCACCCTACATTTTTCATAACTTAACACATCTTCAGAAAATGGATGATACACAGAAGCAATCAGTGGCGCAGGTTAGCTAGACGGAAGCAAAAGCTAAAACAGAACTATGCATTCAAAGTAAAAAAATTCTGGTTTTAATACAGCGTTTCTCAACTTTTCATTATTCGCGGCCCAGTTTTCAATCATAATTTTCATCGCGCCTCTCTTCCCCCCGCATACAAAAAAATTTATACAATAGTAATATATATTGAGTATTTTGATTTCTGTTTAAAATAATTTTTAACTAACTGCGAAAACAAAAGTAACAGCGAGCCAACGTTGGCGAGAAACCACATCTGGCATTTTGACAAGCGGGCGGTGAACAGAGGAAGCGAATGGAAGCGAGGAAAATTTAAATATTATATTTGAAAGGAAAGCCAAACATGGAAATAACGTTAAAAGAATATAAAAGTACAAAAATTCGTTTATGAAAGTTAACCTAGACGGGGGTGAGCTAAATTTAGAAACAGGGAGAATACTTTTCTTGGAATAATAAAACACATAAAACAGAAGCATGGCTAAAGAAAAGAGAAAAAATAAGTAATATGGTTTGTGGTAGCCGTTTCGAGCACGCGCAGAGCAAACGTTTTCTAAATGGAAAAAGGAAAAAGCTAGATAACGCAAGTTTCAATTCTCATTCGAGTCGATCCCTATCGAATTATCGTATGCTATATATGTTTTCGTGTTAATTGCAGTTCACCATATTAAATATTCACAGCAGCACATTTATGCAGACTCATGGATAATCTTTTAAGCGAGCGTTAGACGATAGCCAACCATCAACAAGTACACAGACGAGCGTGGTTCCGAAAATAAAATCAAGAAAATATTCTACAGAATACTTAAATTTAGGGTTTACCAGTACTGAAGTAAATGAAGAAGAAAGGCCCCTGTGTATCATGTGCTCAAAAACGTTGGCCGCATACAGCATGAAACCTAATAAACTTAAACGACATTTGGAAACGCTTCAGAGTGAGTATGACAACAAACCCAGAGAATTCTTCGAATTAAAATTAAAAATATATGGGAAGCAAAATCATTTTTTAAAGAAACTTTGTCTGTGAAAGCTTTAATTACATCCCACAAAGTTTCACATAAAACAGCTAGATGTAAAAGGCCTCACACCGTGGTGAAGAGCTTATTTTGCCAGCAGCAACTGAGATTGGAAAAACTATGTTTGGAAATCAAAACAATTGCAGTCCATATCTCTTTCAAATGATACTGTTGCTCGTCGAATTGGTGATATAGCTGAAGATGTACAGCGTCAGCTTTTCTCGAAGTTGAGTGACAAATTGTTTTCAATATAGCTCGATGAAGCAAGAGATCGCAATAAAGATATTCATTTCATTTCCTATGTTCGATTTTGTGATAATATGTCAGTAGTAGAAGAACTACTTTGCTGCAAACCAATAGATTTCAAAGCAACAGCGCTCGCATTATTTGCCATTTTAAATGATTTTATGAACGAGGCAAACATAGAATGGAAAAATTGGGTCGGTATATGCACCGATGGTGCTCATTCAATGTCCGAATGATTCCAAAGTATACAAGCACTTGTAAAACAAAAATCGCCTCAGTGCGTTTGGACACATTGCACGATCCACAAAGAAGCTTTGGCTTCCAAAGAAATGAGTCCTGGTCTGAATATTGTTTTAACTACACAAAGCCGTAGTAAATTAATCAAAATGAGACCCCTGAAATCAAGAATTTTTTCCGCACTTTGTAAAGACATGGGTGCAATACATTCAGCGTTATTATTTTATTGCGGCGCAAGACGGTTATCACGTGGGAAATTATTGCAACGTGTTTATGAATTAAGAGAAGAAATCGTCATTTTCCTAGAAGAAGAAAACAGACTGGGAGACGAGAATTTTCGCAATGGTTTATTTGTGATGAAATTGAGGTACTTGGTCGACATATTCGAGAAATTAAATAACTTGAATCTTCAACTCCAAGGAGCAAATATACATATGTTGGATACGAGTGATAAAGTTAATGCTTTTTGTAGAAAATTGGAATTTTGAAGCAGAAATGTAAAGCAAAATTACCTAACAATGTTTGCAAATGTGAATGATTGTACTAAAATTTACAAGGCTGAAGAAGAACGTGTAAAAATTTTTTTTCTAGACATTGAAAATCATTTAGCCATGCTGACAAAGAATTTTAAAACGCATTTTCTTGCTGATGACAAACTGATAGCAAGTTAAGAGTGGGTTAGGGATCCATCCCATTTCTCCCGAAGGATTCTCAATTGATGAGGAAGAAAAATTCACAGTTTCCATGACAAGTGGCGAAACCAAAAGTCAATTTAGTAATAAATCACTATCTGAATTTTGGTCAGGCGAAGAGGATTATTTTTCTGCATTAAAAACAAGGGCATTTCGCGTTACCCATTTTCAACATCCTACCTTTGTGAAACTGGATTTTCTGCTGTGGCTTCTTTGAAGACAAAATATACATCTCGGCTAAATATAGAAACAGAACTGATAGTGGCTATTTCTAACATTAAGCCTTCCTTCGAAAAACTTTGCTCTGCAAGACAGGCCCAAGGAAGTCTAATAATTATTAAATTTGTTTTTAATTTGGGTATGTTTTGGTTAAGTAAGTTTTGATTTAGAAGTTGTTTTACTTTAAAAAGTAAAAAAAAAAAGTATTAATTATGCCGAAATGTATTTTGTTTTCTATGTGTATGTGTGCTTTCCTTTCAATCAGTTAATCAATTTTTTTAAATAATATTTTCTCTTGGATATTCTTGCCCCCCCCATCTAGTGTGCTAGGATCCCCCTAAGATGGCGCGCTTCACAGGTTGAGAATCACTGTTGTAATAGAAATTTTATTTAGCTGTTGAAAAGTTCTGTCTGCATTGCGGGCTTACGTAAGATATCATGAAACGAATTAAATTGAGAAGGACCCACGTTATATTGATATATTATAAGCAGTTATTCTTTTTAGGACAGAAAGGCGATGTATCAAAATTAAAATGAAGAATTTATGGGGACTATTATCAATTAAAATTAAGAAATTTGCTGTCATGTTTTTAATCTTACATATCCCCAATTAGAAGAGCAAAAAAGAGCTTGAAAGAGAAGGAATGGCTTTAGAAGAAAAAATTATAGAAATATAATTTTTGATAAACACAAAAGATAAAAATTTGCAGGAAGTAATTTTTAAATAATTTCAAAATCTATCATTAAATTTCGAACTAAATAATTGTTTTTAGAGTAATGTAGAACATGTATTTTGTGCAAAATATTTTTGAGAACGATGCGTGTTTAAGAGTCCTATCAAAATTTCAGTCCAAATCTGATAAATGCTCTTGTTTCTTGAAAGTCCACATGACAGTTTTGATTCTTCAAGAAAGGTTTTTCGGAAGTCCTGTAAAGAATACCACAATTATAAAATTTTTATATACACATTAGTTGTTTTGAATAATCATAACAGAACTCAGAACTTCATAACTAATTTTCGTATTTATAGCTTATACACTCTTTTGCAAAAAACTTTAAGCACCAAGAAGGACTTTTGCGATCGTGACAAAATTTAGTATGCAATAACATCTTGATCGAACATGCAAATGAGCAAAGTTTCAAGGCAAAGGAGCACGATTTGGGATCATACCGCGCATTTCTAACGCGCAATTCGCAAACTATAAAACCAGTAACAGAGGCGGAAAATTTATCTTTTTTCTTGCTGCCATTATAATTCCGTAAAGAAGTAACTAAAGATGCCATTACGACGATATCGAAGACCTTACAGACAACTAAACGACTTCGAACGTGGTCGCATTGTAAGGGTTACGTGCAGCTAGGTGGTCATACGGAGCAATAAACCGCCATCTGCAGCACACAGACACTGCTGTGCAAAAATGTTGGCAGCAATGGTTGCTATAAGGAAACTGCCGACGAAATGAAGGCTCTGGAAAGCCAAGGAGCACAAATTCCAAGCAAGATAGGATGATTGTTCGCCATGTCTGAACCGCCCCAACCGTATCATTGTGGACTGTCAATGCATTACAGCCACATCTATACCTTCCGTGGTACCGCCCACCATCTCACGGCGCTTGTGTGAGGCGGGGTCACACTCACAGAGGCATTTAACACGTTTGCCTTTGACCTCACAACATCAGCGAGTCGTCTGGAGTGGCGTTGCAGCTGATCATCATTGCTGCCATCAGACTGGCATCGTATAGTATTCAACGATGAATCCCACTTCACTCTTGAAGCAGATCCTGTCAAAGATGACCAGAGAAGAAAATGCACTACTGAAATCAAAAGACTAGTTCATGAAAGAAATCAGGCAAGGAAGCAATGGCAGCGATCAAGGTACCCCCCTGATCGAGTGCGCTTAAACCAACTCAATTGCCAAGTCAGGGCCCTTACACGAAAACATGCAGATCACAACTGGGCCGTCTATTTATCATCCCTGTCAGCTGACGAGGATAATATCTGGAAAGCTACAAACAAATTATTGAGATGCTACACCAACATTCCGCCCCTAAATGGCCAGCAAAGAATTGCCTACACAGAAGCTGAAAAGGCTGAGTTGCTTGCCGACAATTATGCCTCTCAGTTTCGCACAAACAACATATCCCACCCACAAACAGAACACCTTGTTGAACAATCACTCACAAGACTACATACAAGACCACACACAAACAACATACCTCCAGTCAAGCCGTCAGAGGTCCATGATTATATATCAAAACTCAAGATCAAGAAGAGTCCTGGATTAGATACTATAAGCAATAAGATGCTCAAGAGCATGGGTATCCTAATGATACTCAAACTCACCAAGATCATCAACGACATGTTCAGGCTCCAACACCTCCCAACTCCATGGAAGACAGCTGTGATTGCACCTATCCTGAAGCCGGGTAAACCTGCAGATGATCCTGCATCATACAGGCCCATTAGCCTCTTATCCACCACCAGCAAAGTCGCTGAGCACTTCATCCAACAGAGAATTATGCAACACATTGATGAAAATAACATCTTCATCAATGAACAACATGGCTTCAGGAAAAAGCACTCCACAGTTCACCAGCTTTACAGAGTCACCGAGCACATATCCCATGGACTGATGAATAGATCCATCACAGGTGCCATCTTTTTGGACATTGCAAAGGCCTTTGACCGAGTCTGGCTGGAGGGCCTCATGCACAAAATCATAAATCTGGGCTTCCCAGACTACATCACGAACATCACACATTCTTACCTTACGGGTCGACACTTTGTCGTTCGTATCAAAAACACAATATCCACCCCCCGCCAGATCATGGCCGGGGTACCACAGGGGTCCCTCCTTGGCCCCCTATTTTTCAACCTCTATACGAACGACATACCACACTCACCAGACACCACACTAGCCATGTATGCAGACGACACGGCAATTCTCACCCAAAACGCATCTCACGGCCTAGTAATACAAGCATTACAAAACCACATACACACACTGGAGTCCTGGCTTCTGGCCTGGAAGATCCGCATTAATGTGGATAAATCTGATGCTGTACTCTTTACAAGACTAAAGAAGAATATAGATCCAAATCTCCATGTCCTTATGTATGATACTCCCATTCCATGGACCAAGCAGGCCCGTTACCTAGGTGTTACCCTAGATCACTGTCTCACATGGTCCCCTCACATCACACAGCTTATTACCAAGTTCCGGACGCGTAAACGTATACTCGCCCCATTAATTGCCCGGAACAGCGTTCTCTCAGTCGACAACAAGTTACTCATTTATAAAACCATGTTGCGTTCCATCCTTACTTATGCCTGCCCTGTCTGGGGATATGCCTGTAAGACCTCACTCAATAAGCTACAAGTACTACAAAATGTCACTCTCAGACAAGTGGTGAATTGCCCATGGTTTGTCCGCAACTCAGCAATTCACCGTGAGTTTGATATACCTGAAATTGCCAATTATATGGCCAAATTAGCAAAGAAATTTCTAGAAAAAATACCTAGATTACAAAACCCTACAGTACCTGTACTAACATATGATTTTGCTTCCTACGAAAATAGAAAGAGGCCACGTGCAGTATTAAAACACCTCTAAGGAAGATAAAAAAAAAGAAAAAAAAAAGGATATTATCGAAAAATTGTATTATGAATATTCACGTATACATTTATGTTGTCATACTTTGTACCATGTATTATGTATCTATATGTTCTTTGATCTATGTTTTACATATGTTATGCTACACCTTCTCCGCACCTGCACTATCAATATACATTATCAAATTTTTTTGCCAATCTTAAAGTCCCCTTTTGCTGCTCCTCTTCTATAGTAAATTTTACATCTTCAGTTACATTAATGTACTAATTTAGTCATACATAGTCCATAGTCTTACATATCTAACTTACTTAATTGTAAATGTTATATCATCTGGCAACTGGCATTTTCTATCAATAAGTATTCACACCTTACTGTACTCACTCTGCCTTTCTTGGAGTGGTAGCCACGGTGGTGGCTGACTCGCGTCGTTTGGCTCACTTATGATTTATGCCTTATCATTGCCATTATGCTTATCTATTGGCCTAGCCAAGATTATGCCTTGACAAGCAAAACTTAAGGAAAAATACATAATAGAAAATCGGCCACAAATTATACTAGGGTAGCGCTATGCGCGGGTACCTGCTGCAGACGAACAAGTTTGCCTGAGCCGAAGATGACGGGGCCACGGTCTCAATCACCCTTTGTTTTACAAAGGCATACAGCCATAAACCCTGGTGTGAATGTGTGAGGCGCTATTTCGTCTGACAGCAGGTTATCTTTAATCATCCTCCGTACATCTTTAAGAGCTCAACGATATGCTGATACCATGCTGCGGCCTTCATGGCATGACATCCTGGGGCCATTTTCCAACAAGATAATGCCAGGCCACGTACCGCTCATCATATCTCTGGACTGTCTCCGTGCGGTTGATACTCTTCCTTGGCCAGCAAGGTCAGCAGACCTTTCACCAATCTAGCATGTCTGGGACATGGTAGGCCGTCAAATTCGGGCACCACAAACTATCGCAGATCTGGAGCGACAACTGATGAATGCCTGACAGAACGTGTCGCAGGGATGACATGAGGAACCTCTACCACTCCTTGCCTCGACGAATTCAAGCATGCATTGCCGTTAGGGGCGGTTCGACCAACTACTAATTTGAACACTCAATGGGTAGTTGTGAGCCGTGAACAGGTACTGTGACCTTGATTTTTTAATCATTTTATTATATGTGTATGAGCTATAACACATATTCAGTTTAATCAAAAACAGCCACTTCCTTCATGATGCTTCGATTTTTTTGCAAAAGAGTTATTGAAAAAAGCAAAGAGAGATTTATGATTTATTTTAAATCATAAATTTTATAATATTCTTATTGAAATTAGGGATGCTTTGTTGTTACTTTATTAGTAATTTTTAACTTTACACAAAACTTGAAGATCCCGCATTCTTTCTCAAACACAAGCATATAATATATTTTAAATCAAATACTATTTTGCATATGCACATTAACTGGCTGATGTTAATTCAACAGTGGTTAAAGTTTTGAAAGGGGAAACATATAAGATATAAAAAATATGCCAGCAAACTTCTAATTTTAAGTATCAAAAGTCCTGTTATATTCTTCATTGCAATTTGAACATTTCTCTTTTCTGTCCTAAGAATACTAACTGTTTATAATATGCCAATCTAAAGTGCGTGATTTCAAATTTATCCATCATATGAGATTGTAGTTCTTAACTTAAAGGGTTTATATTTTTACCGGTGCATTTTGATGTTAGAAGTTAGAACTAATCAAAGTAACATACATACAACATTTATTTTCATCTTTAGAATAATAAAATGGCTTCATTACAACTACATAGTCACGAGCTCACAGCTCGGATAAATAATAACTGGTGTTGCCAGATTCGATAGTAAATGATATATAATAACGTGAAATCTAATAGAATAAATATTAAAAATACACAAATAATAAATAATGAAGTTTTACGTAGTTTAAAATATATGTAACCGTCACATTTTGCGATGTTGAAAGAACTCGCCAGTCTTTCACCAAAAACTGTAAGGTTATCGAAGAACGTCGGAGTCGCCACAGTACCCCCCTCCCAGTGTCAACTGGAGGAGGACTGCCGACGATCAGGTTGACACGTACCTTTGCGGAAAGTGCACACGACGACCAGAGCGGGTAGTTTGGGTTGTAGGAATGTCTGCTTGATTGTCGGTGTCCATTTTGTCCGGCAGCAGGAAAGCAGGTTTAACTCTATCAATGGACACACTAATGTCCTTGCCTTGTCGCTGCAGGGTAATCAGCTTCTCAGTCAGTTTAACCACAGCATAAGGTCCGTCGTAGGGAGGTTGTAAGGGTCTTTTCACAGCATCCTGTCTCAAGAATACGTGAGTACACTTGGACAGTTGCGGGTGCACGAACACTGTCTTGCTTCCGTGAGAAGATGTAGGTACGGGTTTAAGATTATGCATAGTTTGTTTTAATTGCTGCACAAACTCGGAGGTATTGTTCATGTCCGTATCTTGGAGAAAATCACTAGGTAGACGGAGAGTTGTACCGTAGACGAGTTCAGACACAGTAGCGTTAATGTCCTCTTTAATGACTGAGCGTAAGCCAAGGAGAACAAAAGGGAGAGCCAGCGTCCAGCGTGGATTGGCATGAGCCATAAGCGCAGTCTTAAGTGACCGATGTGTACGCTCAACGAGGCCATTGGCTGAAGGGTGGTATGGCGTGGTTCGGATCTTTTTAATACCTAAGCACGCACATAATTCGCGAAAGAGATGTGATTCAAATTGACGGCCCTGGTCTGTTGTAATGACACCAGGAACGCCAAATCGTGGTACCCACTCACGGATTAATGTTGCTGCTACTGTCTCCGCTGTCATGTCGGTGATAGGATACGCCTCCGGCCATCGGGTAAAACGATCAATGGCAGTTAAGCAATACGAAAAACCTTGCGAAGGAGGCAGGGGTCCTACAATATCAAGATGGAGGTGGTAGAAACGAGAATCTGGAACCTTGAAAGAACCGAGTTTACTGTTTGTATGCCGTTGAATTTTGACTCGTTGACAGGGAATGCAGGTACGAGTCCAACCCTGAATATCTTTACGCATAGACTTCCAGACGAATTTTTTAGAGATGAGTTTAGTAGTAGCTCGAAATCCAGGATGCGAGAGGTTGTGCACTGAAAGAAAGACTTTTTGTCTTTTTGTCGCATAGCAACAGGTACATATGGACGCACCGTACCTGTGCAAATATCACAGTATATTTCTGTAGTTGATTGTGGCATCCGTAACTTTTTGAGCTGAAGAGATTTGTCCGGAGAAGAAATTAGTGCTTTTAATTCATCATCGCCCTGTTGCATTTCTGCAAATTCCTCATAATCTATAGTATTGGGGGCAACAATCGCTGATATTCGAGAAAATGCATCCGCTGGTACATTATCGATGCCGCGGATGTACCTAATATCGGTGGTGAATTGCGAAATGAAATCTAAATAGCGCAGCTGTCGTGGGCTAGCCTTATCTAAATTTTGATTAAAGGCGAATGTTAAAGGTTTGTGGTCGGTGTATAATATCAGTACGCGACCCTCAATCATATGCCTGAAGTATTTAACAGCGGAATAAGCTGCTAGAAGTTCGCGGTCAAAAGTACTGTACTTAGTTTGAGCTGGGGTTAACTTTTTAGAGAAGAATCCTAAAGGTTTAAAACCGTTGTTGGTGATTTCATTTAAGGAGCCACCAATTCCAAAATCGCTTGCATCAACCGTTAAGGCAAGGTCAGCATCCTGTGAAGGATGAGCCAAAAGAGTAACATTAACCAAGTGATTTTTACACTGATTAAACGCATTTATAGCTTCCTCGGTCCACTGTATTTCTCGTTTATCATTTTTTTTAGAATTTTCAAGGTAGTCATGTAAGGGAGCTTGAATTTCTGCCGCCTTGGGTAGGAATTTTCGATAAAAGTTTAAAATACCCAAAAATTTTCTGAGGTCGCGAACTGTGACAGGCAGTTTAAAATTAGCAATAATGTCTACTTTTTCAGGAAGTGGTAGGATACCATCCTTATTTACCAGATAACCTACAAATGGAACTTCTGCGCATCCAAACATGCATTTACTGGCGTTGATGGTCAAACCATAGTCATCAAGCCTTTGTAAAACTTCCCTCACATGTTTTTTATGGGAGTTAGCGTCTGGCGATGCGATTAAGATGTCATCGAGGTATACGAAACAATAATCTAAACCTCTTAGCACTTCGTGTATGAAACGCATCCAGGTTTGAGCGGCATTACATAATCCAAATGGCATAAATACAAATTCGAATGTTCCGAAGTTAGTAATTATCGCCGTTTTATGCCTATCATCTGGATGAACAGGAATATGGTGATATGCTCTTTGAATATCAAGTTTTGTAAAAATTGTTTTACCTTTGAGATTTTCATTAAAACTTGTTAAATTTGGAATCGAGTAGCGGTCTGGTTTAGTTTGCCTATTTAGAGCACGATAATCACCACAAGGGCGCCATGAATTAGTGTCTTTTTTGGAAACCATGTGCAATGGAGAACTCCAATTTGATTTTGAAGGAACAATAATGCCTTGATCGAGCATATACTGAAACTCTTGTTTAGCAATCTCGGATTGCTTTGGATTTAATTTTCTCGCTCGGGCATGTACTGGAGGACCAAATGTCTCAATATGATGAAAAGTGCTGTGTTTAATCTTTTCATTAAAAGGTCGAGGTCTTGTCAGATTAGGAAAATTTTTGACGATAGCAGCATATTCCGAGTTAAGTGATGAAGATAATGTTTTAATTTGGGGGTCAGTACCAGCAAAATGTTCGCCTTTTGTAGACAATTTTGTCAAGGGATCTATAAGACGCTTGTTTTTAATGTCCACAATTAATCCATATTTATCCAAGAAGTCGGAACCAATAATCGCTGTGTTAACGTCCGCAATCACAAAATTCCACGAAAAGGATCGCATTAAATTTAAATTTAGTTTAAGTAATTTTTGGCCATAAGTTTTGATTTTAGAATCATTCGCTGCAAAAAGTTCAAATTTGGTTGGTTTCATATTTTGTTTTGGTTTGGGAATAATGCTGACGTCTGCGCCAGAATCTACTAAAAATCGTTGATTTGTGTGTTTATCGAAAACAAATAGGCGACATTTTTTAGCGAGCGGATTGTCATGGCCACAAGCCGCCACTGTAGCCATGTTTTCTAGTTTTCCGAATTTTTAGAAAAATTCGGGCGGTCGTCAGATTGGCGACGTGAAAACTCGCAAGGTGGGGTACATTTATGGGCATTTTCACGAAAGCGTCTGTGGTAATAACAAATGGTTGATGACGGTTTTCTGGAATGCGAGCGCGACGATGATCTTCTACGAAAAAACTGTTTATTACGCGGCCGTGACAGGCGAGCTACTTGTAGTTTTAATTCTGAAATTTGTTTTGATAATTCCTGTATTTCAGTGGATGCGTTCGGCTCAGGTGCAGACTCGGCGGAATATACTGAAACCGGCGACGTGATGTCTGCTACTTTGTCAGCAATGTCAGCCAGTTTATCTAAAGTTTCCGAGGAAACTGAAAGTACAGTCTGAATTTGAGGTGGGAGACGTTGTAACCACAAATTTTTTAGAAATTCATCTTGCAACTGACCACCGGAAAGTTCCTTCATTTTTCGTAGTAAGTGGCTAGGTTTGTCATCGCCTAATTGCAATTCAGTCAATAGTTTTTTAATTTTTTGGTGTTCCGAATCCGCAAATTCGTTAATTAAGCGATCGGACAGCGTTTTGTATTTATCTTTCGTCGGCGGTGTAATAATTATATCAGAAACATGAGAAAGTGTTTCGGAATCCAACATCGAAACCAGTGCGGCATATTTCGTGTCATCATGAGTTATTTGACTTAAAACGAAAGCACTGTCGCACTGACGGATCCATAGAGTAACACATTATTTCGCCAAAATACCGGTAGACGCAATGCAATTCTTCCAACGTTTGGAGAATCATCGCCGGCAGTTCTGGATGGTGATGTCATGACTGAGAACAAAGATAGCAAGCGCGAAACGCGGGGAGAAATAACGAAAGAAAAATATATTTACAAATAATATATTGAGGAAAATTGCACAAAATAACAACATTCGATGAATGAAAACCATTTTATACTTACTTGCGACTGCGTCATCTTATGTAGAAAAATAAAAAGCACAGAAGGTTTTCACGTCCTCGTTTGTCACCAATGTAGTTCTTAACTTAAAGGGTTTATATTTTTACCGGTGCATTTTGATGTTAGAAGTTAGAACTAATCAAAGTAACATACATACAACATTTATTTTCATCTTTAGAATAATAAAATGGCTTCATTACAACTACATAGTCACGAGCTCACAGCTCGGATAAATAATAACTGGTGTTGCCAGATTCGATAGTAAATGATATATAATAACGTGAAATCTAATAGAATAAATATTAAAAATACACAAATAAACAATAATGAAGTTTTACGTAGTTTAAAATATATGTAACCGTCACATTTTGCGATGTTGAAAGAACTCGCCAATCTTTCACCAAAAACTGTAAGGTTATCGAAGAACGTCGGAGTCGCCACAAGATCTTAAGTCGGGTCGCAATACAAACACAGCTTGTCCAATCACTGAAAAAGATTTGTATCGGAACCAAAACTTTTTTAAATCTATATTTCTTCTTTTGAATGCGTAGGCCCTTTTTCGATTTTGCTTCCGTCAGCATAACGCTCGTCTCGGTTCTGTGCATCGTCCATTGTCTTGAGATGAGTTAAGTTTAAAAAATACAGGCTGCCCGTTAGTTACTTATAATGCCGTGAAACTTATAACGCTGATTTTTTTTTTTTTACATAAAGTAGCTTTCTTTTGTGAACTCCACTAAGCATTCCATTGTATATAAAAAACTTAAAGCCTCATTACATGTAAAAATAGGCTTTTCTGTAGAACCGGTACTACCTCAACAAACTATGTACTTAACTCTTTGAGGGGCAGGAAACAGCAATTAACATTTTCAGCAAAATTCTTATTTTATTTACTGTATCAGGTGTTACAATGAAATTATTTGCGATAATTACATATATTTTGTCCAAGTGTCAGCAACCACCGCCCACAGAGCACATCTCTACAAATCAGTCTCTATGGTACTCACGGAAACAGTTTTTCTTTTTCAAGCAGAGTGCAATTTTACATGTGCTGCATTCCCAGACTGTTTTCACAGGCTTTTTCTTGGTGCTGCAGAGTGCACATCGTCATGATGTTGTCTTCGATGGCTGATGCTTATTTTCTTGAAGACGAATTGCGGCTTATTTTTCTTCATTGGCTTATGTTTCTTGATCGCCATCTAGTGAGCTACAAGGGAACTTTAGAAACGGTCAGTCTTGAAAATCACTCACACGAGTGAGTAAGACGTTCAATAGAAAAGTTGGTTACTGTAGGCAACCACCGCCTTCGAAGAGTTAACTCATCCATGAATTTTCATAATTCATTTACCATAATTTGAAATGCCTTAACTGTACTAATTTTACTTATTTTTGATACTCACTTTATTTTCAAAATAATTATAAGAATCTTGTCAAGTCGAACAGTTTTAATCCTCCACTTTCATAAAACAAGCAGAAATAGTGTTACGCATTTAAATTTCAAAATAACATTAATTCATTATTTCATAATTACTAAAAAAAATTTAACATAGTCTATTTTTACAAACAAGTATTCAATTTCCTTAATTTTATTATTCATTATCCTAAACATTAGGCATACATTTTACTATACTCAAAATACAATTTTATATTAATTTTTTGTACTAATATTCGAAATTCCTGCATTTATTTTTTACATTTACGTCATTCTTAAAATATTTATAAAATTCTTAATAATAAACTTTTTAAACAATAATCTCATTCTTAAAATAATTCCAAAAAATATAATTACTAATCTCTTAAAAATTTAATAACCTTCCCTAAATAAAATGGTTTTAAAATCCGAAAATTCTTTGTTTAATTTATTAAATTAAGTTATTAAAATTCAAATTTCTAAGACTGTTAAGTTTCAATTTCTTCTCATTTTCATAAGTTTTGAAAATATTGAATTGCTAATGCCATAAAATATTTGTCTGATATCTTATTAAAACAGATCAAAATTTTCAGGATTCAAGATGATAAGAAAAACAGCATTACATATATAAATTCCAAAGTAATTTAAATCATTCGCAATTTTATTCGACGCTTATCAAAGGATTTTTAATTTCATTAATTAATGAATAAACTAAATCGTAAAATCTGAATCGTAGAGTTTTTAAAAATAAACAATTGCACATATTCGAATTTTGTTTCACTGAGCAAGCAATTTGTTTCACTGAACGCATATATGAATTGTATTCACTTTCGTCAAGCAGTTCCATTCCACGTTATAAATGGTAGTCATGAATGATGATCTCAGCTAATTTTCACATCAAAACTGAAGTCTATGAAAATACTTCACATACGGGAGTTCAAAATATTTCTTGTAAACACAAATTAATGGCTCTAATGCTAAAGCTTTTAAACTCTTACAAGATTATTCCCTAGATTCCAAGTCAGTTATGAAGCATTGGTAGTTCTTTGAAACCGTGTCTTTGAAACACTTACTTAATCTCAGAAGGTCATTGAACATATCTTTTTTTTTTATTCTTACATACAGGGCAGAATGCAGAAGATGTTTCATTAATAATGTAGAAAATAAAATTGCGAAATATCGAAGAGCTTAAATACTTGTCGATTCATTATAATAGATTTGGTAGATAGCTGTAAAAGAACGTAGCTGTAACTTGGCAAGGATTTATTGTATAGTTAGAAAGACGACACTTGCAGTCAGGCGTAGCCAAATTCAACATAATTTTATTATTAGAAAGAGGACGTCTAGAAATACAACACTTAACTCACACAACATTATGGGTGCCCCCACGTTTGATAGCTTAGTACAGACAATGGACGATACGCAGAGGCAAGCAGCCATGCGTGTTAGCCAGAAAGAAGCAAAAGTGAGAAAAGGATTATGCATTTAAAAAAAGGCGTGAGATACAGACTTAAAAGTTTGGAATTAAATTAAAATCTTGTTCAGTGTTTGGACAGTGGTGTCTGCATTGCGGCCTTATGTAAGATCTCATGGAATGGAAATGAGACACTTTAGATTGATATATTACACACAGCTACTATTTTTAGGACAAGAAGGGAAAATATTCAAATTAGAATGAAAAATATAAGGGGATTGTTGTCATTTGAAATTTCAAGCTTGCTGTCATGTTTTTTATCTTACACACACACATGCACACACACATACACACACACACATATATATATATGACTAAAATTTTTTAAAGTAAATTTGCGTTAATAATGCTTGCAAAAACCTTTAATAACTAAAGTTCAATTAATACATCTTCAGTTATATATGTAAAAAATTTAGTGTATGTAACAATATGTACCAAATTATAAATATACAAACCTCATTAAACCAGTACCCCCTGCTGACTGTAAAAACAGGCATCATTAAAAACTATTAACAGAAAAATTAACCAGAATCTTCTCGCACGACAGCAGGGCACGACTTCTAATCCCGGAGAAGGCATGGATGTTTGTGAATGCATAGTGTCCGTACAGCATGGGGGCACTCTAAATATGCAGCGAGCCGAAAGTCCTCGCGAGGGATTGGTGGTAGGGAAGAGGGGTGGGAGACCCTCGAACCCGTCCCTCCTGGGTGCTCTCCATCAAAACTGGAGGAGGAACTGAGTTAAAATGTCATCTGTAAGGTGCGCAAGGCTGTTGTAAACGACAGGCGTAATCTTGCGCTCCTTTCCACGAGGAATTCTGTGGGCTTGTGTTGACTATAGGTCAGACAAGTGAGCATTAGCAACAACAGCAGCAACAACTCGCGAAGAACTGAAATGTAAAACTTCAGAAATTCCAATATACAGACTTGCGCATTGGAAATAAAAATGTTTTATTCCGCAGTGTTGCCACACCTCGCTTTCAAGTTGTTGAGATTGTTGGTAAAAATTCATTCAAGTTTTATAGAATATAAAGTTTGAAATTCGAAATTCAAAGTTGGTGAGCATGTTCGGGTGAAGGACTACATTATTCAAAATTTTAGATGGCTTTAATTACCGTCATTCTTCACAGAGCGAGAAGCATACATACATATATGAAGATTCTTCATTAAATAATACAGTGCGATAATATTTAGTGACAACAATTTGAAAAGTGATACAGCCGTTTATAGTGGACACAAATGCCAGAAAATGGTGTTTCGAACCCAATAATCCCTTCGGTCTAATAAAAATTATATCATCATCTAATTAAAAGCTAACTTCCAAGAATCCACAAGAATACCGAATACAGAAAAATAATGTTGCGTCCTTACGGGTTCATAATTGATTGAATGGCCAGAGAACCGATAGCTTGATAAAATTTATTTTCACAAACAAAACATTTCACATACGAAACATTTTACTAAGTAAGACATTTACATTCTGGAACTTTCTACAAAAGTAGTACTCTTACAGACATTATCAGTATCACAAAACGCAATCAGAAGTTACCATTTCAAACTACTAGTAAATTTACACACAATGCAATGCAAAGGGTATCTAAAGAACGAAGCTTATCAATACTACATAGGTCTCTCAATACTACATAGATACTACGCTGAAAAATCTCTAGGATCTTCCATTTCTCGAAATTACTATAAAGCATATACGGTAAATTTAAATATAAGGGTCGGATATCACTACAGTTACATATAGAGGTCAAATACAGTTATTCGATTACAATATCAAATTCAGTTAAACAAGGATCAGACAAAATGTTGCTAAAGGGTTGCGAAGTCTGGCGACATTTGACTATTTCTCAGAAAATTTGGCGATAAAAATTACTCTTCAACGCTAGTGATATCTCGTCACATTGAAAGCCCCGCCGTTGACAAGTGAAGACGTGTTTCACTGTGCTCCGTGAATTTATGTCTATAATTGCTGTTTTTCCTGCAGTGTCTTTGAAATTTTTGATTTTGTTGCGTGCATCACAGCTTGAGGATTAGGAGGATATAAAATTTTGGTGTGTAGAGTGATTTTTGTGATTTCATAAGCAATTTTGTGGAAAAGACACGTTCCGCAAAAAGGACGTAAGTGTGTACACCTGTGCCCCTCACCCTCGACGAGACGCCTGTCGCTAGCCAGCACGTGGTCATCATACAAGGGTTACGAGTTGCTTGAAATTTCGCTAATTTCAAAAAAGTGTTAATCTGGTTAAAAATCGATATCTTGGATACTATCAGAGTCACGAAGTTCTACTGAAGACTGCCAAGGTAGGAATTCTGCATTCTACATTTCTATTCTTTCCTTGAGGGCCTAGGGACATTTTTTTTTGAATTTTTTGTATGTATTTTTAGACTTTGTTATTTTACTGTAGTGCTGGACTTAGAAATTTTGTGTAAGACACGTCTCCATATTTTTGGCAAAGTCCCTTAGGCTGCGCAAGGTCGGAGCTTTTGGGCTAAGACCGCACACTTACTTTGTCCAGACTTAAGGCGCAAGCGCATATCCAATAGTGCCATCCAGTGTTAATTACTGTTACTATACTTCTGTATTCACAATTTGGACTTTAACTTCTGGCTTAATCGTTTACATTCTGTTTACCATATTTTCTATATAGTTTTCTAAAGGTGGATTTAATTGTACTTACTGGCCTTTACATACTGTACATACTGGCCTTCAATTTTATGTTGATTGTACTTCAAAGGTGAATTTTTGTTAGTCAAATTGTCACAATCTGTATTTTTTTAATTTAAATATTTAATTATTGCTGTTTGTTTAATCTAATAAGTCATCGTGCTAATATTATCATATAAAAATAAGTGGTGCATTATACCTCTGTAACTTAAATTTGTTTAATTAAGTCTGTAATAGCTGTTAGATTTAAATTTTAAGTAAATTGAATTTTATTTATTGCTTATTATTTACTACATTCTTTGGTTCCTTTTTGCATGACTATTGTTAAGGGCCTATTCCAATTTCAAATGTTCGCCTTAAACATCTAGATAGGGCTTGCTACTCTACGCTTATGCGGATTATCAGTACTTGTTTTTTTCTTGGTTTCACTTTATTACTTGATGTATTAGTATTACTTTGATGTATTAGCAATTTAAATAAGTACTTTTTAGTGGTAATTGTAGTTTTATAGCTGTGTGAATAGTGTTTTGTTACCACTGGTAGTTTCACTGTTTTGCATCGATGTAACTAGTTAATATTGTAAATTCGGTTTAGTATTGCATTTTCTGGTTTCATAACTTCTAGTGCAATTTTAGGTCTTTGTTATTATTTTTACGTCTGTAAAAGTCTGTTTCCTCACCTCTAAGAGCTTTTCTTAGACAACCAGTGCAGTTCATGATAGTGTAATTACGGATAAGTACCCTCCATCTCAATTATTCATGTCATAATGGCTTCAAGGGAGGTTTCACCTTCTCGCTTAGTTATTACCACGAGTTCACGCTGTACTAGTCCGGTAAGAGCTGCCACCTCCACGTCCTCCTTAGAAACGATACAAAATTTAGCATTAAATCTCACCAGCTTTCTTAAAGAGTACAGAGTTAGGTCTAAGTTAAACAACGCGGATTACGAAAGGGCCTCTAATATAGTAAAAGAAATATTAGGTCTTGCCTCGGAGCAAGCCTTACAGTTAGCGAGCAAAGACGGGCAAATCTCACTACTCCAACAGCAGTTGGAAAATCTGAACTCCGGCAGATCGTTAGAAAAACGTCTTGACAACTGCCTAAGACCAGAAGACCACTCTCAGGATAAACTCACAGATAGCCTAAGACCAGAAGACTACTCTTAGGATAAACTCACAGATATAGACGGAGAAGACTTCACGGAAGTAGTCTCCAAGAAAACGAAAAAGCGAGAGCAGGTCAAGAAGACCTCCAGACCCGAGGAGCACGTTCTTCTGCTGAAAGCAAAAGACCAGGACCGTACGCCAGAAAGTCTAAGATCAGAACTGATCAAAAGTGTTAATCCGCGGCAACTTGGCATCATTATTCAGCAGGTCGGAGCGACACGTACAAAAGAATTGCTAATTAAGTGCAAAGAGGCTTCTCACCTACATAAATTGCAGCAAGCGATTAGCGAGTCCCCAACACTCGCGCAGCACATTAATCATCGAATCCCGCGCCCAAAACGAAATTCACTGATAATTTTTGGCGTCCCTTCTGACGCAACTGAAGAAGATCTCAAGGAGGCATTTTACGACCTGAGACCAGGCATCAAAGATCAATTTATATTTGCCAAGGGCCCTCGTTCAAGAAGTGACGGAAGTTGCAGCTGGGTAGTGGACGTAACGCAAGATCAATTTGAGACCTTGTTAGAGCATCGACGAATTTATATAGGCTTCACCTCCTGCCTCTTTAGGGAGTTCCACAGAGTCACTCGGTGTTACAATTGTCAGGCGTTTGGTCATTTGAGCAAGAACTGCAAATACCCGCCGGCCTGCGCAAACTGTGGAAAAGGACATTTAACGCAAGAGTGCAAGGAAGAGAAAGACACCTGTGCTAACTGTGTGCATTCCAACGCGCAGTCAAACACAGAATTAGATACAGCTCACAAGCCCAGTTTTTCGAGATGTCCAATCTATCGAGAGGAGCTGTTTCGGATGGCTGCTCAGCAGAAGCTGAAACAAAATGGACAATATAAGTAACTCACCAGAATTAGCACAGCGTCAAATATCTACACAAGCTCATTCTTGTGAAGTGGAGGCACATCATACATTGTTACGCAATTTACCTGGCCTGTCCTTTTTACAATGTAACTTGCAAAGAGCACAGTCGGCTACACTACACATATTTGAAGTAATGCAGGAGTTGGACATAGACATACTCTTGCTTCAGGAGCCATACACTGGTGTGCAAAAACGAGACGGTTTTTTTCAATATAACTTTGCACAAAAGCTTTCCAAATCAACACATTTAATACCGTAAGATCCCCAATACGTAAGGACATGAGTAATGTAGGCAACACTTACTAAAAGAGAAATCAGAGGGATAAAAAGATGCTTTATTGAAAAAGTAGTATGGAGCGCAATGCGACTGAAGGCCGAAACATCCCTGTGATGGGTGTCCAGCAAGAAACATCCGGTCTTTATAGGGGATATGATCTTCCCTGAATGCTAGGCAGGTTTCACATCATTTGTGCATGCTGGATATGTGGTTGTTAATGAGCTGTTGAGACACTGCTGCTCGTTCCTCTTGTAGCACCAGTCGCAGTTTTGGAATCGTTACTGGCGATAAGTTACGTGCCACGGGTCTCCATAGGAAGTTCAGTACATGCTTGACGGGATTTAGATCCAGAGACCTTGCCGACCAATCCATGTGTTCAATATCTTCACTCTCCAACAGCTCTTCGACAGTAACTGTGCGATGAGGTGGACCGTTGTCGTCCATGAAGAGGAACTGAGGACCCATAGCCCTTGTGAAAAGACGCATGTAAGGAAGAAAAACCTCATTACAATAGCAGTCCCAGGTGACGAACCTCCTTGAGAAATATGAAGGTCGGTCCGGCTATTAAGCATTCTGTCTGCTCGAACGAGAACTCCGCGACCTCCAAAACAGTCTCTTTTGTTGATGTTGAAGGGATTATTGCGGGTTCCCCGCTCGTTCCAGATGTGTATGTGTCTAGAACCGCAACTCAGACTAAATCTGCTCTCATCTGTAAAGAATACTCGTCCTCATTTATTGTCTCTCCGATTCCGGTGTTCCCGGCACCACAGAGAACGCCTTCTCCGATGGGCAGGCGTTAGAGGTACACACCGTACAGGGCGTCGGGCAAACAGACCACTATCGTGCAGTCTTCTGGCCACGGTAAAACGCGATATCGGTCGTCCAGTCGCCTGTGTCGTGTGTCTAGCGATTTCTCAAACT
Organism: Stegodyphus mimosarum; assembly: GCA_000611955.2. NCBI lineage: Eukaryota > Metazoa > Arthropoda > Arachnida > Araneae > Eresidae > Stegodyphus > Stegodyphus mimosarum. Next base: position 126,425 of record KK112424.1, read on the forward strand.
GTCTGCCGCCTGTTTCTTCTGGCCTGTAAGGCAATATACCAGTCATCTGCGGGTGAGGTTCCTCGTGGACGACCACTACTAAACCCCCGGATAGCTGTTCCTGTAGTTTGAAATTGTCTCCAAAGTCGTTAAACGATGCTGTGAGCAATTCCGAACTCTGCAGCCACACGTGTCACACTGCGGCCTTCCTCCAACTTCCCAATGATTCGACCTCGGGTAAAAGCATCCAGATGCCGTCTAACAGATTTATTATTCGCCATTTCTCGCTGAGGCAGCAACTCGGTGTGATTGTAACTGCTATACGGCGTGCAATCTCTTTGCCAGAAATACTGATCTTACACCGACAACATGCTTTATACTACTCAGACACTCCCCCATTACGTCTACCTGCATATCTGCGCATGTGCTACCGTACATCACCTTACTTAATCTCCTGATTGGTCTTTCTGTCCGCTCTGCCTCTTCGTTCAGCTGATATGCTAATTTTTCGACTTCGTCCTTAATTTTTGCACACCAGTGTA
>KK112424.1:130034-167308 GCA_000611955.2 Stegodyphus mimosarum
AAAAAAAATCATAATTTTATGCAGTTCTTACACAGTGTATTGTATCGACATTACCAAGTATTAAATACATACATTACTACTTCGTACATGTCCGCATAAGCAAACGCATACAAAGAATATATAACTAAACGCATTTGAAGCAAAGTCTGTTGGCGTACAAAAAATGTCGCCAAAGCAGAATACTAGCCTAATTAAAATTATATCATATTACTAAAATTTTAACATTTTTTTCAGAACGCAGTTATTAAAAACATACATATATATTAAGATACTTTTATTTAAATGTTATTTCAAGTATGCATATATTATATAAAATTAGAAAATCTATTTTTATTAGAAAACGGCAAGTAGAGTGGCTAAAACACTTCTACAAATAGGTTTTAAAACTTTAGAAAAAGCTCATCTGTGAAATGTTACTCCTTCACCTTTCACGTATCTGGAATTACATCCCTATGCGGAGCACGAAAGTACCATTTTTTAAGTCCGAAACAATGCGCGTACTCGCAAACACTTGCTTCTCACAAATTCTCTATAGGGCTGTAATGGTATGGAAGATTCGCGGGAAATACGATTCGGGAAATGTTCCATATGTCACGTGGTTAGCATTCCTGTTCCCCTTCAGGGTTGCCGTTTCTCTCTCTAGTATATTACGGCTCTATGGAGAATACAGACATAAGATTGCAGGCTTTCGCCGACGACTTCCTATTGATTGTCAAAGGTCGCAAAGATATTGAGGCCAAAACTCAGATAGCGGTGAATAAGTTCCAGGAGTGGGCCAGAGAACATAAAGTGACCATCTCGGCCACAAAGACAAAATTACTGTATATAGGACGGAAGGGGGTACCCAAACGTAATCCCTCAGTAAAACTGCAAGGCAAGCCATTGAAGTGTGTAACTACCCTAAAATATCTGGGTTTCGCCTTGAGTAACAACCTCTCATGGATGCCAGACTTGAAGGAAACTAAGCAGCGCTGTCTCCATCTAACAAACTCCATGCTTAGGACCACTGGAATTAGCTGGGGAACACCAGCAGCAGTGCTACGGATATGGTACAAAACCATTACAGAACGCATAGTGTTATATGAAGCGGGGATATGGGGCAGACAGATAACCACGAGCATGCGGAAAATGTTAAACACTATCCAACGCCTACAGTTATTACTAATATGCAAAGCCTACCGCACAACACCCACCTCTGCACTGCAAGTTCTGGCTGGCACACCACCTTTGGACCTAGTTGCGGAGAGAGAGAGTATCGTTTCAAGAGTCCTCAGACTCAGACAAGATATCACAGTAGGAAACACCTTCGTTCAGGCAGATGACTATGAAACTCGACGGCCTATACATCTGGACCACCCGGCCTTATTAGATCTGCAACCACATATTAGGATCAACCGCTCAGGACCAAGCACTAATCCAATCTCTCTATATACGGACGGATCCAAAACATCGAATGGGACGGGCTGTGCTTTCTGCGTCTATGAATCGGACACTAAAGTGCATGTATGGTACTGCAGACTAGGTGAGAACAACACGGTTTATCAAGCGAAACTACTCGCCCTCAAGGAAGCAATTAAATACTCGGAAAAATATGTGAATGACGCAGTCCACATTTATAGCGAATCAGCCTCAAGCCTTATGGCAATATTGGGTGTAGACAATCGGAACAGCTTAGTTCTGCAGATACGACGATTATTACTAAAAAGACCGGAAAGACTGCGCCCGCGTTTAAACTGTGTTCCTGCGCACGTCAGAATAACCGGCAACGAAACAGCGGACAGCCTGGCCAAACTAGCGGCCAACAATACAAACTTAGTAGAACAGTCCCTAAAACTCCCCTGGTCATACTTGAAGAAAGTGACCTGGCAGAAAGTTATGACACAATGGCAAGACCGCTGGAACATGGATAATACGGGCAGGAGGACATATCAATTTGTACCAAAGGTTGGTACAAAGCTTCTGGCGACGCATAGTGAAATCTCGCATTACCTCACAGGACACGGACCCTTTATGTCCTATCTGTATCGCTTTCGGATTAGTGACACTGACCGATGTACCTGTGGAGATGTCGGAGACCCAAACCACTATGTTTTCACCTGTCCTAACACACAGAGGCTTCACTATCGAAGGCCACTTCCAACGTACTGGCCGAACTGGGCAGACGTATTTTTCAAAACCTGTACAGCGAAGACTCAATTGATCAAAGTGATGAAATACTGTGAAATACCTTTTGCTGCAGTAGGCTCTAACAGAGGTGAGAGCAGCGGTTTATAGGGCAATGCAGCCCAGAGAGATATTTCAAATTTATTCTTCTTAATATGCACAGCCGCACTTTTGTATATGTTCCTTACCAGCACCCCATATGAGGGTAGTTTTTATGGTATAAATTCAAGTATATATTGTTAAGTTACACACTTGTTATGCTAATGTTTATTACTCTATTCATTTTTTTTGTGCTCAAGAGGATGCATCTCTCTTCCTGTTCTGCAACATATGTGCTTTTCTTCCCTTTTTATTTATTATTTTATGTTTTTAGGACTGTAAAATGATAAACTACTGTATTCTTTTACTGTGTTTACAGTGTGTGTGTTCTTATTTTTTATCTTAATTATGACTTTTGTTAATGTGTATATATCTCAACATATTATTTTATGTATGGCTAATGCATTATTACGTATCTATTTCAAAATATCTCCTGGCATATTATTTTGTTTGAGTTGTCCATATTTCAACCACATGTTTGAAGATGGCTACAAATCTGCATGCTTGTATTTTATACACATGTGTACCTATCAGTGTTCAACTATCTATACATATTTAAGTGTTTAGGATGTAACGCTTGTAATTATGTTTTTTAGGACTGTAAAATGGCAAACTACTGTATCCTTTTACTGTGTTTACAGTGTATATATTCTTATTTATGATCTTAATTATGGCTTTTGTCAATGTGTATCAATCTCAACATAATATCTTATATGCGGCTAATGCATTATTACTTAATATCTCCTCGCGTATTATTTTGTTTGAGCTGTCCATACTTCAACCACATGTTGAATATGGCTACATGTTGAATATGGCTACAAGTCTACATGTTTGTATTTTATACACATGTGTACCTTTCAGTGTTCAACTGTCTATGCCTATTTAAGCGTTTAGGACGTAACACTTGTAACTAAATACATAGCAAGTGTAAATCTTTTCAGTGTGGCAGAATTATAATTCACTTGCTAGTAAATAACTTCCCCAATTTCTAAATAATGGCAGATTATAAATGTAATTCTTTGTAATGGTTATTGCTTAGCTGTACCATGTTATGTATGTGTTTCCATTTTTCTGTTTAATTATTTTATTTAACCAAGATAATGTGATGTTATAAACTTAAATTTTATGTACAGTTTTGTAAGTCTTAATACAACGTCAATTGTCCTTATGTAACTGCTAACTCCTTATGCAACACTTAACTTGTTTAATTGTCTTTACATAACCATTACCTCAGCTTATTGTTTGTGTATTCTAGGTCAGTGTAAAAACTATGTTACAAGCTACCCTGTTTTTAGTTTTCCCATTTACTTGTACTACTAAGAATCTATAATGTAACGCATGGGAAAGGACACTATATGTAATTACCGCTCTGCGCAGTGAACACTAGCTGTCTTAGTTTCAGTTTAGTAAAAGCACCATGTATTCTCTCAAATAATTACCTTAAAAAGTATGCATCCAATGTCAGAATGTAAACAAGACTATGTCTGCATCGTCCTATGTGTATGATGTATGAATACTGGCACAGTTTGCCCAGGTATAATTCTCTTAAGACTTGAATAAATGCCGTCTGATCTGCCAGCCACCCTGGTTGTGGGGGACCTGGTAGTAGATGGCTTCTGGAAGCAGAGACTTTAATCCGTGTAAGGCAGGCATATTAGTCAGCCAGGTAATGGAGCCTCTGTCTTCTGGTCTACAGTGATATCTCGCCAATTTATTAAGATATCCATTTACATCAATGTTACACAGACGTGGCCAGCAACATCATTGTTCTGTCAGAGCTTCGTCTTTTTCAACCATTTCACGTTACATTGTACAAAAGATTCCACAACTTCAAGTATAATTTCCCTAAAAATTATTTACATACATACAAAATTCGTTAACAATAAAAGTTTTTATATTTTTTGGAATGAAAGTTTACTTTAAAGCCAGTATTCACAGGCACAAAAAAAATCGCAAGAGAAAAGCAAATAAAATTTGAATACCTTGTTTTAGCTATTTGGTACAGAAGTAAGAATCAAAATGTAATTACGAAAAAATTCCTGTTTAGATGTAAAAACCATATGTTGAAATTTCGATTCGCAAATCTAATTCTGTCTAATTCGCTATACTATACAAGAATTCGAAAATGGGAAGCAAAAGAGACGTTTTAATACAGTTCCACGTTTTTTTTCTCTCAGACCCCTGTGACTCAAACCCTTGTAAGAATAATGGTACCTGCGAAGTAGAAAAGGAAAGCTATAAATGCACATGCAAACCCGGATATTCTGGAAGAAATTGCGAAAGTGGTAAGTCTTTCAGCAATACATATATATATATATATATATATATATATATATATGTAAGTCCTGCAAAGGAATGTTTTCTCACACTATGCATATCGCCTAACTGTATTCCATTTGTTATCGCCATATAATTAGCTAAATGTATGAGACAGCTTCATATCATTTTCTGTAGCTGCTTTCCTAGATATACAGTCTCTTCCCATTTCTTCAACATTTAAAAGCAATTTTCACTGCAAAATATTATTTAAACAATGAATGAATCAATGTCAATAAATAACGAAGTCGAAATATTTGACACAATTTTTTTTTAAATTTGGGTCCGAAGCAATGAACATTTAAAGGTTTACCTGAAACTTACGCTCAACCATGGAATCATGTACTTGCAAGGAACAAAGTTCTGCACGATTCAGAAATGTTACTCAGTTTTACTCATAGACTTTAAGCATTAAACTATATATTAACGGTTTCGGCTCATAAACTGTGCGTTCTTGGTTTCGGATTCGAGTTCCATTGTTTCTAGGCCTGTTTAGTGCATTCTTTGGGACTAGGCGTTGAGATGTTTAGGAAGCAAGTATTGTACATTCCCATTGTTGGGAGTTATGGAATGATGCTGAGATACGACAGTAATTTCCCATTCATGTGTTCTTCACTGAAGATTTCCATGGTCTACGAACGGACGAGCGTAAAGTCGCTGACTCTGGAATCTTAGTCCGGGATTCAAATCTTCGCGAAAGGGCTGGCTGCATGAGAGGTTTCTTGGTTTTTCCCCATGTGTAACATGTATTCGAATCAGTTGCCTTAGAACATTCTTCACGAAACCCTCCGTTTAGGCAAATAGCCCTTGAAGGTGTTGCCGTAATTAAATAAACCAAACCAAACCGAACAAATTCCGTACGGTGTTTATTTGTGATTCGCATGGAAAATATTTATTTTAAGAAATTTGTGAATAATATTTATTTTATCTTACTGTTGAATAATATCTGCGAACACTGATGCCGGATAAATGTAACTAAAATCAACTCACATAGTATCAGAAATCTAAAGACAGGTGATTGAAATTAATATAAATTTATAAATTCCTACATAATGTAAAGAATATTTAATTACTTCATAGCTCAAACGTTCTGATTCAGTATCTTTACAATAAAATAAGATAATATCCTCCCTGGCATTTTGGTATAAAATCAGAAAAGATTATTTTTTTCAATAAAATGTAAAAACGCATTTCATTTTCAAATTCTAAAAATACTATCTCTCATTAAAATAATGCTATATTCTCTGATTTTCTTGAAAACACGTAAATCTCCGTACAGTTCTTCCTTAACGCTAGAGATAGCCACAAATTGTTTTCATTCAAATTCAAATATATAACACCTCAAAACACCAGGGAAGGATTAACCAAACAAATAAGAATCCACCCACCAGTTCAAATAAAATAATAAATCCGATCGTATAATTCAAATACACATAAACTAATTCCCCAAATAGACCGCAATAAGTTACCCAGGTTCGTTTTAGAAGACTCTTCTTTACCCTAAGGATTACATGGGATATATGATAGACCCCTAAAATGAGCACAACCAAAAATTTGAGATTCAAATACATTTCTTAATCAATGATTAATATATATTGTGATAGTTGACCAGACTACATGAACATTATTATAAAATTACTCGCAAATTCCCACTTCACTTTCTGTATAATAATAAAAATACCTTAAAACTATTACACTCTTTTTTTCAATAATTGCTCCTAAATATCGCTAATTACAAAATAAGATATAAAAATATTTTTAATTGTTAAGTAACGCAACTAATTAATAATAACCACAAAGTAACAAACAGCAATTGAAAATACACTCACGGCTGGCGAAGAACATCAGTTAGTGGGGCGTGGAGAACTAGTTTATAATTTCTTTACACGGATCATAGATGCTGCCAAATACTTCACTGCTGCAAAAGCTATTTTTTCTTCATCATTCCCGTACAGTAATTTGTTGAGTTGCAATTTTCGCAGAAACTACCCACACTAGGAAGTACAGTTTTTGGACGAATGTCTGAAACTTTATAATTTCAGTCACGAAATCAGTGAAGTTAAAAGAACAACGAACTTGGAAACGGGACTGCAAACCACGCCATCAACATCTTAGATATGTCTCAGACATAAGCTCTTAGTAATTTTTTCTTTGCTAAGCTAATTTTACTGTGAAACTCTTCTGCGAAAATTCTGGTTCTAGCCATGTTCTCTCATATTAAAAGCCGACGAAATGTTTTCCCTTTAGGGGATGAAAATCGCAACTTGGTCAGGTTGCTGCAGCTCGCAAGCAACTTGAAGGCTATAATTTACTTTTTTTTCTAATTTCTTTACGGTGTAAAAACAATCTTGCATCTCGTTCAACAGCTTTTAAAACATTGGCATCTGTAAACTATGGACCGCGTCTAAATCCACTGTTTTTTCATATTAACTATAAATTAATATCTATCCATACAAATCCTTTCCTTAATTCTCTCCAACAGAATAGAAAAGGGTAATAGTTTACCACAAGTTTTCCAAGAAAAATCTACCTTATTCTCAGCAAAACTTCAAGAAATATTTTAACCATATTTCTGTCAAAGCAGCGACAACGGCAGTAATAAACATATCCGAAAGTTTCCCACTTAAAACCAAGCCGAAATTCCTCTAAAGAGCGAAAAACGTGTGCAGAAGGGGGGCGGGAGCCGCAATTGTCCGCCGACCTATGACCCAAGTGAGTAGAATCCTGGAAAAGTAAATCGCCCTCTTAGTACAGTCCTTCTCGCTGGCTTCTTAAGAAATGCAGAGCATTCGAAATTCTGTTTACATAATAATACATCACACATGATAATATATAAATAAATATGTTAAGCATTAGTACAGAAATATTAAATTCATGAATTCATTATGCACTGCGAATAAATACACAACACTTGCATAAAAATATGTTATCGGTAATGTATGAAAAACAAATATTCTGCGGAATGTCTAGAAAATTTTATAGCATACTTGGCGTTTGGAAGACAAAGTATGAAATATCTAAATTATTTTAATATTATGCTTCTAAATTATTTTAATATTATATATACTTTTCGTAGGAATTTTTTTTTCGTATAGATCTTTGATGAAATTACTTAGGCAAAATGATTTTTGAAAGTGCAAGTAAGAGAAACATGCTTTCATTTTGCACGGAAATGAGGAAATAACACGAGATTGGAAATACATTTTCATTTATGATTTTTGAATGTTCACTAAACGCCAGAAACATAAGGCAGAAATTTTCAGTGATTTTAAATTAAAAAAATAATAAAAAAAGTCTGAAAGATTTCAGGTTTTATATAACGCCCAAAGGGGCTTTTTTAACGTTTTGTGTGTTACCTTTATTTATTAATATCATGTTCTTCTCACTTAAACCATAAAATTCAATTCAACAGCAATATCACAACATATTTAAAAGAGCATTACTCTAGAATTTCCTAAACACAGTCTCGGGCGCTAGAGACAAAAAATGTTTTCCTTTCGTACAGTGTTGTCATTGTTCGCTTTGAAATCGTTGAGTTTCTTAATCAAAAACTCATAAATTCTTTACAAAATATAAAATAGATAATAAACAAAATTCCAAATTTGGGCTTCTAGATGCCTATATTCGTGTGGAGACGTACGTTATTCAAAATTGGATGGTTCTAGTTACCGTTGTTTTATCACAATGTGAGAAACAGGCATACATTTAGGCAGATTCTTCATCATTTAATTTCTTTAAATACTATAATACAGAGGAGTATAATACTTGATGGCAACAATTTAAAAGGTGATTCGCCGTTTATAATTAATTAATGCAAAATGCCCAAATGAAATTAATAGCTGTTTTGTGCAAATTACCTCTTTGGGCTAATTATTAAATATTATTAACCATAAGTGATCAATACACTTATCTGACAACATCTTCCTTGTGATTTTATGTGGAAACCGCGAAACATGAGATGAAAAACAATGCATTTCGAAGCTCTTGAAGTAGTTTAATAAAGCTTAAAATTATATAAAATGTGTCAGTTTTAGTAGAAACAGGTAAATATAAAAAGTGATGGCATAAAATGTGAAAATAAAATAAAGGCAGATTAGCTCCACCTTGCAATAGCACCTTTCATGCGTTGACCGTTGTATGTATTTGTAAGCTTCATTGATTTGTTGTATGCGAATTTTAAGGACATTTAAAATATTAATTATAGTTACAACCGATTATTACCCATAAGAATTCGTTTTAAAATGTTCCAGTTCTGTGTATGGCATATTGCCGATTTTGTCAACAAGTGGGCGATTTCGCGCGAAATCTTACAACCCTGCCTTTTCTTGTCACTTTCCAGCAATCCTAACACCGCTTTGCGGGGAAGTAATCTTACCGCAGCTGGGCATTTCGTAACTACATTTTCTGTATTATTATTCAAAACGCATTTCTTTTCATGTTCTATTTAAATACTCAATATTAATAAATTTGCATTATATATTTATTTCATTCTGAGAGTAATTATAAAATTCTTAACATTAATTCAAATATTTCAAAAATATAGTGATTAATAATAATATAATTTAATAATCTTCCACCAACAAATATTAAAGTATACTTAATTAGTGCAAAAATGGTTATTTAAATTTATATTTCAAATACCGTAAAATTTTCATTATCATAAGAGTCCTACATATTTTAAATTCAGTATGATAAAAAATTATCAGTCTGTGATTCAGTTGCAATGCAAAGTATTCTTAACTGTTCTACTAGTTGAATAAATTATTTCAAAGAAATGAAACAGGCTTAGCCTCCATTCTTCCTAAGGTAAAAATATTATATGTACTTACACATTTTAGGACTGCAAAATTATTTAAAGGAAGGAGAATCCTGCTACATTTCACGCATTTTTAAGCAACAATTAATGTACTTTTCCGAAATTGCTAAACCAAAGTTATAAAATTTTAATTTAAATGGAAGACATCATGCTAAACTGAAAACTCATTGCACTTTTAACAATTTCGTAACACTGAAAATAAGCGCACTTTGTTCCATCGATGATCTCTTAATTTATATCTAAAACTCAGTTAGACGGAAAACATCTACCAAATCCTTGAAATCGCTTTATTACACATATTCAAATTGAATTTTTAAGGAATAATATACCGCAATAAAACAATGATAGACTTTTTTCCCCACATTTCTAGATGTTTCCATTAAGCTTCTTATATAAGCGAGGATTTCAATAGATGGCTAAATATTGTGCAGGCACAAAATAAATGACTTGGGTAACAGATCTTGGGATAAACAGATCGGCTTGAGTATAGAATTTATTGACTAATCGCATTACTTTGCAGATTCACACATCCATTTTGTAGGTACAATTCGTGTTGAAGAATGGACCATTAATTTTATCTTGAAAACCAGGAACATTTTGCTCAGATAAATTTCCCTACTACATCCCAGAGATCAGTTTGTCAACTCATTGTAAAGAAGATGGCTTAGAAGTAATAATATTTTAGAAATATTTATTGCACAGAATATTCATCCACAATGAAGAGCAACATGGCAGACAAGGTAGATTAAATATTCATTTTTATTTCGGTAAACGTTTTGTGGCCACAAGCAAATTGGCACTCTACTTGTGCGTTTTCAGGAACATCTGCATTTTACATAGCTTTGCGGTAAAAAGAGAAACAGCGAGCAGTAGTCTTTCTTGGCCGGAGGGCAGAAAGCAAGTGAATGGTGTTCAAGACAAAAATCTTAATTCAGAATGAGATAGTTTCGTTTCTCGATGCATTTGATTGGATAATTAATACTGTTGTAAAATTATTATTAGCTGTCTGAGTTTTAGTTCCATTTACATTTCTAGCGTTATATAAGAGTCATATGACAGGGATTAGTCTCAAAATGACCCAGTGCAGGAAATGATTACTATATATAAACAGTGGAAATAAACAAATTAAAATTACCCATTAAAGGGATATTGCTAATTTAAGTTATATTTTTTATCCTTCTTACACGCACACATATGTATATCAATATACATAGAAAAAGAGGAAAAGAAAAAATAAGAAATTTATAACTAGTTTCAGAAAGACCCAAAAGAAATGAAATTCAATACAAATAAATTTCATAATACTCTATAAATATGTAAAATAAGAATTAAAGAAAAGGGAAATACTAAATCCTAAAATTACAGAAACCAGAAAAATGCAAAAAAAGAAAAATTTAGTCAAATCTAATATAACATTATCAATATATCAGACTCAATTGTAATCCACCTTCCACTTGAAAACCTTTGCCTTGCTGTAAACATACTATTATATATATACACCGTGTCCAGTGTCTTTACCTTATCTTTAATTTTGTAGCTGTTATTTGTAGAGTTTGCAGTTACAAAAATATTTCATATAAAGCAAACTTGCATGTTTGGGCACTTTTATATTTAAAAAAATATTTTTTTAATATGAAAAAGATTACTATTTTTGGGCAGAGATGGAAAATATAAAAATTTCAAATTAAGCATGAAGGAACTACTGCTAATTTAAACTATATTTATTTTTTTATCATTCTTACACACAGAGATATATATACTGCGTCTACAAAGTCCTTACGCAAGTTTTAATTTTGTAGCAGTTGGTCGTATTTGCAGTTACAAAAGTATTCTTAATAATCCAAACATGCCTATTTTGGGATGTTTATATTTAAAAAAATATTTTTTTAACATTGCGAATTCTAAATTCTATATGCTGCTCCAGCCAGTATCTTAATATTTAGGAAATCGTATTACTCATTAGAAAACATTAAGCACAAATGTATATCTCCCGTAACACAAATTTTAACGAGATATTGCTTACCTTTAAAATTTGCGATTTTTGACATTATTTTCGATTTGCAGTTTCTGGATTGATTAATAAATAAATTACAAACATTATAAGTTGTTTTTTCCCTTACATGTCATTCATTACTATTCTTTTACGATTTACTAGCTAGTAACTCTAATTTACAATCTAGTTACATTTAATTTCTGAAACAATTTTCACATAAGTAATAAGGAAACTTCCAAATGCAAAAATACGTTATTAGTTTCCCTACTTCAAAATCATAACTTAATAATCATGCAAAAAATTACCGCCCAGGTGGTACAGTGGTAAAGGGAGCCGACTACGATACCAAAGGGTCCTGGGTTTCGAATACTGGAGAAGTCATGATTACAATTGTCCATCCCTTTATAGGAGGCAGATTTGGCCGACCTATTTAAGTGCCTCTGTAATAACGTGACTACCACTTCTGGCCTTATTTGTGACCAAGCCGAAGTTGGTTGAGGGCCCGCCATTGGGGAAAAGAATAATCATGCAAAAATCATTAAACTAGAAATATTTTTAATTTTAATTAACAGAATAGCTAGAATTTTCCTACGTAATTACTATCTATTTAATTTAGCGACTATTGGAACTTTACGTACCAAACGAAGCAGCATTCATCAGAGCCAGCACTTGGGATGGTGGCGTCCCACGTGACCTGTGCAGACTGCTATTCAGATGTATTTTCATGCAATCAAACTTTCCTGATACTATGTACATATGTATATAATCTTTATTTAACCTACCATATTGTTTTTCAACTATTTATTCTGCACTTTATTTTACATTTTTCTTGTATTCTATATATGTTACTTTTTGACGATTACTTCAACACCAATCAGATGTCATCTCAGAGCTCACGTGACTTTGGTCACACCCCTTTCTACAACTCAGCTTCCTGCACCGCCCAGCTCAAGCATTTCCCCACCTGCAGCGCTATTAGTAGCATCTATATCAAGACAGCCGGAACACAGCACGTAATTACTGCGTGCTAATCGCGGCTTAAAGAGGAACTTGGAACTTTTAATTAACATAAATAATATTACTAGTTGATTACTTGCAAAATTAAACGTGGCATGTTTACTAGATCAGCGGTTCTAAAACTTTCTTCGCCGCGGCCCTCTTGTCGGGTCAAAAAAATTTTGGGGCACCGCTACCCTTAACGATTTCATTTTGAAAAAACAGGGGAAAGCACAGTTCGATTTTGCCTTTCATTTGTCTTTAATCTTATGAATGAAACTGTTTGGATGACGTTTTCGTTACTTTCCTTATCTTTGTTGGAAGTTTAGTTAATTTTACACACAAACCACTTCACCCAGAAAGTTTTCTACTATAACATATGCATCCAGAACTCTTAAATTCTCATATGGTAAGTTTACTTACTATTTGTCATCAGCTCCAATGGTACCAGATGCCTGTTGTTACGGAGGCTCATCGTATAAAGTTATGTTCCAGTATTTGTACTAAATGTAACAGTTTCAGCTTCGCCTGTCGCCTCAAGCATGCAGAAAATTTCAAATTACAGTTATGTGAACTTCATTAGTTCACTTAAATGACACTTACAAAAAAATTCCATAAAATCCGTTAAAAATGAAATTTAAGAGAAGTCAGTCGAATGCCTTCAGTAAATGTCAGAGTGCAGAGGTGGTGTAAACCATTCCCAAGCAAAATAATGAGTTGTTGAAGGTACAAAGCCACACAAATAAATAATAATGGTACTTGTAAAGTAGAAAAGGGAACCTACAAATGTGAATGCAAATCCGGATATTCTGGAAAAAACTGCGAAATTAGTAATGTATGATATGTATTGGATATATAGCTTGACGTTTTCGGCTGTGTAATAACATTAATACGTATTACATTTTGTTAGAACAGCTTATTTTTTTCTAGATCCGTGCAGCTCAAAGCCTTGTCAAAACAATGGTACTTGTAAAGTAGAAAAGGGAACCTACAAATGTGAATGCAAATCCGGATATTCTGGAAAAAACTGCGAAAGTGGTAATAATAATTGTGATAATGTATGATATGTATTGGATATATAAGCTTGATGTTTTCGGCCGTGTAATAACATTAATACGTATTACATTTTGTTAGAACGGCTTTTTTTTTCCTAGATCCGTGCAGCTCAAATCCTTGTCAAAACAATGGTACTTGTAAAGTAGAAAAGGGAACCTACAAATGTGAATGCAAATCCGGATATTCTGGAAAAAACTGCGAAATTGGTAATGTATGATATGTGTTGGATATATACGTTTGACGTTTTCGGCCGTCTAATAACATTAATATGTATTACATTTTGTTAGAACAGCTTATTTTTTTCTAGATCCGTGCAGCTCAAAGCCTTGTCAAAACAATGGTACTTGTAAAATAGAAAAGGGAACCTACAAATGTGAATGTAAATCCGGATATTCTGGAAAAAACTGCGAAAGTGGTAATATTAATTGTGATAATGTACGATATGTATTGGATATATAAGCTTGATGCTTTCGGCCGTGTAATAACATTAATACGTATTACATTTTGTTAGAACGGCTTTTTTTTCCTAGATCCGTGCAGCTCAAAGCCTTGTCAAAACAATGGTACTTGTAAAATAGAAAAGGGAACCTACAAATGTGAATGCAAATCCGGATATTCTGGAAAAAACTGCGAAAGTGGTAATAATAATTGTGATAATTTAAATAGGATATGTATTGGATATATAGCTTGACGTTTTCGGCAGTGTAATAACCTTAATATGTATTACATTTTGTTAGAACAGCTTATTTTTTTCTAGATCCGTTGTAATGCTTGTTTCGTAATTAAAGCAAACTCCATTGGAACACAGCAAACTTTATTTAATAGATCAATTTCATAACTGCAACATATAAGTCGAAGAAAAGGTAACATCAAAAATTAACAGCCAAAACGTATTCTATCTTTTTTTAAATTAAAAATCATTATCTTACTTCGTGCGAGAACCGCACGCAGCTCTCGTGTTGGCGTTTCAAACATTGCCATTTATTAACAGATATATTTCAAATTCAACTATTTCAAAAGTTTAAGATTATTATTGCAACAATATCTAAAGCTGTTACAATCTCTCCCCCAACGGAGAAACTTTTCCGAAGAGAAAAGTTCTTGTACGCGACTTTTTAGATGACTTTTCATATTTTCTTCGACTTTTTCCATGCGACCTTGATCTTGAACGGAAAACTAACTTGGATGGTGTTACAGATCGGCTGGGTGACCTCGCCTTTACTCTTTTATCTCTGCTTACACTTCTACTTTTATGGCGATAGCCAGAAGAACTCCTTCTGTGACGATCATGGCTCCTAGATCGACTATGTGAGATACTCCTCTTGTGACGGTGTAATCTTGACCTAGATCTTGTACGAGAACGATGTCTAGAACGAGGATAGTATCTATCTCTTTCAAGTTCAGGACAATCACGAGCCCAATGTCCTGTCCGTCTACAGCGATAACATTCTTCACTATTCTGACGTGATGATCGTCCATAACTCTCTCTTCTATAACTTGAACTTCGCTGATATTTAGAACCACCCCCTGAGCGATAGGATGGCCCTCTAGCCCATTCCCCAACAATGCTCTGGCCTCGAATTTCTCGTCCATTTTCATACTTTATGGCATCCTCTGCATCTCGTCTATCATCATAATCAACAAATGCATATGCCATGCCAGTCCTTCCAGAACCTCTTCTTCCTGATGTTCCATACATTCCGTATTTGACATCGCATCTTAGAAGCCGGCCATATTTTTCAAAAACTTGTTCCGCATCTCTTTTCGTTTGAGCTCTAGTAGTCACTGTATTAACCTGGTGAGAGTGATTTTCAGGTTCTTTTTTTTCATTCAGTAGTGCAGCAGTTCGGTTGCCTAATAAATACCTTCCTTTGTCGAGTTCGTTTCCAATAATGGCAGCCTTGGTTATTACATGTCCGAGATCGCAGTTTAGTTCGACTTCAGCCAAGGGTAAACAGGTTGGATTTAAATCTAATGGTTGTTGCACCCACACTTTTTCACCTGTCAGCATTTCTGGCGTGATGTATTTACGACAAACTATATCAATACTAGCACCTGAATCTCTTAATATAGGAATTTTGTAGCCATTTACGTATCCAATACTAGTATAAGGTAACAGAAATTCATCGTCCGGTCTTGAACTAATTCTGTTTAGATTAGCAGAAGATTCAGTACTATTCTTAAGTTTTGGACACTGAGGTCTTAGATGCTGATAGGACCCACAGTGGTAACATTGCAGTGACTTTCGTTTTTCATATTTATCATCTGGACGTGGACTACTAGGTTGATAGATCTTGCTTCCCGAATTAAACTTTGAAGGCCATTTATTTTCAGCATTATTTTTATCATCGGAATTTGTTTTACTTTGAGTTTTTGGATTGTATTTCCCTTTCCGCCGATCGGCTGCAAGATTTTTTTGGAAGTTTCCACGGACGTTTTCGTAGGCATCAAGTTTTTCGGCTAATTTCTTGGACGAAATCATTTCTACCCATTCGTCAAGAAAATGATCTCGAATTTCAGGAGGGACTCGACGCTTAAGCTGATCAATCACCATCAAGTCCAACAACTGTTCAAAACTCTCAACTCCCAAACCAGTTACCCATTCCTTGCAATAATTTTCTAATTCATAGCTGAAATCCACCCATGTTGATTCGGTACTTTTTTGATGCTTCATGAATTTCTGCCTAAACCTTTCAGGACTTAATTTAAAACGCTTTAGCAATAAAGTCTTCACATGTTCATAATCTTTAGCTTTATCAGAGGGTTCTCTAGCTATTATTTGTGTTACTTCGTAAGGAAGTAGTCCTAGCAAATGAGATACAAATTCTTCTTTATCAATTTGAGCCCATTCTGCTTGCCTTTCAAACAGTGATAAATATAGACTGATATCTCCTTCTTTGTCGTCAAATTTCTGCATCAGATGTCGCAATTCCGTTTTCGCCCGGACCTGTCCGGTGGTTTGAGACTTTATCTCAGCTTCAAGTTTTAATCTCTCTAAATCATATTGTTCTTTCCTTCTTCGTTCCTCTACTTCTTCCTGTCTCCTACGTTCCTCTACTTCTTCCTGTCTCCTACGTTCCTGTACTTCTTCCTGTCTCCTACGTTCCTCTACTTCTTCCTGTCTTCTACGTTCCTCTACTTCCTGTCTCCTACGTTCTTCTTCCTGTCTCCTACGTTCCTCTTCCTGTCTCCTACGTTCCTCTCTTTCTTCCCTCTCTTTTCGGTCCTCTATTATCGTGTTTAAGACTTCTTTGACGAATACTTCGTCATAATCTCTGCTCTCAATAATTTTCTGTTTCAGATCGACTATTTTCAAATCAGCAGTCACCTGAACACCTAGTTCAGTTGCGAGATTCTGCAAATCCTCCTTACGAGCTCTTCCTAAGAAAGACATTTTTTTCTACTTCTTAAGTTTACGAACACCCTGTTCTTTACGCTTCCTCAAAATAGCTCAACTTAATTGCAATAAATAAATAAAGTGCTCTGGCAACAAGGAATTAAATGCACTTGTTTAAATGCTCAGAATAAGCAATACCACATTTATTCCGAACAACCTATGACTGTTACCTTCAGTTGATATGCAGTGATGCACCATAAAATAACATACAATAATTTACGACTCAAATATATATGTAAAAATGCAAGATAAACTTGAATATTAAAGTTCAATGATGAACACTTCAAACTATCGAAGTCCAATGATGGACACTTCAAACTAAGTCCAATGATGGACACTTCAGACTAAGTCCAATGATGGACACTTCAAACTAAGTCCAATGATGGACACTTCAAACTAAGTCCAATGATGGACACTTCAAACTAAGTAAGGAATAGTAAACTGAGTTTAGAACACAGAAAACTTTTGCACAGTTATACTAAAATTTGCAACGATGCAAAACACATTTTCGTATGCTTTTCTGCAGTGTTTAAAATCAAAATTCGTTCAAATAACTTTATAATATCGTTTGAAATTGGGAATAAAGAAATGCTATACCTTGCTTTCCAGGAGATGTGCTTTCATTTCAAAAGCACACACGATTATTCTATCTCGCCGGTGCCTCCAAAAATAATTAAGACTGTAATGCTTGTTTCGTAATTAAAGCAAACTCCATTGGAACACAGCAAACTTTATTTAATAGATCAATTTCATAACTGCAACATATAAGTCGAAGAAAAGGTAACATCAAAAATTAACAGCCAAAACGTATTCTATCTTTTTTTAAATTAAAAATCATTATCATACTTCGTGCGAGAACCGCACGCAGCTCTCGTGTTGGCGTTTCAAACATTGCCATTTATTAACAGATATATTTCAAATTCAACTATTTCAAAAGTTTAAGATTATTATTGCAACAATATCTAAAGCTGTTACACCGTGCAGCTCAAAGTCTTGTCAAAACAATGGTACTTGTAAAGCAGAAAAGGGAACCTACAAATGTGAATGCAAATCCGGATATTCTGGAAAAAACTGCGAAAGTGGTAATAATAATCGTAATAATATAAATAGGATATGTATTGGATATATAAACTTAACGTTTTCGGCCGTGTAATAACATTAACACGTATTACATTTTGTTAGAATAGCTTATTTTTTTTTAGATCCGTGCAGCTCAAAGCCTTGTCAAAACAATGGTACATGTAAAGCAGAAAAGGGAACCTACAAATGTGAATGCAAATCCGGATATTCTGGAAAAAACTGCGAAAATGGTAATAATAATCGTAATAATATAAATAGGATATGTATTGGATATATAAACTTAACGTTTTCGGCCGTGTAATAACATTAGCACGTATTACATTTTGTTAGAATAGCTTATTTTTTTTAGATCCGTGCAGCTCAAAGCCTTGTCAAAACAATGGTACTTGTAAAGTAGAAAAGGGAACCTACAAATGTGAATGCAAATCCGGATATTCTGGAAAAAACTGCGAAAGTGGTAATATTAATTGTGATAATGTATGATATGTGTTGGATATATACGCTTGACGTTTTGGCCGTCTAATAACATTAATATGTATTACATTTTGTTAGAACAGCTTATTTTTTTCTAGATCCGTGCAGCTCAAAGCCTTGTCAAAACAATGGTACTTGTAAAGTAGAAAAGGGAACCTACAAATGTGAATGCAAATCCGGATATTCTGGAAAAAACTGCGAAAGTGGTAATAATAATTGTGATAATTTAAATAGGATATGTATTGGATATATAGCTTGACGTTTTCGGCCGTGTAATAACATTAATACGTATTACATTTTGTTAGAACAACTTATTTTTTTCCTAGATCCGTGCAGCTCAAAGCCTTGTCAAAACAATGGTACTTGTAAAATAGAAAAGGGAGCCTACAAATGTGAATGCAAATCGGGATATTCTGGAAAAAACTGCGAAAGTGGTAATAATAATTGTGATAATGTATGATATGTATTGGATATATAAGCTTGATGTTTTCGGCCGTGTAATAACATTAATACGTATTACATTTTGTTAGAACGGCTTATTTTTTTCCCTAGATCCGTGCAGCTCAAATCCTTGTCAAAACAGTGGTACTTGTAAAGTAGAAAAGGGAACCTACAAATGTGAATGCAAATCCGGATTTTCTGGAAAAAACTGCGAAAGTGGTAATAATAATTGTGATAATTTAAATAGGATATGTATTGGATATATAGCTTGACGTTTTCGGCCGTGTAATAACATTAATACGTATTACATTTTGTTAGAACAACTTATTTTTTTCCTAGATCCGTGCAGCTCAAAGCCTTGTCAAAACAATGGTACTTGTAAAATAGAAAAGGGAGCCTACAAATGTGAATGCAAATCGGGATATTCTGGAAAAAACTGCGAAAGTGGTAATAATAATTGTGATAATGTATGATATGTATTGGATATATAAGACTGACGCTTTCGGCCGTGTAATAACATTAATACGTATTACATTTTGTTAGAAAGGCTTATTTTTTTCCTAGATCCGTGCAGCTCAAATCCTTGTCAAAACAATGGTACTTGTAATGTAGAAAATGGAACCTACAAATGTGAATGCAAGTCGGGATATTCTGGAAAAAACTGCGAAAGTGGTAAGTATTTAAATGATATAACCATGTAGTCCTAATAACGCTATTGCAGCATCATGGGCTTGTTATATTATTTTATTCGTTCGTTCGGTACTGTTATGACCGGGATGCCTCCAGTGAAGGGAGACTTATCCGTTTCGATGAGATTGCGTCATTACGACGCCAAGACAATGAAGAGCCGGACGGGTAATACGAGGAATGGAACATGTCGAGTTATATTATTTTAACTGATATTGTTTAATAATGACGCCAATATATGTAAGCCTAGTGGTGAACAATTCAGTTTGTTTCGTTGATGTTAAGAACGCGTCTATCAAACTTAAACGATGAGAAGAAAAATTTAACCTTACAGCTAGGAAAATTTGAATTATGTAATCATAATTTGGGGTGATTTTGTGTACAAAAAATTAACATGTACCAATAAGAAATGAACTTCTTTTATTCAATTGTATGTTTAGACGTTTCCTATTAACCTGGTTGCGTTATCTTATACTTGAGTTTCAATTCCAGCGTTTCTAATGCCTGATTAATTCAATCTTATGCTCTAGGCATCGCAATATTTGAGAGGCAAAAATTGCACAGTTCATTTTCTTAATTCAGAGGTAGAGCAACATTATAAGAATAACAAGATTGTCTAATAACCGATTGTTACATTCCTCAAGAATTTGTTGGCACTAAAATTAATCCCGCTTCGCAAAATACACTGGTGGACAAAATTAAGAGGTGGCACATTTTTCCCCCAAATATCTCTAGAAATACTGGATAGAAATAAATGAAACTAAGTACGGGTATAGCTTATTGTATAACAATAACTTGTACAAAGCAACAGTGAAAATATCGTTTATTACCCTGAATTATGGCCAAGAGTCCAATGTTGTCCGAACTTGAGGTTGAAAGATGGTAGGAAAATTGCGGCTAGTTTGATGTGTGGTCACCTCTGAGATACACGGAGCATGCACAAAGAGTGACCATGCTGTTAACAAGAGAGTTCAGGAATACCTGTTGAAGTCTCACCCACTCCTCCACCAGAGCAGTTTCTAACTCCTGAATGGTTCTTATTATAGTTGATGGGGGTTGGAGTATTGCAATAGTCCTCCCAGGAGCATCCCAAGCATGTTCAATAGGTTTAAGGTCAGGAGATTTAACCGGCGAACACATTCAATGAATATGCTTGCTTTTCAGATAGGCATCAACCAGGTGGGTCCTATGTGGTCGTGCATTGTTGCCCATAGAAATGGACTCAGGAGCAACAGCTCTCCTGAAAAATGTCACGTAGGACTCCTGCCTATGCCTCTGGGAATTCACGGAACCATTTTCAAACACATGGAGCTGTGTACGGGTACCTTGCATGATCCCTACTCAGACCATCACTCTTCCAGCTCCATAATGGCCCCCTTCCATGATGTTACGGGGATGGTATCGGGTCCCAGGTGCCCTCCATATCAATAATCACCTCGAAATCATATTGTAGACTGAATATGGACTCATTCGTGAAGTGAACATTAGCCCACTGAAGTTGTGTCTAGTGTTGGTGTTGTATGCACCATTGGTAAACCCTCTCTTTTGTAGAAGGAAGTGAATGGGATGCAAATAGCGGGCTTTCTGACATACGATCCTGTCTTATGGAACCTTCTGCAACTTTTTTTCCTTGAAACGGATTTTCTTGTGGCAAGTCACAAGACAGTTGTGTAGCTGTAGACGTTCTCTGGCGCTTGGCTTAAAGTACCAGATACGGGTCCTCATTGGTCATTGGGGCTGTCGGGCGACCTTGTTCTGGTCTTTCGGACACTGTTCCGCTGATTTTAAACTAATTCCACAAATTAAAAATAACACTTGGTGTTACATCCAGTTCTCTTGCAACCTCAGCTTGGGATTCCCTGCCTCAACCTTACCTACGATTCTCCATCTCATACCTTTGTCTCAAGCGATGACGTATACTTATTTCATCTAAAAAACAGCAAGACTATTCAAGAAAAGTAATAAAAACTACTACTGTATTGCATAACATAATGAGGTTAGCAGCTGGAAGCGGACTTTTATACCTCCTGGTGACATAGCTACGCCTTCAGGAACACATAAACTCAGATAAATTGCACCAGTGATACAGTGATATTGTATCGCCACCAACTGTCCATATTTTGTATGGTATTTTAGAAGAAACGTCGGAAAATGTTTTCCATTTCTTAATTTTATCCACCAGTATAGGTCGGTTTGTGTGTACTATACGTATTTAACCTTTTGATTTGGTTTCCGCAAGTCATTATCTACTACGAAGCAGTTAGTCAGATTGGCGGAATTCATCGGCTCTGCTATTCATAACCATCAAAAAGTTGCCCTCCTCATGCTGGACGTGGCGAAAGCTTTCGACCGCGTCTGGCATGAGGGGCTTATCTTCAAGCTAATTGCAAATGACTTTGATCGGGAGATGACTTTACTCATATACTCATTTATTAAAGATAGGAAATTTTTTGTTAATATCGGACAAGATACTTCTACGCAGAGAAGATTAAATGCCGGCGTGGCCCAAGGCTCTATTCTTGGCCCAATTTTATATCTATTTTGTGTGTCAGATTTCCCGAAACCATTTACTGGATTAAATAATTACCTGGGGTGCTACGGCGCTGGCGGTGAGATCCCTAAGTCCGGCCATTGCAATTGCTAAACTTCAAGAAACAATTCCGCACATAGAGCGTTGGTGCACCAAATGGCGAATCGCCATAAATGCAACTAAATCGCAGTTACTCATTATTAGCAAGAAGAAGGCTAAAAAGCCCTTAAATGTCAGACTTACCCTTTTCGACGTAGAAGTCCCAATTGTAAAAAAGGCCAATTACCTAGGTGTGATTTTTAATCACAAATTTACGTGGACTGATCACTTCAATCACATCCGAAACAAGACCATAATTGTTATGAAAAGCCTTATGCCGCTTTTAGGAAAGTATTCGCAACTGGATTTGTTACGTAAGAAGCACCTTTATACGGCAATAGTGCGCCCTATTTTCTCTTATGCCTCCCCGGCCTGGGCAGCTTTTACATCACGTGACCTCTACAGAATACAAGTTATGCAAAACAAATTTTTACGGCTGATTACGAATGCCCATTACTTTGTGTCCAACGATATGTTACACAGAGATTTAAAGATTGAAACTGTCAAAGATTATCTTCTTCGAATTAATGACAAGTTCTTCAACAAGGCTCTCACTTGCCCACACCTCGAGATCTTCAACACCCTTGACTATGAAATTCTCATAGAGGACAGATATATCAGACCTTATGCCGCACATATATGTAATTTAAACTTTCCCGCGTAAAGCACTTGACACTTACTTTTGCTAGCTATTTGCTGGTCTGTACGTAATGTATATATTCTACTTATTCAACTTTATTTTCACTATTTTTGTATTTGTATTTTTATCATTGCATATTTGTATTTTTATCATTGCATATTTGTATTTCTTTATGTTTGTATTTTATATTTGTGTCTGTATTTAATTTCATATTATGCGTTTTATATTTCTTGCGCTCTAGGCCATTTGTCTGGTTTTGCGTTTTCTCTCTCCTTGTCGCTGCGCCGATTGTGATCATTTTTGGTTTTTCTAAACCTGGTGATACATGGTCATTCTTCCTCCTTTTTCGTGTATGTATTTCACCTACCTGGACCTACCCATATCATGTGCCTTTTGGGCAAATTATCAGGAGCCGGACACATCGTGCAATTACTACGATATTCCGGCAATACTTGACTGGACTGGACTGGACTGGGCACGAATGAGTTCTTCATGCAATCCAGTTACGGAATGTAGTGGGCGTAAATAAACCGCTCGTTTTACAAATTTACGACTGACAGATATTTCACGCGTTTGGCAAAGGATAGCTAATAATTTAAAAGAGTTTATATAATTTAGAAGAGTTGGTTTTAACTATTAATTTACCTTAAGAGATAACTACTCAATTTCATAGCGGTCAGTATTTAAGAATATTAAATATTTTACTATTTTCTGCAAGAGCAAGAAGTATGTGTTTTTTTTTTGTGTTTCAGGTGTCAGGGGTTTAATCACACTCAATTAGGGTGTAATTTTACCCCTAGATGCGTGAAATGCGGAGAGGCACACTTTTTGGCTGATTGCCCGGTCAGATTGGATAAATCATTCCCACCTGTGTGTACGAACTGCGGAAATTTTCACACAGCCAGTTTTAAGGGGTGTGAGAAATTTCCTAAAACGAAATTCGAAAATCCTAAATCTTTCACCAGCCGTGTGATAGAAAATAAGACTTATGCACAGGCCCTCTCTTCGGGAGTCTACAATGACACATTGACAGAAGCCAAAAAGGTTTTTAATGACCTGGCAGAATTAGTTAATGTAATAAAATCTGCGGGGTTTAGCCTCACGCATCAAATTAAAGATATGAAAGCAAGCCAGGTTGAAACTAATCATACTGATAATGGCAAATAACAAAAACTGGCCCCCCTTAAAATTCGTTATTTGGAACGCTAGAAGCGTACAGGATAAATTAGTTGAATTTACTAGCTTTCTACACGAATACTCAATTGATATTGCATGTGTTACTGAAACTTATGCTTCACCTTGTATTTCGATTAATATACCAAATTACAGATGTTACAGATGTGACAGACTCACTCATCGTGGCGTAGGAGCTGCGATATACGTCAAATCATCACTACAATCCTGCCACATTTCAACTCTTCGTCGCAACGAACATGAACCTGTAACAGCCACAGTTAGCTTGCCTGTTTATGGCACCTTTTACTTCAAGCATTTATAATCCTCCGCACAGCGCGCTCAGTATGGATATATTAGATGAGCTCTTACCGACAGATAAGCCTGTCATATTAGCAGGTGATATTAATGCTAAACATACAGAATGGAACTACCGCCGAACAAACAAAAACGGGATTAAACTGCTAGAATATATAAATAATCATCCAATTTACTTCCACCCTCCTACAGACTCTACTTATCTCCCCTTTAATCCTAGAGCGGGGGATATACTGGATATTGTTCTTACTACCTCACCCATCCCTATGCATCTTGAAGTAATTCAGGATCTCACCTCTGACCATATTCCAGTAATTGCTACTATGGGAATCACGAAAATTATAGAGGAAAGAAGCAAAACAATTACCGACTGGAATAAATTTGCCTTTAACCTTGAAAATATTAATATGCCAAAGATGAAATTAAAAACCTCAGATGACATTGATCTTGCCTTAGAAAACTTAACTGAAAATATTTTAAATGCTCACGCAGATGCCACACGTAGCGTCCCTGCTCAAAGTTATTCTGGTTTACTACCCAAAAGGATTAGAAACAAAATCAAGGAAAGGAATAAACTTAGGAAAAGATGGAACCTTACATGGGATCCGAGACTTAAGAAAGAGCTAAATAAATTAAACAAAATTATTAAAAAAGATATCTCACTGCATAAGAGAGAATTATGGGAGGAAAAAATTCTGAAATTGAGTGCACCGGATAATTCCTTCTGGGTCTTCACAAAAAAGCTGAAGCAAAAACATACCATTAATAGGCCAATCTATTCTGAAAATAAAATTGCCATCACTGATAAAGAAAAAGCAGAAATTCTTGCAGACCATCTTGAGACACAATTTTCGCCTAATCATTACCCAAGCGATCGGAACTTTAAAAATTATGTTCAAAACTATGTCAAAGATTGGCTTGACACCGTTGTACCTGACAAGCCCACGGAATTCGCCAGTCCTCAAGAAATCATTTATATCATTAAGAAACTCAAAGTGCGAAAAGCACCAGGTCATGACCGTATTTCCAACATCATCATCAAAAATTTTAATATTAGAATTATTGCAAGACTCACAAGCATAATGAATGCCTGCTTAGAAAATGCCTATTTCCCCAGCGCCTGGAAAATTGCCAAAATCATTCTGTTACCAAAGCCAGGAAAAGAGCATACAAAGCCAGACGGATACAGGCCGATCAGTCTTTTACCAGGTCTAGGTAAACTCTTTGAAAGGATAATCCTCAACCGTTTAAAAATTTATTATGATAAGCTCCCCATGGAGCAATTTGGCTTCAGAAAAGGACTTTCTACTGTGAAACAACTTGTAAGATTAATTGAATTTGCTGGTGACGCTATTCATAACAAACAATGCGTAGCCTTACTCATGCTAGACGTGGCGAAAGCCTTCGACCGCGTCTGGCATGAGGGGTTAATTTATAAGTTAATATCCTTGAATTTTGACAGCAGGCTAATTAAGCTTCTAAAAAATCACCGAAAGAATATTTTTCGTAGCCTTAGGAAAAAATTCATCCACCTATAGGCCAATTAAAGCCTCAGTGCCACAGGGGTCGATTCTAGGCCCAATAATTTACCTTTTTTATGTCTCGGACTTTCCTGGCTTGGGACTAGATAGGTATTATTTCCTCGGCTGCTACGCCGATGATACGGCGCTAGCAATCAAATCTATCAGAGCTGAGCACGCTGTTAAAAAACTACAAAATCAAATGAAATCCATTGAAGACTGGTGTAAGCTTTGAAAAATCCAAATTAATACCTCTAAATCTAAGCTTCTCCTCATACGTCGAAGGTATGCGAAAATTAAATGTAAAGAGAAACTTAAATTATTTGACGAAGAAATTCCCATTGTGCAAAAGGCCTCCTATTTAGGAGTTGTCATTAACAGTTCTCTGAAATGGAAGGACCACGTCTCCAAAGTCAGATCAAAAACTATGGGTGTCATCAGAAGCCTAATACCGATACTAGGAAGATATTCAAAGCTGGATCTTACTATCAAAAACACATATATACAGCGGTTATCCGCCCCATCTTCACGTATGCTTCGCCTGCATGGGCAACTTATAACAAAAAAGATCTTTATGCCTTACAAGTCATTCAAAACAAAGTGCTAAGACTAATTACAGACGCGATTTTTTACGTCTCAAATCAAACGCTGCATAGAGACCTAAAAATTGATACTGTTGAAGAATATCTCAATAAAATGAATGATAACTTCTTCAAAAATGCAAGAAGCTGCCCGCATCTGGATCATTTTGACACGTTCAAATATATTATTTTGGAAGAAGACAAAGAGCTCCGACCGTATGCAGCACATCTCATACGAAATCAAAATTTTCCTACATAAGCGATGTACACATGCAATATCATGATATTAGTAGAATTACCATGTATATTATTATGTATTATTATCTTGTTTTAGTATTGTATCGCATTATATTATTTGAATCAATTGTGTAACTTGACTTGTACGATTTATCTTCATATGCACGACATGCTTTACTTAACTCTGATTGTTTACGTGTATTTTCATGCTTATTACTCATGTCATTCCGATTACACCCTCACCTCATTGTTCTGCTGCCTCTCCTGCGCGCATTGTTGATATCTTGTTCCTTTGCTTTGTCTTCCCTCCCCTCCTGCCTCGACATGTTCCATTCTCCACTTTACCCGTCCAGCTCTACACTGTCTTGGCATTGAAATGACGCAATATTACAGAACCGGATAAGTCTCCCTTCCTTGGAGGCATCCCGGTAATAAAGGTAACGAACGAACGAAAAAAGAAAGTATGAAATGGTACAGACAACAAAGACTTGATGTTAGAACTGTAGGAAACGCACTACGTATGTATGCGTCTACGTATGTGTATATATGCATATACACGCATACGTACTTGCGCACGTACGTACATACATGTGAATGCATACAACATTTCCAAATGAACTCCCGATAACAGAAAAATACGAACAATAAAGTTAATGAAAACATTAATAAATCAAATTTTCAAAAATGAAAATAAAAAAGTTTGATTCAATCACGAATTTTGTCAAGCAATATATTTATCTGAATATACATATATTGCAACCATTTTTCTGATTTCCTAACAGGAAAAACCGAAATAATTAACTTAATTCATTAAATAATCGAAGTCATTTTCTGTCTCACAAAACGTTATCCCTGAAAGAATTTTTATTCTTAATCAACAGAACTGAGACAAATAGTAAATTTTACGGTGCAAGTGTTAAAGTTAAATAAAAGTATCAGTTACCAAAAGGCTGGCAAATTATTAGAATTATTAGCACAAAGAAGGGTTAGTCCAGAAGGGCTATTAGTTTCAAAAACGATTTTTTCAAAAACGAAAAATTTCGATTCAAAGTCTTAAAATTGCAGGCTTTTCATGTACACAAGAGTTCAAAAATTAAAAAATGAAAGATTCAAATGATCTGTGCCAACATTAAATCAAAATTAAATTTACGTAAAATGCTGGAAAATTTATCATTGAAATATTGATAAAATATAGTCCACAAAGTTTTAAGGTGGAGTCAAAATCAGAGAGAATAATACCAAATAAAATTTTATCTTTCTCCCAAATTCATGATTACGTCTTGAAATGCCTGTGCAACGATAAATTGAAGTTTTCATATACTTCTTAATATTAATAAGTGTTAATTATTTATAGCGTGTCATATATTTTCCAGATCTGTGCAGTTCAAAGCCCTGTCAGAACAATGGTACCTGTAAATTAGAACAGGCAAAGTATAAATGCACATGCAAATCCGGATATTCTGGAAAAAATTGTGAAAATGGTAAGTACAAACAAAAGAAAATTTCCTTATCCTATATGCACCGTCTAATTAAATTACAGCTGCTCCAGACGACTACTATTAATGTCCTACTACTTAACTACATCTCACTACAACAGTTATTTGGAGAATCTTTTGATGTAAATTAATATCTAAGCGCAATAGGTTGCTTCGAAAATACAATACAACTGTTCGCGAAATTTGCAGTCAAAGCAGTGAAAAGTGTACTCACTTTGAACGTATACCCAACCTCGTAATTTATTTCAAGCGCAAACTACGGCTATTTTTTACTCACTGAAATGGATTAAGAGAAATCTTAAAAGGCAATATGATATACATATTTATTCTGATAGTCTCTCAGTTCTTCAGGCTCTCTCACGATTTGATGAAGACAATCATCTAATAGATATTAGAGAATTATATTAAGAATTGAGAGAAGATCAAATATTGTGCTTACTTGGGTGAAGCCACATTTTGGACATTTTGGAAATGAGAGGGCGATTTCAATTGCATTTCAAGGATGCAATTACCGATGTTAATGCTCATGACATTGATGTACAGGGATCAACAAGGAAAGCTGTGACTATTATGAAAAATTATATTTATGGATGAATGGACGGAGGAGTGAGACAAGTCTGGTAAAAATAAAGGTTATATGAATTTTATTAAACTTCAAAAGGGTTTATGTTTTACAGACATCGACGTTAATCAAATCATTACAGGTGATGTATCTTAAAAGGTTTAAATTACAAGAGTCTGATCTCTCTGATATCTGTAAAGAACCGGGCACTGGGTAGCATTATGAAGAAACATTAAATATTTTACCGATATTAGGAATGAGTTTAAGAAAAATGGTTTTAATACATATGATATTTTAAATGATTTTAAAAGACTAAAAAAATTTGCCCGGAAGATAATGGAGAAAAGTAATCATGATAAGCTTGCAGTGGGCATTTAAATTTAAATTTTGTTTTTTGAATTGTTTCTTTTTGTGTCTGTGTGTGGGTGTGTGTTGGGTGGTTGTAATTTTATGTAATTAATAATTTTTTTTGAGTTTATTCATAATTAACTTCTTTATTTTTAGTATTGTTTCTTTTTATTTTATTTTCTCTTTTCTGCTGTACTGTTAATTCGGCAAATAAGAAAGATTATTAGGGTACATATTGCCGAATATATTTGTACTATTTACCTGGTTCCCTTTTATTAACTTTTTAGTTACTCGGGCCCGGAGTTTGGCTTCACGGAACTTTATTAAATTAGCGTCTCTTTTCTATAGATGTCTTTTTTTGGAGGTCATGGCCGGGTCGCTAATCGTCCTTGCTTGTGGTTTGCACTGACGGAGTCCTGGATGGTCATGAGTTACTAGGAGGACTGGACTTCGTTAGCTATATTACTGATTACCCAACCTCATAATCATTTACTCGCAATCGACGAACTTTAGTAGGAATGGAGGATGTGTCTTCAGTGGATTACGAAGCTTAGGATCATTACAGGTTTTATTCCATGATGAGAAACTACATAAAGTTTGTCTTGTTTTGGTAGTTTAAACTAGTAGCAGTAGTGGGCGCAGCCCGACCCGTCTAATCAAACAAGTTGGTCACATGGTTATGACAGGCCACGCCCATTCCAACAAAGGAAAGTAATACTGTAAAAAAGTATTACAAAACAATTAATAAAATTTATAGCCTAAAATTTCAAAGCAGAATGTAAAATGAAAATCGTAAAGAATAATTCTAAGGCAAATTCGATTTTTCTCGAAAATTCGTGACTATGTGCGAACATGCACGTGCAACGAAGGATCCAAGGGTTTTTACATTTGCTAATACTAATAAATGTACATTTTCATAGCGTAGTCTGTTTATTCTAGATCCGTGCAGTTCAGTACCTTGTCAGAACAATGGAACCTGTAAAGTACAAAACGGAGCTTATAAATGTGTGTGCAAATCTGGGTATTCTGGACCAAATTGTGAAAAAGGTAAGTGCTTTAAGAATGCATATACAATGCAGTTTCAGAACGAAACGAATATAATAATTTTACAACGAAATAATAACACATCCAATATGCACTAATGGAAAATTAAATCCGAACACCAAGAACGATTTGCGCTTGACAACGAAATTCGGGAAGCTGTGTTCATATCTAAAAGATGAAATCTATTCAAATTTTAACCTAGACGAAATCGTGTGACGCTACTACCACCACTATGAACATGCAAATCACGTTTTCTTCAACTACGTGATTCTTTCTACGTTCTTCAATTGCATTTCATATACTCAAGAATTCGTGATATGATTAACTATTTTTGTGTTGAGTTTTAAGTTTTTTATTATCAGGCAAAGCCAAATTACGGACTTTGTGAAGAGTAATTTGAAATAGCCTTATGAACTATTATTTTTCGTCTTGAAATCGCTTAACAGATTATCCTGCAACATGATTGGTCCATGTGACCCCCAAGCCCAAAAAAGGAATAATCAAATTCTATCTAATTAAGCAATTAATTAGCATAAAACTCACCTCTCCATAGTTATTAAATTATTATGTAGTAGATTGCAATACTATAGGCCTACAAGAGTTATTTACTCTTATTTTAATAAAACTTTGAGTTAATACAGCAGTATGTATCGACGAACCAGAACGCGACCTCAGGTTACGTGATTTGATTCTGACTTACTCTCCGTATCTCATGTTCATTTCAGTCACTCAATTCCTTACTGCAAATAGCACGCACCCAGCACCTACTCAAAAATTTTTCGAATGTTTCTACATCTACAAAAGTATATCAATTTATAATTTCATGACTGCCTTCCTGTATGACTTTGCCACATAGACCATTCTTTCGCCTAAGGGCGCGGTGCTAAGCACCTCTGATTTATCTAAACAAAAGTGAGCGGCCTCCGGCCTTACTTGATATATAGGTTAAAACTCATTAGTAGTTGGCACCTTGAACCGAAAGTACTATCTTGATCTTGATCTTCGTTCTTCAACTTTCTTCAACTCGCAACTTCGCATGCTTTATTTATCTTTTAGACTGGACGATGTGAACGAGATTTGAGTCAAGAATGGGTTTAAGGAGATGAAGAGAGCAGAACTAATTTTGACGAGATCGTGTTAATTCGGCTACAAAACGGTAGATTTTCGTTTCGCAATACTGCAGAACGACTTGACTAGGTTGTATCCGTCGTGCAGCAGTAGTAACAGGCAGCTGCTGTTTCAGGAACGCCGTGGTCCGACCGCATACATGCCACAACTCAAACCGAAACCGTTGTATTTGCCGCATGACTGTGGCACACCGCAGTGCATCAGCAACGGACTTCCGAGCTTTCGTTTGCACCAGTGAGACACAGTAAACTGTAACAAATCTATTACTATCGGGACAACTCTGAGGCAGACGCTCTGTAGCGGGCATACGACTAGCTTCCGATCATCGCCATCTGCGACTTTGGTGGTGTCAAGATGGAGGTAATTGTAGGAATGATTGTCGATAGTTATGTTCTCAGTTGAGAGCTGTTTCTGTCTTTGTGCCAGTGACGGCTATATGTTAGTTAAAAGGAGGGCGGCTGTGCGCTTGGAAATAAGCTATCTGCGATGTAAACACATTGGATCAACACCAAGAATTATGGTCTGGAACACAACAGGAATTATGGTCTAGAAAGCGATTTTCTACGATAGCAGGGCCACTCTCGTTGTTATACCACACACCTTGACAGCAAACGCGGAAGTCAGATTGGTGATTGCTTGTTGTACTGCCATTCGTGAGTAATATCCCAGGGTATATTTTCCAACAAAAACGCTGGACCACATACCGTTGCTATGACCCAACGTCCTGTACAGAGTTCTTATTGCCATTTTCTGAGAGATAATGCAATCTTTCTCCTTTCGAACACGTACAGAACATAATTGGGCGACAGATTCAGGTTCATCCACATTCAACACTGTTATTGATTTGACTGACAAAATTAATTATGTACAAACTTCATTCTCAAAATGACATGTAGCACAAGTACTACACAATACATGCACGTTTACATGCTTGCATTCAATACAGTGGAGGCTACAGCGGTTATTAATGTACCACTATTTCAAATTTCAAATATCCCTTTCCACACATTCTTTAAACTCTGAGCTTGAAACACTTATCAAGCAAATATGATACTAGTCAAAAGCCAACTATCTTTCCCATGTTCTTCTGAACTGATTTTTTCCTGTCAATGAGATTTAATTTTCTGTCAGTTCATATTTTCTAATTATATCCCAATAATTCCCTAAACATTACTTGCCAATACGACCATCTCTCCTTCCGTATTGCAAATACTGTTGATGGTCTATAAACCACATTCCCATTTCTCTAATGTTTAGAGATTCCTTTAGTGCATATGAAGTGTTATCATCATTACATGTTTTATTCCATAATCAGAAATTTAGAAGGAAAATGAAACAATTACGTTAATTCTGTTTATGAGACGATCAGGAAAAATATGTTCTATCTTATATGTACAGGAGATATTCACCTTGTACATACCAATGGCATTAACCCCTTAACTGCCGCGAAAAACGTACAAGATTCACTCTCCAGTGCCACCGTTTTTTACACAGGCGCGCGCAGTTATGCGACCTATTAGGGGGAAAATAAGTGCAAGTTTTGCTGTCTAAAACCTATTTACTTTCCCAAAATAAATAATAAAAGAAAAAAATTAAAATAGAAAATTTAATGTTTATAGTAAAAGTATAATAGAAATGATATAAGTATAATAAAAATGACGTTTGTATAATGAAAAAGACAATAAAAAAGATCCCCAAAAATAGAGTTTCGATCAATTTATTTTTTAACCAGTGAAGTCTAATGTTGGGTTTCAATGTTATACCTTGTAAAATCAGTATACCTAAATGGAAAGCGTGGAGGCGGCATAGGCAGATTTTTCATATCAAGTCGTACCCAACGTCGGGCATCTTTCGAAAAATAATCACAATCCTTTTCAACTAACGTAATATCATATTCTGAGGTGTCCGATTCTGAAGATGACGAAAAGTAATTATCTATTTCACTGTCGTACATATTCGTGAAAAAGCACCTACTACTAACAGTAAACGAAATCGGAAGACACGCAATAAAAAATACGTTTTACTCAAACAGAAACATGATCAACAACTGGGCAGTCATTACTTGTACCGTTTCAGAAACATCCCCCTCTCCATGTCTTCCCCCTTCTCTGAAATAGAATCCTCCTTCGTATACTCGTCAAGGTCATTGTGGTGTTGCATTCCAAAGCTTTGCGAATACTGGTAGCAGCGCAAAGCAAATGCTGATTTCGGAAGGGCGTATATAATACTCCTGGGGCAGCTAACGCATCGGCTGAGCAAGGCGTATATATACGCCCGCGTCAGTTAAGGGGTTAAAATAATAAATGCATCAAGAAAAACCCAGTACTTATACCTCGAAATATTCGGCTGCATTTCTTGCCGCCATAAGAAAATGCTTAATAAAATCACTGCATTTTAAAGTCAACTGCTTATTAAAATCAAAACCCAAGGAATGAATACAATATGATCATAATTTAACCACTTAACAAAATGAATGTTACTGCTTACAAAAATCAAATCTCTTTTGAAATTATAAAATCCAAACCCTAAGTTCATGGTTCAAGTTCAGTGATTTTATTCAAAGTCGATTCACTTTCACTTGTGCAGGTGCAAATGCTAGAATTTTCTTGTCCGGAATTGTCAAAAACCCCCAAGTCTGTGTCTCAAGGTCAGTGATTTCATTCAAGATCGATTTATTTTTACACATGGGGGTGCAAATGCTAAAATTTTCTTATCTGCACCAATAATGGGTGGGGGTAGGTTACAAGAGGTTTGTTAGAACTGTCTCAGAACAGTTGGAGCGAGAAGGAGAAACAAAAAAAAAGTAGTGTGGAAGAATCTATATAGTTTTTCTTTACATACTCATAGTTCGTTCAGTTCGCCCATCAACATTTTCTTCGGTCATGCCTGAAAATGTCCAAATACAAAGGCTTAAGCTTGGAAGATAAGAAAAACTGATGAAGCACTATGATGATTTACCAAAATGCAGCCAATGTGAAGCTTCTGTACAACTTGAGATTTCACAGTCTTTGAACACAAACTTGAATAGATAAATTTTTAAATAACTTTTCATATGCTTATATATTGTATTGATCTGTGTAACATGTTAAAATAATTATAATTTTTCTGAATAAGGATGGCTTTTGTAATATACAGAAAAAATAAGTTTTATTGAAAAAAATGTATGTAACTTACACATTAAACAGCATATTAAAAAGGAGTATTAATCTCAACAGCAAGGCTATATGTAATGAGAGAGAGTTTTATGTACATTTCATTCATAAAAATTTATTGAAATCTTTTATAAAATAAGTCTATAATTAAAAAAGGAAATGAAATACGAAATGCTGGCGAGAAATACAGTAGGTTTACCATCACTTGCTGGCGATAGAAAGAAGCGACGCATGCGCAGTTCATTTAAACATTTTGCTTGTAAGGAGCCGTTTCAAGGCCATTCTGATTTGAGACGCTAGTGAGTTTGAGGGAACTTCGAATGAAAATTAACAGCTTTGAGCATATTATCCATTATTATTTTTTTTTGTAATTCAATCATTTGCTGTGGTAGATCAAAAACTATCATCCTGTTGGCATAGAATTATAAGACTATTTTTGCTGTCCATCCAAGTTTCTCTTTAAGCCGCGATTAGCACGCAGTAATTACGTGCTGTGTTCCGGCTGTCTTGATATAGATGCTACTAAGAGTGCTGCAGGTGGGGAAATGCTTGAGCTGGGCGGTGCAGGAAGCTGAGATGTAGAAAGGGGTGTGACCAAAGTCACATGAGCTCTGAGATGACATCTGATTGGTGTTTCGTCAAACGTAACATATATATCGTCATACGTAACATATATAACGTATCATATATAACGTAACATATATAACGTATATAACATATATATGTTATATATGTTAACATATATATGTTATATATAACATATATATGTTATATATGTTATATATAACATATATAACGTCAAACGTAACATATATAACGTATAGTATTCGTCAAAACGTAACATATATAGAATACAAGAAAAATATAAAATAAAGTGCAGAATAAATAGTTGAAAAACAATATGCTAGGTTAAATAAAGATTATATAAATATGTACATAGTATCGGGAAAGCTTGATTGCATGAAAATACATCTGAATAGCGGTGTGCACAGGTCACGTGGGAAGCCACCATCCCAAGTGCTGGCTCTGATGAATGCTGCTTCGTTTGGGATAGTCGCTAAATGAAATAGATAGCAATTACGTAGGAAAATTCTGATTGCTATTCAGGACATAAGCAGCAAAAGGACGAAGATGTCTGTCTTCGTCTAAGATTTCGTAATGAAATAGATTAAATAAATAAAGATGTTCACAGTCTTTAGCTTTCCTGAAGAACTTGTCATTTGTTTTGCGTAAGAAAGTATCTAGTGGCTCGATTTTTAAGTCCCTGTGGAGTACTTCGTTCCGCACAAAGTAATGAGCACTGGTTATCAGTCTTAGAAAACGATTTTGCACAACCTGAAGCTTGTTTAAGTCAGTTTTAGTCACAGTAGTCCAGGCTGGTGAGGCATACGTCATGATAGGACGTATAGGTGAGAGATAGATTAATCGCTTTTTGGCGAGATCAAGTTTTGAAAAGCGTCCTAACATAGGATACAAGCATTTCAGTACATAAATGGCTTTATTTCTCACATTATTAATGTGGTTAGTCCATGTCATTTTACTATTCAGGGTAACTCCTAAGTACTTAGCATATTTCAGAACAGGTATGGGTTCATTAAACATTAGGAGTTGCCTCTTGAGGTTCTTTTTATTTTGCCTGATGATGAGTAGTTGAGACTTGAATGCATTAATTTGTACTTTCCACTTTTTGCACCAGTCTTCTATGAAAGGGATGTGGTCTTGGGAGTTTTTTAACTGCATAATTCATATTTGCAGATTTCACCGCCAAAGCAGTGTCGTCTGCGTAACAAGCTAAAATTAAGTTATTGTTGTAGAGTACAGAAGGGAAGTCTGCAGCATAGATAAGATAGAAAATTCACTATTCCTGAATTTTATTGAAACTAATTTAAAAAGTGGTAGTTTGAAATTAATAACGAAGTTTTCTTAAAGAGTTGACTTTACACCTCAAGTCGTTTCTTTGTAAGAACCCATACCCAGCGTTTCTTCTTTATGTCTATAATCTATAAAATCATTTAAGTGAGTGAAAACTAAGAATATCCCTTAATGGCATTATTTAGCTCTTCTCTTATACTTTCACTCATTTTCTCTATTTTTCTGCCGCATCACAATATTCTGAGGCTATCGCAGATTTTTTAGGAATTTCTTTCTTGATCTTAAAATCATTAAAACGTTTAATAGACATTTCTAAAAACTTTTTTTTTTCATTAAAATACGACATAATTTTAATGATGTAGTAATCATTCCAAGTGATTTCAATACGTACATTTTAACCTTAATATACCGACATTTTCCACCCTCAGGTTACTATTTTGTAGATAATCTGTTCAATATTTGTTATGTAATAAGCTAAAAAATGCCTTTCTAGATTAAAATTATTATTTTTTTTTGTAATACGGAGGCACTACATTATCAAACAACAACATTTATCTTTTACGTCGTAAAGATTAATCAAGTTCCCATTTTTTATGAAAATGATAACTCCTAAATATCTCTTGTGCATGGTCGCATGGTGCTGGCACCAGGGTGCCTGGGCCGAAGGCCCTACCCCTCATCGAATATCATTAGTAGGTTTCTAACAATATGTATACAAAAAATAGCTTACATTAAATTAATAATATTTTTTTATGATAATCTTAAATGGAACAGATGCTCACTAGAACAAAAAGTAAAAAAAGATATATACAATATTCACAAATTAAAGTCTCTATCTCAGCAGTGGTAATTATAATTAAATGTGCAGAAAGCCGAACGAGCTGGTGGTTCTGAAATAAAATACAGAATTAAACAAGGAAAAGTGCGCACTTTTGGTGTGACAAAATAGAGGTATAAAGGTAACAAAAGACAATTGAATACAATAGTTCATCTATAGAAACACAGGAGAGAGAGAGCAGCAGATACAAAGAGGCACATTAAATACAGAGGAGATCG
>KK112424.1:167788-188762 GCA_000611955.2 Stegodyphus mimosarum
GGAAGCCGCTTCTCATTCTATCAATGGCTAGGCAGAATTTTGAACGTCAGTTATTGATACTAAGGAATTAAAAGACAGTTGTTTTCTGTGAATCACGACTAATTTGCTTGAGATCATCTCCTGTCTGCTATGATCAACCAAAAAATCGACTTGTTAACCATCCCTGCTTTAAAGCATATAAATTTCGATAATATACGAAACGTAATTATGGCTATTTATTTCTTACTAGATCCGTGCAGCACGAAACCATGTCAGAATAATGGCAGTTGCGTAGTAGAAAATGGAGCCTATGAATGCAGATGCAAACCTGGCTATTCTGGAAAAATTTGCGAAAACGTTAAATGGGCCATCAACATATTTGATTAGTTAATAAATTATCATTAAACATTTCGCTGGGAAATTCGAACGTATAAGTGACTGAAGACATATTTTTCGTATTTGCTGTGTTACTTATATGTCCATACTTTTCAGGAAACTGAAAGTGTGAAATTACATCTATGATAATATTTGTAAAATGGGGAATCTTTCTATATAATTTCAAATCATTAGTATTTTTTTGCGTGTTTTGCACCCATTTATGTATAAAAACATGGAAAATACTTCGCTTATTGTGATAAACAATTCGGCTAATATGATCAAAATATTGTAGAATAAATGTTTTAAGCAAAAGTGAACTTACCAAATAAGATCAAAATAAATTATAGAAACTGGCAAACGGCAAAGCAGTGTCACGAAGTAAGAGAGTCACGAAATAATTTCATTTTAATTTTAATCACCCATTTAAAATTCAGCAATAATAGTAAACTTATTTGGTATTGATTCTGAATAACTCTCTCGATTTAGAAAGCGGTCATTAATAGGTTCCTTTTCTCCGGGATAAAAAGAATTCAGAATTTTTCCGCCTTATCCTTTCTTCGGAAACAAAATCTACGAAAAGATCACCTAATTTTCCTTTGACTTCTCTAACAGGCACAGTTGCTCAAAGCAACTTTCATATAAAATTATCTTTTCTATAGGAAATGCTGTCAGGCGACATGTCTTCGAGGAAGAATTTCACGTGTCTCTCAACAATTTGTCTACTCATGTATACGGGCCTTAATGCACCTCTAAAAGCACTCAGCAATAATTATCACTTGTAGGTAACTTCTGAATGTTTAACAGTTGTATCAACGTTAAATAGGTGGATGAAATTCCCATTAAATATTTGAAAAGGTTCCACTATAACGAAATGTTTTTTTGTAATCTTTTTGGAAGTCTTTGCGAGAAGGATATCTATTTAACAATAAATGACTGGAAACTAATCATAATTACTTACAGCGAATATGAATAGTAGAACACATTGATATTACCTTGCGATAAAGTCGTTTACTTCTTTTGCAGATCCCTGTAAACCAAATCCTTGCAAGAAAGATGGAAAATGTGACGTCATCCCTACAGGATATAAATGCTTCTGTAAACCTCCATACTCAGGAAAAAACTGCGAAAATGGTAATTCTAAATTAAATGTAACTAAGCTTATTATTAACGTGCATAGTTATTTAAATTACAAACTATTATATAATTGCTGATTTTAACAGAAAACCGAATCGTTCCATAACATATTTGTATTGTGTATCATTTGTTAAGAAATTTTACTCTGACTTAACTCCTTACAAACATTCCTTTGCTTCCACAATGATAGTTTCCAAATTCCATAATAGTTCCCGATTACACAATCATAGTTTATTAAATACGCTTGGTTATTATTTACAATTATTTTGGTGGATGACTTATGTCACTAAGAATTCATAAACAGACAGAAATTATTAAATGTAATCATCTGATAAATTATTCTAAATAACATATTTACATTTTAATGGGTTACAAATATTTCTCTTCTTAATTCTATATAGTAAGTAAAAATTACTTTTGCGTTCTACGAGTTCGTGGATTTTGAATGATTGATGACAACAAATGATGAAGATTAAAAACACAATTTATTCGCCAGTACTACACAGGAGAGTTCCAAACACACGTTAACAGCCGTCGAAAAACTGCTATAAACACGCTGAAACAATCAGCAACATAGTCTTCAGACTATAACGGTAAAGACAGCTACACGGCATAGCACTAAACTACAGCTTTCGACTCGCTTCGGTCGCTCTCAAACTAATCTCTAATTTCAAAACACTACTACTGAACTCAACATATTACTACTTCTGCGTACAGGCAGTGTATATATAGCTTTAACTTACCTTCGAGAATATGCCTGACGAAACCCGCTAAGAATGCTAGCTCCGTCTATGGCATATCGCTAATTTTGTCACAAAATGGGCGATTTCGCTCCAAATCTTGCAAACCTGTCTTTCCTTGCCGT
Organism: Stegodyphus mimosarum; assembly: GCA_000611955.2. NCBI lineage: Eukaryota > Metazoa > Arthropoda > Arachnida > Araneae > Eresidae > Stegodyphus > Stegodyphus mimosarum. The sequence goes on from KK112424.1 coordinate 170,145, forward strand.
TTTCTGGTAACCCTAACCCGGCATTGCGAGAAAACTATCTTACCACAGCTGGGCATTTCGTAGCAAAACTTTCAGTTCAGCACTAAGCAAATTCCAAAGAAAGGTACTGTTAAAGATCAGGCTATATATTCTCGTAAATTAATTGCATGCGCCTATAAAAATAAGCGAATTGTATTAATTTACGAAAATGTTCGAAAATGTTCGCAATTTATATATGATACGACATACGTTTCTTCGTAATCATCACTTTAAAAATTAATTATTATTTCAAGAACACGTGTTTTCATTATAATTTTAATATTTCACATCTGTTTTTGATTATGAAATTTTACATTTGTACCTTAAATCGTTATATAATGCATATCATATATTTCAGTGAGTAAACTTTTACCATATTGCAGCAGATCTTAGCGAAACTAGCATTATTAGCATATGCTATGCTAATAATGCTAGTTTCGCTAATTTGCAGATTTTGATTTTGTAATTATACTGGAATAGGTTTTGGAACTTTCCCGCAATTTATGGAGTATTTTTAGATGGAAACCTCTATTACAGAAAGATCCAAAATTAAGTATGGCTAGAATAATCCAGAATAATATATTAACGCCCAAAATGCCAAGAATGTGACAGAATGGATTAATACTTCATCCCCAAAGCTTCACATCAATATTTTGATCAGCGCATCGAATGCAGTTTCGTGGGATGATTTAATATCAATATAATTTTCAACAAATTATTCTGATTCTGTGCTATACTAACTTAATATATAATTTTACTTTTAATAATCTATCGAAGAATTATCAGTTCATTAAATACTAAGCAGTAACTATTTTCCTGACAAATATCCTCCATATGTATTAAATATTTTATTTAATAGACCTTTGTCGTGGCCAATAAGTTTTCGTATCGTTACTTTGGCAATATATTTCTAAATGTAAAAATGAAAAATATAGAAATATTCAATCTTAGTCGTTTTCTAAAACACATGTGACTTGGGAACTTATTTTTGTTACAAACCTACAATGAATGTAAGGATCATCTATATTGTTAAAAATTTACATAATCGCCTGTAGCAACGGCAACCGCCGTCAATAAAAGGAGGTGCTTTTCCTTGGTAGCAGTTTATTTTCAGTTCGAACCAGAGTAGACCTGCCTGGGGGAGAAGCAAGTGGATGATGGTTCCGGTTCTAGTTCCAGTCCGGCCGTTTAAGTACAAGACGACGAAGGGGGCCAGATGGATTTTGTCTTTATAAGAAAGTGATCTTCACCGTGCTGGAATAGCTGACAATTTAAAGCATTGCCTGGGAATTTGAATGTTTCCACCTAAGATGTTAAATTTTTGTTTATGATGTTTAGTTTTTCCTCAATTTTGAAGTTCTAGTTGAATAAACCTTTAAGTTTTGGACAAGGTTTTGCGTTCTTCAGAAATTTTAGGTTCGAAATAAGATATATCACATAGAATTTAACGGGAAAAATAAACAATATATATATAAAGAAGAAAGTCTGTTGGTTGAAGAAAGTCTGTCTCTAATAACTCAGTCACTACTACAGCTATCGTTTCCAAACTTTCTACAATTCTTTTCTGGGTCGGGGAAAAGGTCGACATCCACTTTTTTCCAAAAACGAATAGCTGAAATCAGAGATATTAATTAAAAATTCGGAAAAACGATCCTTTAGCCCTCATTTTTCCGAGTGGCAACAGTCTTGCAAGCTGGAGATGAAAACTTGCTTTATTTCGAGAGTTGTCGCCACAGCTCGCTTTCAAATCCTAGAGTTGGTTAATGAAAAATTTCCAAGTTTTACGATGAAATAAAAATAATATTGACAAACACTAAATACATTATCCCCGATTCCAAAAATTCGTGCGTAACCATTTCGACTATTCTCATCTTCGAAAGGCTTTAATCAGCCGAAATATTAATTAAAAACTCTGAAAGCGCTAATTTTCGTACTCATTTTTCAGAGTGGCAACAGTCTCGCGCGTTGAAGATAAAATGTTTTATTTCGAAAAGTGTTGCTACAGCTCGCTTTCAAATCGCAGAGTTTGTAATCAAAAATTTGTAAGTTTTACAAAATTTATACATATAAAGAAGAATGCCTGTTTTTGTGTTTGGTTGTTTCTTCGCTTTATTGATTTCTGATCAATTATGATCAGATTTTTGCCACATTTAATCGACTAAAATTGAATATAGGAGAAATATTGGATGGAACTTGAGCTTTTATGATCATTTGATTACAGACGAAAATCTTTAAAAACTGGGCGCCATTGTTGCTCATATTGACAGAGAATTAGTTGTTTTTTTTCCGGCATTTTTTATGTGGGTTCCATATCGCATCAGACTGAAAAATGTATGACTATGAATCTTATTTTTTGCGTCGTTATTAGTAAAGGATTACAGCGGTATCGTTCTTTCTATTGTTAGATGCATTATTCTCAATCTAACTTAACTGTCATCGGGTATTTCCGCTAGTAATAGAATAAAAAAGAACATTTATTAATAAATCACAATTTAAAATAAAAAAAATTGAAATCAGGGCCTCATTCGATTCAGAAAAATGAAATGTGAGCCAGAACTAACTACCAGTAAACAACACATTATCCGTAGCGAAGGTTGTTATTTATAATGTTAGTAATCAATTCTTCCCTCAGCTTGTATTTCAAGCAGCTGAAATAAAGGCACATATTAAATTTAAAAGATGGGAAATCTAAATGCTTAAAAGCGCAACAATTTCGTATAATATCTGCAAATTTCACAATGTGTAAATACTTCTATTTAAAAACGGATAACTAGGTCTTTAAGGCTAAACTTTCACAATCAATTATTTTAAAACTACGCACATTGAAGCTTTTCGAAAATAAATATGCTATAAAGATCTCTTTTTTTGGGGGGCGGGTATGAATAAATTATTTATTCCCATTTTCTTCTTTTCCAGATCCCTGTGTTCCAAATCCATGTACAAATGATGGAAAATGTACCTTAACCAGCACCGGATATAAGTGCTACTGTAAATCTCCGTATTCCGGAAAAAACTGCGAAAAAAGTAATTATTTTAAATAAAACTTTTTTTTGTTTCTCATTAGAAAACACTTTTTTGTACAGATTTCTTTATGCATTTTGTTTACATCTTATATCTCTGTGAATCACATCCGTGCAAGAATGGTGGGAAATGTGAAACAGTTAATGGAATCCTTAAATGCAAATGCGAGAAACCATATTCAGGAGACTTTTGTGAGAGAGGTATCTATTTAGTAGTAAAGTATTTAAGAACTAGAAATTGTGTTTGCATGTGTAAATAAAAGTAAGTGTATAAAACATTATTTATTGACCATGATAAACTTTATTCAGTCTTTTAAAGATCTAATATCTTTCTAAAATCCAAACTTTCTTTTCATTACAAAACCCAGACATGGCAGTCATAGCAAGTGTTGCATAGCCTGAACCGATTGAGATGCACATATACAGCCCCAGCTAAGAAAGTAATGGTTAAAGAGGTTTCTTATTTAAAAGAATAATAACAATAAATTATTGAAATTATAAGTTTTAAGTTTACTGATTCACATAACTTAAAGTTATGTCGCATTGATTTTTTGATGCGTTCAAAACCTAGGAAATTATTTATAATATTTTTTCCCCTGCGTTACTTTTGTAATTTATTATAAAATTTGCAACTCCCTCTACAATAGTCTTAATCATTTTCTACTAGTAATCTGTATAATCTAATTAAAATTATAAATCCACTGCTTTCTCTTTGTACTTCAGCACTGTTGTTCAAATGGAATCATCGAAAACTTGCTAGTATTACTTCGCAAAATTATTTCTGATGGAATGAAATACTTCCACCGGTAAATTCAAAACAACGTTAGTTGAGCAAAGAAATATGTCCTCCAAAGATATTTTCCGTGAACGTATTTTTAATAAATTTTGTGATTAGCTCTTAGCATTTACGGCTAGAATACGGCTTTGAAAATTTCAAAGCACGAAAACATTTTCTATGCGATCTTGGCAAATTCTTTTGTAAATAAAAGGGAAGTACTTGAAGAACGGTTTACTAAGTAAATCAGTAATTTTTCTGCATCTCGTTCCTAGTTTATGGAAATATTTTCAGACAAGTAGCACAATTATGGGAGACCCATTACTAATCATTTTTAGTCTATCCATTACTGATTATCTTTAGTTTTAACATATTTTGATAACACCTACATTGTGTCACTTTTTAAAAGTAGTCAATGAATAACCGGACCGACTCTCTCTGAATTAACTATTGCAGCGGAAGAAAAGTCGATGAGTTGTGTTGTTGTGGTTGTGTCCAAGGCGAGTTCTAAAGAGGGAGATAAAGAGAGAAAAAACATAGAAAGGAGTAGGGACAGGAAGTTAAATAGAGCCAAAGGCATGGAGCATTGCCCTGGCCACGTCCTCAACGCTGTCCGTGAACAGAATGTCTCTAGTGCAGTCATTGTCAATTTAGAAGAAGGCTGCTGAGACTGCAAAACGGGCCAGGAGATATCCAGGATCCAGCTGTGTGCTCGGGCAGTGCATACACTCCGTGTATACATTGGTGACACCATGCAGAATCTTCATACCCCTCAGGTGCCCCTTTTTAGTTTTGTGATTATCGATACCTACCGTTTGTGTGAGGGAAACACTAAATACCAAAGAATTATATCTCCTGTCATCAAGGGAATTTGCTCCTTTAAATATTAAGGCTAGAATAGCACGTTAAGATTAACTAGGTTAGGTTACTTGGATGGCATAAAAAAGCTATCTGCCCAAGGCGAGATATGTCTTTGTGGATGGCATCTTAAGCAAAATTCGCTGTTATTCAAATTTCAATTGCAACAAATCGCGTATGCAGCCAGTATACACTGGTGTGCAAAAATTAAGGACGAAGTCGAAAAATTAGCATATCAGCTGGACGAAGAGGCAGAGCGGACCGAAAGACCAATCAGGAGATTAAGTAAGGTGATGTACGGTAGCACATGCGCAGATATGCAGGTAGACGTAATGGAGAGTGTCTGAGTAGAATAAAGCATGGTGTCGGTGTAAGATCACTATTTCTGGCAAAGAGATTGCACGCTGTATAGCAGTTAAAATCACACCGAGTTGCTGCCTCAGCGAGAAATGGCAAATAATCAATCTGTTAGCGACATCCGGATGCTTTTACCCGAGGTCGAATCATTGGGAAGTTGGAGGAAGGCCGCAGTGTGACAAGTGTGGCTGCAGAGTTCAGAATTGCTCACAGCATCGTTTGACGACTTTGGAGAGAATTTCAAACTACAGGAACAGCTATCCGGGGGTTTAGTAGTGGTCGTCCACGAGGAACGACACCCGCAGATGACCGGTATATTGCCTTACAGGCCAGAAGAAACAGGCGGCAGACAGCGGGAGAAATCGCTAGACACACGACACAGGCGACTGGACGACCGATATCGCGTTTTACCGTGGCCAGAAGACTGCACGGTGGTGGTCTGTTTGCACGACGCCCTGTACGGTGTGTACCTCTAACGCCTGCCCATCGGAGAAGGCGTTCTCTGTGGTGCCGGGAACACCGGAATTGGAGAGACAATGAATGGGGACGAGTACTCTTTACAGATGAGAGCAGATTTAGTCTGAGTTGCGATTCTAGACACATACACATCTGGACAGAGCGGGGAACACGCAATAACCCCTTCAACATCATCAAAAGGGACTGTTTTGGAGGTCGCGGAGTTCTCGTTCGAGCAGACATAATGCTTGGTAGCCGGACCGACCTTCATATCTCCCAAGGAGGTTCGTCACCTGGGACTGCTATTGTAACGAGGTTCTTCTTCCTTACATGCGTCTTTTCACAAGGGCTATGGGTCCTCAGTTCCTCTTCATGGACGACAACGCTCCACCTCATCGCACAGTTACTGTCGAAGAGCTGTTGGAGAGTGAAGATATTGAACACATGGATTGGTCGGCAAGGTCTCTGGATCTAAATCCCGTCAAGCATGTACGGAACTTACTAGGGAGACCCGTGGCAGCACGTAACTTATCGCCAGTAACGATTCCGAAACTGCGATTGGTGCTACAAGAGGAACGAGCAGCAGTGTCTCAACAGCTCATTAACAACCACATATCCAGCATGCACAAATGATGTGAAACCTGCCTAGCAGTCAGGGGAGATCATATCCCCTATTAAAGACCGGATGTTTCTTGCTGGACACCCATCACAGGGATGTTTCGGCCTTCAGTCGCATTGCGCTCCATGCTACTTTTTCAATAAAGCTTCTTTTTATCCTTCTGATTTCTCTTTTAGTAAGTGTTGCCTACATTACTCATGTCCTTACGTATTGGGGATCTTACGGTATTAAATGTGTTGATTTGGAAAGCTTTTGTACAAAGTTATATTGAAAAAACCGTCTCGTCCTTAATTTTTGCACACCAGTGTATTTGCCTGGATTCTAATCCATATCGAATTGCCAGTATTTATCCCTCTTAACCACTCAATATATTCACTAAACAGCTTTAGAAAGCGACATTAAAAATATTAAATTTTCATTACGGATAAACCAAGATTTGCTTCAGAATCCTATAATAAAAGAGTAATTATCTGGCGATAATCAGAACGTTAACCAGCCGGATAAAATCTTTGAACAGCAAGCCTTTTGCTTGAAAGTATGATGATATGAATTCAGATTTCTTCCAAATGATGCATCTATCTACTAGTATTCAGGAAACGTACTGTCATGACTGAAGGTAGTTGAGATCAAATCTCCTTGAACCCTTCACGAAATTCAGCCCTACGGTAATGAATCTTCATTTTCATGTTCCTCATAAAACAGTTTTAGTGAAAAAATGCTTGAGAAGTTTTGTTGCCATGCAAATGGTCAGAGTATGCAGATGCATGCCTTAATGTCACCGAAATTAGTGGAGATGGTGTTATAATATTATCATGAATCTTCTCCAGTTCTTTTCTAGCTACATATTTCCTTACAAATATTCACTTTTGATTCTTTAATTACTTGAATGAAGGGACGAAATATAGCTGTAAAGAATAAATCATGGAGAGAACACATTCCTAAATAAATATTATTTGGATTGTTCCTACAGAATACAGATTTTGTTTTCTGACTGTATATAAAATAGCGGATTAATGGATTAAAAATACGCTTAAATTGTTTTGTTTTATTTATAAATAAATGATTCATTCTTATTAACATTTGCAGTGAACAAAACCGTAATCTTTTCGTTGTTTAAAATTAACTGCTACACATTTATTTTCGGAACAAAAATCTAATTAAGAAAGCAATTTTTAATGTATGGCACTAATAATAACCTAAAACATTTTCTACATCTGGATATACATTTTAGCAATATAGAAAGTAAACACATGTTTTCTGATTGAATGAAATATGCCCAGAGGGAAATTCGAAACAGCGTTTGTGTGAAATAAAGTTTTCTGTGCAAATGAACGAAAAGTAAAACTACAAATTTAAGTAACTAGCTGCCAATATAAGAATATTATTCATTGAAATAACGCAATTAACTAAAATCCAAGTGTTTGAAATTTGCTAATTGTAAATGAAAAGCTAATTGTAAATGATCGTTTTCATGTTTTAATTTTATCAGCTTTAAGATCACGGTTTCTTCTAAGTGGTTCAATATCGGTTCCAAATAAAGACATTATTTAATAAAAAAAACTAACAAAATTATGAATCGTTCAAGAAGTTGTTGCCGCTTATTGGGTCAAAGCTCCTTAAAAATACTTTTTTTTTCTCCCAATATCGCAGAAATTTTTTTGGGGGTATATATGGATGTACACGTCTATTGCAGAAACCACGACAATATAGTATACGTGCACAGTAGAGCCTCACGTAACGAACATAATCAGTTCCAAAAACGCTTTTGTTACCTAAATCGTTCGTTATGCGGAATGTGATTTCGAAAAAGTTACAAGGGGAGTAATTTTAATCTGCTCTCGAAAAACGCTAAGAGTGTATTTAGTGTATTTCTCCAGCAAAGCCAGGACAAGGGTGAGATAAATGAGGTACTTGTCAAGTGAATAGTTACTAGAAGCGCTAGATTAGCTGCGAGGTTTGAAGCATATCGAGAAGCACCACTTTAAAATTGGTGTAGCCTAACTGCGCTGATCAAGTGGTGAACAATAGTCCATTTATCCAGGAATATAGCATCCTCATAAAGCGATCGAAGTTTCCCTCTCCTTTTAGACACCACAGAGGGACTTCATTTTTTCCGAAAGGGACATCTAACAAGACCTCACTTTCTAATAGCTGACGGACTTGTGCTCAGTTTTACTTTTCGAAGCCGCCGCCCAACCCGTGTAGTGGTTAGAGTCGCTGACTGCCGTTCCGAAGCGCCCGAGATAGAATCTCGGAGAAGGCATGGTTGTTTGTAAATGTGCAGTGTCCGAGCGGCATGGATGCACTTTAAATATGCGGCGAGCTTTAAGTTGTCTCGAGAGGTTAGTGCTAGGGTAAGAGGGGTGGGAAACCCTTGGACGCGTGCAACGCGAAGTGCTCCCCATCAGAATCGGGAGCTCAACTGAGCTAAATTGGACTGTCACCTACAAGATGCTCAAGGCTGCTGCCAACGACAAGCGTATCTTGCGCTCCTTGCCACGAGGAATTTCGTGGGCTTGGGCTGACTATAGGTCAGACAAGTAAGCATTAGTCAACAATAAAAACAACTATTCGAAGCCAAATAGCATCCAAGGACAAATAGTGTTGTAATAGTATTTATTCATTATAAATTAAATAATTAGAAATCTTAGAAATTACATTTTCTTATAAATTACATTGTTAAGTTGTTAATGCTATTATTAATTTAACATCTTTTTTATTATAATATTAATACAATCTGAACTGCGCTGGAAGTTTTATAATGGTTAAGTGTCATGCAAACGATTATTCGGTACCGAAGTATGTTAAAAGTTTACTAGAAAGAAATTTGGTTAATTAAAGTGATCATGTAAATGTGTATAGAAATTATTAGGTTGAGATATTTGTTTCCTGGGAACTAGCTGTGTGTTATATTACATTAGTGATAGTATTAAAAACAAGTTAAAATGCATTTTCATTGCTTTTAAATTGATGAAATTAGTTAAGCTAAATGAAATTTTAATTTGAAAAAAAACTTCAAGAAATGTTACATCTAATGGTAAACCAGTGAGGTATGCCAATTTTCCAAGCAAGTCAGTGATAAATTAGATCTATACACTTTGAATTGCAATTCTTTCCAAAGCAGCATAAATAATAAATGCCATTGTAACGACAACGAAACGATAGGGCGAGAAATCCAAAACTGAAGTATCTACGCCTTAATACCAATGGCAAATACGTATGTATATATATATATATAAATGTGAATTAAGTGTAAAATATGTAAAGGTTCTAATAAAATTAAACAGCATAAAAGTAAAAAAAAATATGTTTAAATAAAAACTTGACATGAAATAAATTATAACAGTATTATTATACACTTAGAATTATTTACATATAATCTTAAATTTTTGATAAATTCAAATTAATGTACTAAAAGAAATTTCTAAAACTTATCTAGAATACAACTTCTGTCAGTAATTCGGATCCAATAATCAATATGTTATCTTATTCTTCACGTAAATCAATTTTAACAAATAAAAATAAACAAATAAAAAAGGTTTGCATGGGTTAAATTGGCTTATTTTTATTTATTTATTTAGCCTAAACGTTTTAGCCCAAAGAGGTGTTATACCCAAAGGGATATTAGTCTCAAAACGGCATTTTACGTCGTTTCACTTTCTACTTTGGTTCATTTTTAAACTGTTGCCACCAAATATTATCACCGTGTATTTTATTTAAAGAAACTAAACAACGAAGAATCTTCATGAATGCACAAATGTTTCTCGCACTGTGAAAATAACAACGGTACCTAGGACCATCAAATTTTTCATAACGTAGTCCTCCAACCGACGGAACCGAATTCTGAATTTGTTTTATTACCTATTTCAAATTTTGTAAAAATTTAACGAATGTTTGATTAAGAAACCTAACTATTTCAAAACGGGCAGTGCCAACACTGTACGAAAAAAACATTTTTGTCTCCAGCGCGCAAACTCTGTATAAGAAATTCTAAAGATATGCTGTGTTGCTCTTTTTTAATATTTTGTGATATTGCTGTTGAATTTAATTCTATGTGGTTTATTGGCGAAGAGCATAATATTTAATAAATAAAATTAACACTCAAAACGTTAAAAAAACGCCCTTTTGGGAGTAGTATAAAATCTGAAAGCTTTCGGATTTTCTTTTTTTTTTTCTTCTTTTTTTTTTAAGTTTTATTTTTGGTTTGAAACGTACCTTCGCTTTTCAGTAAAAGGGAAACCTTCTGAGTAATGCATGGAGACGCTCATATCGTTAAACGCTTGAAATTCGGAATTAATCTTCTGGAATTAGTATTGGATGTAAATTAGATCGAATAATCCGTATTTTAATATTATGAATGAAAACGCTTCCGGATAGACTGCAACGAAGTATCAATTAATGCCAATTGAGTTAATTTCTGTGCTTTCTGTTAAGGGATATACAAAGAAATACGCTAAGGTAAAATTGAAAATTACAAAGGCAAAAAATTTTGTATTTTTTAAAGTATATTTAAATAAGTTAAAAATATATACATTACCACATAAAGACACATTTTTCTATGCAGAAAACATGTATTATTTCCATATTAAATATGTATGGAAAAAGGAAGAGATCTTGATAGGTTTGTTCAATTTGGATTATGGCGAAACGAACGAAGGTTTTCTGTCTTGCTAAGGGATGCTTTTGTGGAGAAATTTTTAAAAGTAAATTAGCCCATATTCACATTAAACATGAACGAACACAGCAAAAACTTTCATGCAGCCAGCCTTGTCACCGCGATTTGAACTCGAGTTATATAATTAGTGTTTGCTAGTCGAAAGTTGTATCAGGAATATTTTTAACGTAGGCATTTACTAATGCTATTGTGAAAGAAGCTTCAGAAAACTTAAAATATAAAAACAAATTATGTGAAATCTCCTCTTGATTCAAAAATCTATTAAATATCATTATTTTTTATATCGAGAAGAATTAAATATTCAAGCTGGAAAAATGTGTTGTCGATTTCATATCGTTAAAAAAATAAAAAGAAAATTGCAAAAAATACACTTGAATAATAATATAATACTTTTCACATTAATTGTAGTACTATTTATATTATTTTAGTGTTATTTGCTATTTATCAAAACGGTAATCAAAAACATGCAGTCTACCGTTTTCATTCAAAACTTATAAGTTATTGCACGTGTTACTTTTCTGAATACATGAAGTTGGGCCCACCAGCGGCCGAGCGGTAAAAACCGCTGAACACTGGTAGTTCGGTCCGGGGTTCGAGTCTCGCCGAACGGGCTGGCTGCATAGGCGTTTTCGTGGTTTTCCCCATGTGTAACGTGAATACGAGCCAGTTTCCCTTAAAAAGAACTCCACGGGGCATCCCTCCCTTTCCGTGTAGTGCCTTAGGGCGGAGCACGTAATATAAGGAATACATGAAGTTGCAAGATCTGTCTCTTTTATTCCACATACACCACACATCGATCATATAATAAACCTGGCGAATTCTCGCACAGGTGGGAATAAATTACCAGCACAGAAGAAGGATGAAAAGTAACCCTTTATTAATTCAATGTTTAACAGAAAGGCATGATCTTCGTGCATTACAAACCACCGTCAGCTTGCGGTGAGAATCTTAAATGTCGAATATAACGCAAGTCGAATCTGAAAGAGAATAGTGCTGGATTAGCACTTTAATGTACTACTAACAGGTTGACTCTCAAAAACCTAACAGGCGTGATGATAATCTGAAATGGCCAAATGGCTTACTAGCGAGATGCCAACGAAACGTGCGCTGGCTAGCGAAAGCACGCTCTGAATAAACTCAGAGGTTTACTTTAAATTTACATCGTGGCGAGAAAATACAAGGGGAAGTTGAGAGGCTCAGGAAAGGTGTCAAATTTAAATTAAATTTTTAATGCAAAATAAGAGAAACCCTAGAAAGTTATAATTGAAAAATATTAGAAGAGCTTTGGTATGTTTTAGTATAGTACGCTTTGTTGAATATAAAAGTATACTGATAAAATTAATTAAATATGATTGCCTATAAATGCGCATTTAACTCTTTGTTGAATATAAAAGTATACTGATAAAATTAATTAAATATGATTGCCTATAAATGCGCATTTAATTCTTTGTTGAATGTAAAAGTATACTGATAAAATTAATTAAATATGATTGCCTATAAATGCCCATTTAACTCTTTGCCTCAGGTAAAAAAATAGCTACGCAACGGTCTGTTCATGTTTCAGTACAGCATGGTCTCTAAATCTTCCTTTACAAATGAAGGATTTTAGCTTTGGCTTCCTTGCGCAGCTAGCTTTGGTTTTGCGGAAGATTTAGTTTTCAAGGAGCTGTCCAAAATATTTAGTTTCTCCCTCTTCCTCACGGGGGTCCTGAATTAAGGTATAGCATGCATTATTACTGAATACATCTGGTATTTTATGACACTTTGGTGCTATTTTGGTTTGGTTAAGATTACCTTGCTTGACTATAGTCTGGATAACTTTCAATTTCTTAAGAAGGACCTTGATATTTGCAGTAGGAATGAACCATTCCTGTTTTCTTTTCTACTGAAAAACTTTACCTGTGAACTTCCATATGCTGCTGCTGAAAGTTAACTTACAATTCTTCACTGGTAAAGCAATATTAAGAGATGTGATTATTTGCTGTTTTCTATGTTGATTTTGAAATTATTCACTGACTGGTTTTTGCATTTATTATTATTTATTTCATTACTTCTTTCACCATAACATTTGTTATTTTATATTATTATTTATTGTCATGAACAGAAGTTAAAAATAACTTAGTTTGAAGTGATGATAAGCGAAATTTTCGTATGTGATTCCTTATATGGTACATTTTTAGGCCGTTACGTGCTTTTTATACGCGGGGTGTTCGCTATACTAGATACCACTGCTGTATGTTAAGATCAAACACTCAAATACTCTTCTTTAAAAGGATTTGCAGAAGAAACATGTGAACATTTTAGTGGATGTATAAAACATTCATATTTTACAAATATAAATGCATCTTTTATAGAATTCATGAAAAGCATAGAGACGCAATTTACAATCTTCTGCTCTAAAACATTGTTGATCATTTAGCGGGCTTATGAAACACCAAAGGCCAAGCAGTAAAGCCACGTAACACTGATAGTTCGAACCAGATTCAAATCTAGAATGGACAGGCTGCATAGGAATTTTCATGATTTTCCGCAAGTGTAATGTGAAGAGAAATCAACTTCCTGTGTGGGCAGATAGTCCATCAATGCTTTGTAGTAGCATAAATAATTTCGGGAGCTTTGGATAATCAGCAAATACCGATATTTGTTTACAAGATATGTAATAATTATAAATTAAGTTATCTTTCTGTTTGGTTGAACATTGTTCAAAAAGAGAAATATGAACTAGTGTAAACATGAAATAAATAAGAAACATTTTTTATGATCGAAATTATTCATAAATAATAAGAAATCCAACTACCAATAGCTAACGACATTAAACTACAAAGAAAGATTTCTAAAATTCTCGTACTAGCTATAAATAATACAGTACAAAGTCCGAGATCCGCACTCATCGGGACTTCGGCGATTCCGAATATTAGATTATCAGTTTAAATCTAGTTAGATGTTACGCAGAAATTATAAAATTAAAATTCCAAATAGTGATTTATGAAATAATGAGTATTTATGATCTAAAGGATATCACAATTTACAATAAAAAAGCTTAATGTTTATTTGTTTACTTTATTAAAGATAACTTACAGTGTAAGTTGTTTCAGTTGCGTTCTTTTTTGTGCCAATACTTTTTCTCTTTAATTCCAGAAACCAACTTAATTTCTCGTTCAGTTAATTGCTGCGCCGAGAATTGCGACTAACTTGCAAGCGAATTTTTTTCGTTTTCGGTAACCTCTCTGTCACTTCTTTACTATTGGTAGCGGTATTTTCTGAATTTAGAACCATAACTACAGATTTTGCCTTACGCTAATTGATTGACGATTGGGGCATTATCATCACAATAAAAACTGCTGTTATATCATGTTTATTTATTTACTGCTTCTTCACATTGCTTTACAAAATCCATTAATTGGAAAATTTCACCTTTGGTTGGCGATATTCGCAGTCCTTCAAATTCGCGGCTGTCGACGTGGCTCAGCGCTAAATCGCCAAACGCGCGGGAGGTGACATCTAAACTACGTGTTAGATGATGTCACATCAAAGATACGCCCTTTACGCTCAGTAAATTTGTGCGCATAAATGGAAATATAGTTCTGCGATCTTTAAATATTGACATGTAATACCTTTCCAATAGACTCTTGCGTTTATTTTAAATCACTGAGAAATATATGAGATTTCAGTTTTAAATTAGCTGTGTTAATATTTGCAATACATTTCACCCAATAACTAATGCAATGTGCTTTAATTTCTACATTGCATTGGAAAAAGAAATTAATATTTGCCGCTGTATATATATATTATTCAAATAAAGAATTAATGAATTTAAAATTAGGAACCATTTTGTAATCAATATTACATCTTGTATTATTTTATTGTACATCTGAAGTGAATTTGGTTTAAATATAAATTATTTACATAGTTTTTGGATGGAAGAACTATCATGTAGTATATTTAACCAGAAGATCTACTGGAAGATTTTTTATAGCTTTATATGTTCATATTTTTAAATATGTATATAATTTTGTTCTGAATAGTTTTGAAAAAAATATATTGCACCCACACTAAATTTGAATAGTAAATTTTTATCCTGTGAAATAAACTCAAATTTTAATTTGAATGAACTGTTGTGAAACTGCCAAGGTATTTTCATAGAAAGCTAATATCAATTCAAGGCTTAAAAAGGACTTCAAAAGTCTGAGCCAATTAAGAGATGTATTTCTGTTGAGTTTCCAACGTCAGCTAGTTTTATTTGCTTTTGATGCGCTAATTTTCTAATCCATTTTGAAGGCACCCTTCGTAATGCAATCAATTACTATCGCCCTGACTTTTAATAGTTTTATGAGCTTCGGAAATGTTCTGCAGTTCAATCTCCACTACATCATAAATCTGCTTTTCTGATGTTTTATTTCCAAACGCATAAATTAGAAGCGCTTCCCGTTTCAGCACCGGTAGACATAACATTTCGACTATATCGCGCCTGACGAAAGTTCGAGTGGCGCCTCCATCAATCAGACAATGTATCTGAACTTTACCCCCAGTCAGTCTGGAATTTGTGACAGCAGTGAAAGTTTGCAAATAAGCTGTTGATTCCGAGTTATTTTCTTCTATTTTATTTTCATTACAAAGTAGGGATAGTGAATGGGTATTTTCGGAAAGAGTTTCAGATGTAGAATTTTGATCGAGAGAAGAATTAGGTTTTAATTTCTCTTGTTCACAAATTAAATAATTATGGGGTTGTGAATTGGTGCAAATTTTACACTGGTGATTATTCTTTTTAAAGCAGTTCCTTGAGATGTGTCTTTTACCCATACAAAAAAAACATCTTCCTTGACTTAATAACGATTTTTTCCTTTCACTAACACTTAAAGGGCAATTTTGGTTTTGGTGCAATTTTGAACAAAAAATGCAGTTTCGATTTTCAGCAGTTGAAATAAGTGCTGAAGTAGTAGGAACATTTCTTTTAGGAGAATATGGGTATTTCGATTTTGAATAAGTATAATTATTTACCGGCTTACGGGTTACGTTTTCAGAAACACCGTTTCTCTGATTTCCTAGCAAAAGTGATGTTTCACGACATTCAATTTCTTTTCGTAAAAATTCTATCAAATCCTTAACATCAAATAATTCCTTTGTTTTGCGTTGTGTATTATATAACAAATTTAATTCTTCGGGAAGTTTTTGTAAAATTATCGGTGCGAGGAGACTGCTGTACGTACCAGCAGCCACACCTAAGGATGTTAGAGATCTAACTTGTATTTCAATAGGGTCATACATTTTTCTTAAAGCAGCTACTTTATGTACAGTTTTAACGGAATCTATTAATAACAATTTATTCATATAGCAAGAAATAATAAAATCTGTTCTTCCGAAACGCTGTTTTAGCAATGAAATACAAGAGTCATAGTTCTTCTCAGTTATAGCAAACCCTGACACAGCAACTAAAGCAGTTCCATTTAAATAAGTTTTTAAATATGCAAACTTTTCAATATTGCTAAGAGGATCGTTGGAGTGTATCGGAACTTCATAAGAATTCCAAAAATCTAATCAATCGTTACAATCTCCACTAAATGTGGAAATATTTATCCTAGGAAGTTTTACCAAGGAGTTTTCGTTTTTAACGCGATTTTCACTTGTACGATTCGACTCGACATTATGGAGCAGGTCATTTTGTTTTACCGGATTTAATTGTTTTTCTAGAGAAATAATGCATCTATCTATTTTCGTTTTCAAAGTAATGCCCGTTTCTTTATATTTTTCATTAGCGGTCAGTTCCTTATCTAATTCTTTAATGTCAATAACCCCTTCAATATCCTCGTTTAATTTGTTCAATTCTTGTATTTTATCAAGGAGTTGATTTTTCATACTATGTAACTCATCAATTTTATTTTCTATAGTAAAATCTACGCTTAACTGACGGTCAATTACAGTTTCGATTTTAGTCACAAGTTTTGAGAACAATGTTCTGACCGTTGTTCTTTTCGTTTTTATTCTTTCTATATTCATATTTCCCTTAATTCAATAATTCAGTATCTTATTCTTGGTTTAAAATAAATAATTTTTCTAGACTAAATTAAATGAGGGACTTACCTCAATCAAAGTAGTCGCATCGGAATCCCAATATTCCATTACTGGCCAGCTCAGAACTGTATACATCACGTCCGGGTCGCATATAAGCAAAATGTACACTGCTAGGACAACGGCTTGAATTTGGCCAATGACAGTCCAGATGAAGGTCACCATTAACTCCGCCCACACGAGTGATGTCATATTTCTGACGTTTCATTACATTCTATTGTTCGGCTTTACGAAGGTCGTTCTTTGAATGTACATTTAGTTTTTAGGAATGAAACTGTTTGTATATATGCATATATATCTGTATATAACGATTTAATGTTTGTTTCGGAATATTAAGGATTACTCGGAGCTTAATTGCTCCGGAACCCAGCTATTGTAGTTCATAGTTTTGGGGATATGTTCTAATTCTAGCAGGAGCGCACCGGAACCTTAAATAAGAAGGTTCCAGCACTTCTTTTATGTAACTCAACAACAATTTCAGTAGAAATTTGATATCGAAAATTTTATTTTTTCAATAAAATTACATTAAAAATCACATTAAATTTTAATTTATCTCTTTACATTTTATTTAATTTTAATTATTTAATTTCTTTAATTATTTAAATAGATAATAAATTAATTACGAATTAATTAAATAATAATTATCAATTAAACAATAATTCATAAATATTAATATCAATTAAATAATTATTAATTAATTTGATAATCATTAACTGTTTAATTTTTAAATTACTAATAATTTTAATAGTCATTTTGTTCATTTATTTACACTTCTTCCTCTTTCCTAACGGTCTTCCATAGGGCTCCGGCGCTTCTACTTTTAGAAATTTAGCTCTGGGATTACTCTACTGTTCCAATACAAAATTAGATCTAGTCAGATGGAAGGTACTCATGGCTGGAATATGCATGTGAAGTGTGGTTTACAAATTATTCTGCATACTGATAATCAGAAACTTTTAAGTAATGAAGAGTTAAATCATCTAATACATCAAATGTACCTGCGGGAATTAACCGAGTAAAATTATCTTTTCTTGGTTAAAAATGCTAATTTGTGTCGTAAAATTAAGAGAAAAAAGCTTTATAGATTATTCGTTGGAAATCTGACATCCTGAAAAATGGCCAATGGAGAAAAATGACCAAAAGGAGAAAGATATATATATATATATATATATATACGCATACATACACCCTCACACACATATATATGTGCACACACACATATACTGATACATATAATTCATATATAATTATATATTGAAAATAATTATATATATGTATGTGTGCTCATACTCACACATATATATATATACACAACCATGCGTATAGAGAGAAATTTTATAAAGTTCGAGACATAAATTTGTATTCCTTCTCGAACAGTAAGGAAATAATACTTTAAAGAAAATTTAAAAAATAGCATCACTGGAGCAAATTTAGATTGCAGAGTAAAAATGTTGTTCATTCAAAGAACGCATTTCGTAACGCCCAACAGAATGTAAACAAACGTCAGAGATATAACATCACTCATGTGGGCGGCGTTAATGGTGACGCTCATCTGAACTGTCATTGGCCAAACTGAAGCCGTTGTCCTAGCAGTGTACATTTTGCTTATATGCGTCCGAGTCACCAAAAATGTATAAACTTATGTCCATGTTCCAAAGTTATTCCATTGATCAATCAATTATTCCTTTTCTATTTTATTAATTAACATAATAATAAACAACTTAACAAACAAAAGCTTATAATATACACAGTCCAGTCACATTAATGTGACCAT
>KK112425.1:13048-29643 GCA_000611955.2 Stegodyphus mimosarum
ATGGAAGAAAGGGTAAAACTTATGCATTTGTTGATTATGGTGATAGACGAGATGCAGAGGATGCCATAAAGTATGAAAATGGACGAGAAATTCGAGGCCAGAGCATTGTTGGGGAATGGGCTAGAGGGCCATCCTATCGCTCAGGGGGTGGTTCTAAATATCAGCGAAGTTCAAGTTATAGAAGAGAGAGTTTAGGTCATCGATGTTCGACACTCTCCTCCTGTAAACGTTGTCCTTTACAAATCCGCAAAGGAAAAAGTCAGCGGCGTTATATCAGGTAATCTGGGTGGCCAAGGAATTGGACCTCCTCCCTCAATCCATCTTCCTGTAAAATGGCCATTCAAAGAGCTACGAACGATGATACCCAAATGAGGCGGTGCACCATCTTGTTGCAAAAAGACATGTGGCTGAAGCTCTTCTAGTTGTGGAAATACGAAGTTTTCTAACATGTCTAAGTATACGACTGATGAGACCGTCTTTTCTGTAAAAAAGAAAGGCCCAATGACTCGGTCGTGCATTAGTCCACACCACACATTAACCTTTGGGGAATCCCTTTGTGCCTCACGGTGTTCATGGGGGTTTTCAGATCCCCATATGCGCACATTATGGCGATTAACAATGCCAGAAAGATGAAAGGATGCTTCGTTGGAGGAAAAAAAAAAGAGAAAAATGCAATTAATAAGCAAACGATATTTAGAAAAGTACAGATATTTGGACTGGAAAATGAAATTATCTGAAATTAACCACACGCGCTGCCGATATTTACAAAAGTAAAGATATTCAAACCTGAAAAGGAAAATATATAAGTTATTCTATCAATAAATGCCATAAGTTTGCTTATACCGTCATTATTTTATAAGTTATTAAACATCAGAATGAGTCCGGGACTTTATAAACACCCTGTATTACCAACAGTTTCAATGCAATGTGAGAATTTGTCTCTTGGAGAACGTGAATTCTTTCACTCTCACTTTTGTTGTTTAGTCTTAAAATCATTTGTATGAATCACGATCGGAGATATTAACTTCGTATAACATGTATAGATGAAATTGCAGATGGTTTGGCTTATTTGATTATGGCAAAGCTCGCGAAGGCAATCTGCCTAAGGGAAGGGATGCCTTCGTGGAGGACTTCCAAGGGAAACTGGCTCGTATCCACAAAACTGCATATTATATACCACAGGCCAGACCTGTCCGGTGAAAAAGACTGTGAATGGCTTTGGAATGAACAATAGAACAGAAATAATGATCAATAAATTAATCCAATAATATTATTTTTACTATAATTCGTGCGATACTTTTTTCTTCTTTCTTTCATCTAGTTTTTAAAGTCAATCTCAAAACTTACATTTGTACATCGTAATTGAGGTTGTAGTGTTTCGTCAATTAAAGAACTTGTGATTTATGTTTCGTTAACTTCATTTTCGAAAAACAAGACTGCGACATCATGTTCGCAGCCAAGCCCTAATAATTTCGTGCGTGTTGCTAAATCTATGTGAGGCCTCACACTGTCGTGGTGGAACACGATTCCTCTGCGATTTGCCAATGCTGGCCTTTCTCTCTCTCTCTCTCTCTATATATATATACATTTAAGGCGAGAGCACACACATACACACACATGTATATCTACGCGAATACTTCATATATACACATTTAGGTCTTTTATAATCGTTCAGAGTTTGAGCGCAATTGGTAGGCTAAACACGCGGAGGAAAGGAAACTCACGCACGTAAGGCAAATAACAAACATTTGGAACGCACGAACGCACTTTTGACAAATTGTTTCTTCTTCCTTCCTTCCCGTTCTTTAATTGCTGTTTGTATGCCAAGAAATATTATATTTTAGAGCCTTTAGTCATTTTCTTTGCATTTTATGGACTGAATTCAGAATTTAAAAAATATATAAAACATATATTACAAAATTTGCAATGGGAGAAATGAAATACATAAGACAAAATCTTCTAAAATTAAATAGAGGAAATCTGTGAAAGATGGTATAAGTTATTAATTTCAACACACTTAACAGTAAATAAGCAGTTTTTGTAGTTACTTAATACTTAGTCAATGGTAGTTAAGAACACCTGCAATAATTATGCTAAATGTTTACTAAATTTAATTATGTTAAATTTATTCCCGTTATAAATTTTGCGCAACGAAGCTGATCGAAATGAATACTAAATGCTTTACTTTGTAAGGAATAATCGCATTTCCCCGTTTATACTCTCGTGATTTAAGGGGTTAACATATCAATCCAGCATTGGAATGTGTGTAGTTCGAATCCCAGGAAAATGACATTTGATTTATTGCTTAAAAAATTAAAATTGTCTCTGTATTGATGCCCAAGCTAAAATGTGGTAGACAATAATTCGTCATTATTTGGATTTAGTCGACAGGTTTGCGGCCTTACTCAGTCGACATTTAAGTGGAGGAGAATATAAAGAATTATCTCATTTTCCCTTGCATGTGTTAACTACTAGTACAAGCAATTAGATCTCCAGTTAGTACTGAAAGACCCCTGTCTCGAATACCAACTACGGCGCAACTGATTACTCATATTTCCTGCTCCAAAAATTCCAAATAGTGTCTTCAGAATTCGAAGAATTACCGTACCCCCTCCCCCAATGCATATTCTTTTGGTTGTTACCACTTTCAGGTAGGAGTTAAAAAATCCGTGGTTCGAATCTGGGCAATTTATTTTCTATGTTTCCGATCCCAAAATATTTAACAGTTTATACAACTTCACATCTGAAAAGTTACTATCAACGGCTATATACACAGTCCAGTCACATTAATGTGACCATCTGTCAAAAGCCAGAATAACCACCTTTCGCAGAGCGGACTGCTGCGAGACGTGCAGGAAGAGAGTCACATAGGTCCCTGAAGGTGTTCTCTGGGATATTGAGCCATGCCGACTCTAATGCCGTGGCCAGCTGCGCTAGATTACGCGGTTGAGGATCCATGGCGCGAACAACTCGATCGAGATGGTCCCACAGATGCTCGATTGGGTTTAAGTCAGGTGAGTTTGCTGGCCAGGGGAGGACGGTAAACTCATCCTGGTGCTCTTCGAACCACGCACGTACACTGGCAGCTGTATGGCACCTCGCATTGTCCTGCTGGAAGATGCCATCATCCTGAGGAAAAACAATGCGCATGTAGGGGTGAACATGGTCCGCAAGGACAGATGCGTACTTGTATTGATCCATTGTGCCTTCCACAATGATCAGTGAACCTAGAGAATGCCAGGAAAACATTCCCCAGACCATAATGCTCCCGCCTCCAGCTTGGACCGTTCCGGCAATGGTTGCAGGGTGGTTCCTTTCAGAGGTTTCACGCCTTATACGCCAACGTCCATCTGTCCGATGGAGCATAAAACGCGATTCATCCGAAAACGCAACCTGTCGCCACTCAGTGGACGTCCAGCTGCTGTACTGGCGTGCAAATTCTAGCCTTCGCCGTCGATGAACAGCAGTCAGCATAGGTGCACGAACCAGGCGTCTGCTTCGGAGGCCCAGACGCAGCAATGTTCGCTGAATAGTACTTTGGGAGACACTTTTGGTAGCCCCTTGGTTCATTTTGGTGGTCAGTTGCTCAACGGTAGCCCGTCTATCTGCCCGAACGCATCTCCGCAACCGTCGTTCGCCTCTGTCATCTATGGCCCGTGGTGCACCACATTTGCCACGTCGCTGATTTTGGACAGTTCCATTTTGCCATGCACGGTACACTTTTACCACGGCGGCACGCGAACAGTTCACAAACTCAGCCGTTTCGGAAATGCTTCCACCCTTGGCCCGAAAGCCAATGATCATGCCCTTTTGGAAGTCGGATAAATCGCTTCGTTTCTGCATTACGCCGACGATTGAAATGTTTTCCGAAGCCCTCACACACCCTTTATATACGCTGAACTGCACTGTGCTGCCACCTGCCTTCTGTGATTGGTTATTTAACTCTGACATGGAATGTACGTGGTGGTCACATTAATGTGACTGGACTGTGTAGAAGGAATATGCACAATAAGAGTATACACTGTATTAAACTCTCGCAAATTCCATGGCTTCCTGAGGAATTTAGTTTGTTTTAAAGTAAGCAAATTAATGTACTGTAAATATCAGGTTAATCATCGTATAGAATTCTTACATGGTGGGTTACATCAATATAGAAACTATTCTTAGTTTATCAGTAATTATTTCGAGAGCCTTACTTAAATAACTTCCGCTTCTACGGCGAATCAGGTAAACAAAGCATAAACTAAATCTGAGAGTCTACTAGTGTAAAAACGAATTCTATGGATGGTTGAAAGAAATAATAAGTCTACTGTTATCGCTAAAGAAACCCTAGAATTCGAAAAATATACTACTCTTCGAGATGTTTATTTTCAAACAAAGTTTCGTATTCTCTCCCGTTAGTTTTCCTTTGCTATTTGCAATTAAACACATTGCGGTTGTAAAGAAAGCTTTAATTTAGAAACGGAAGAATGGCAACATCGCGTAAACTTTATGTTCCGAAAACTGAAATACTAACTCTTGTATTAGGTATTTTCGGCTTCACGAACTTCGCATAGATTTGTTGGTTTGACTTTCGCGCATTTTCCAGACTGCTGAATGCCTTCGTGGAGAACTTTCTAAGGGAAACTGGCTCTTATACACTGTCTTCTTAGAGAACACATGGAAAAAACCACGAAAATGCTCATGCAGCCAGCCCGTTCGCGGGATTCTAACCTTGGACCGAACTACCAGGGTTCAGCAACATTACCGCTTGGTCGATGGTGGGCCCTGTATATACTGTGAGATGAATATAAAAGATTCATTAGGCGGGAGATGTAACTCAAATTTTCTGGAATTCAAATCCGTGAGGAATTTGTAAATGAGTTTTGGCGAAAACAACGATTTTGTATACATTCTTATCTTACATATTCTCGATCTTGTATACTGTCTTAAACTTATAAGATAGTTTTAAATGTTCCGATTTTTAAAGTCTCGAACTCTTTGTTTTAAAAATAATCCTTATATTATTCATTAAAGGAAAAGTAAAATTGGACACTATCATCATTTTACTATTAACTGGAGACATTCTAGCTTTTGTACCAATCTCAACTGACTTGTACACTGCGAAAAAAAAGGGGGGATGGTTCTATACCCATTTTACTGGGTCGATTGACGAAATTCAAATTGCGTTTTTCATGTCCTGAAAGCGCGACTTAGGATATATGTATTAGATTTATATATAGCATTGTTCTAACATAGGTATTTTGACACAAAATTGGTTTTTTTCTGGAATAACATACCAAGTTTTTCCATATTTCGATTTTACGACTCAACTTATGTCCAAATATTAAATTTTATAAAATTTGGTGAGAAATTTACGGAGAAATTAAAAAACTTATATTGGAGCATTTTTTCAGTTTGCGCCAAGAATAATTCAGTTGGCGAATTTCTTAATTTATAGCAACTTATTTTCCTTTCCCTTTTTTTATTGTATACGAGCGGAAAAAGTTCACGTCTCCATATTTTCAAATAATTTTAACAAAGTGCGTAAACCACATTTGGCGTTATTATCGCTTGCGACGAATATGTCAATTTCAAAACACGCCAATGTGTAAATTCAAGCATATCTTAGGAAATTTTGAATAAAAAACTCTAATTTTTGCAAGTGTCCTTAGAAATACATCTAGTTTAAGATGAAGTTAAAACTTTTATAGGTTATATATAATACATGAAGTTTTCGAAAAGTATATAAAAATATTTAAAAATACAAATTTTAAAAATAAATCACAAAATGTGCGAATTATATTTGGATTAAGCCCAAATTTGGAATTCAGGAAGAAGGAATCAAGTAAGTTTGATAAAAAAAGACATATTAATAAATATGTATCAAATTCAATTAACATTAAGAAGCTAAAATTTTGAGAGCTATTTTTTTTTAAACTACTCGTGCGATTTTTACAAAACTTGGGAGTTTGGCATAATTTGAGCCGTAGAGTAGACATATGGAAAACGATTGGCCCGTCATTTCAGAAAAGGTCAGATTTTGTGTCAAGATACCTATATTAGAATGATTTTAACAAAATTTGAATTTAACAAAATTTCTATTCGTAAAAATCAATTTAAATTTAACAAAATTTCTATTCGTAAAAAGCAATTTAAAGTAAAAAATTAATTATAGAAATACGTTTAAAAGAAATTATAAATAATTTATATTGCTGCGAACTAATCTACAATATCATTTAAATTCTGAGAACATAAGTAAATCAAATGCAAGTAGCAAAATCTATTAACAAATATAAAATTGTAATAAATTTTTTTTAAATTCTAAAAATAATAAATATGCATAAGTGAATAATTGTTGTGCTGGCAGAAGACAGACTTATCAAGGGGAAGTTGCCCTCAAACCTAACTCTTCAATTATTCAATTCGTGTTTCGTCATTTATGAAGGCAAGTGTAAAATTCAAAACCAAATGTAAAAACAAATGATGTGACCTACCAAAATTAATTCAAAGAAGTGGAACTTTTAGAAAAGTACAAATCAAAGCCAATACAAAACAATACCCTTTATAATACCAATTTTTTAGAAAACCAATTTAATTTAGAAACTCTTGCCCACAAAAAACTTCCCCGACACGAATATGCATATAAACAAAAAAGATACAGAAACTATTAACATACTAAAAATAAACTAGAAACTAAATTAAATAATACTAAAATAATATAATAAAGGCAAGTAAAAAGTAAGTTTTAAATTAAATTAATTAATTTACCATTAATTCTATTGGAGTGTGGACAAGTAGCAAGTCAGATTAAGTGATGTAAAGTAGTGTTCCTTCTATTTGTAAAAGAGGGCGCTAGTAAAAGGTAAAGTTGAGTGATAAGCTGATGTATGTAACAACCATTTAAAAAACTATTTAAAATTATTATGCTGCAAACTATATGTAATGTAAAAAGTGTGTTCTGTAGCTAAAAAAAGGTTTTAAATCTGTGTAGTAATGTAAAAATGTGTGTGAAAATGTGTAAAAATGTATAAATTGTGAAAAAATAAACTGTTGTAATGTGAAAAATGGTTGCAAATTACTAAGGACTGTAATAATTTTTTTAGTAAATTTAATTTAAGAAGTATTTTTGAATTTTAATTTAGAAAAATTAAAAAAATTTTTTTGAAAGTAAAAAGTATTGTAATATTTAATCATATTAAAACTGAATTTAAGATGTGAAATAAAACTTACTAAATACTGGCCAAAAAGTTAAGGAAAAAGAGAAAAAGATTAAAATTTTCACTCAATTCGGGCTATAATTGAGACTTTTGAAAAGAGTTGGCCCTCTATTAATAAAAGGAAAGAATCCAGTATTAAATATACATTTTTACAAATGTTTACAAGAAATATTTACAAGATAATCCCTTAACTCTTCAAAATCCTTCATTACCCTTTAGTTAAGGTTTAAGGTAATGTTATCATACTATAAAGAGTCAATAAATTATAAAGAAAAGTTAATGCCTGTTTTTTTAATGATATATATAAATCTAATATATATCCTAAGTCGCGCTTTCGAGACATGAAAAACGTAAGCTGAATTTCGTCAATCGGCCCAGTAAAACGGGAGATATAGAACTGTCTCATTTTTTTTTCGCTCAGTGTACATGCATTTTCTAAGTATTTCCAAAATTATCACCTAGATAAGGAATCAGACGCATTTTTCTGTGATGCATAACAGTTCTATTGTAGAAGTCATTATCTTATTTTTGACAAAACCAAATACGTATATCAATTTCAAAGCGGCGTTTCCTACTTCTTTTGTTTTCTTTTGTATAATTATTTTTCATATTTGTGGTTATGATGTCATACCAACACTATATTTTGTATTTAAGACAAATTTAAATGGATTAATATACACTAAATCAGCATGAAGCTTCTAACTTTGAGGTCTTTCATAATAATATTGATTCATATCTGATATTCTTAGAATTCAGTGTGAAACTAAAGTGAAATGGAGGTTAAAGAAAAAGGTCTTGCGCAAATAATGAGATCAATTGCATAGAAATTACGGAGTTTGCAAAATAATCTCAATTGGCTTGCTTGAAAGAGATCAAAGATTTGTTTTTGAACATCAGGTGTTAACAATGAAAATCGAACATTGTTTTCCATCACACGGGCTTTGAAGTGCAAACATCACTTTGTCAGTAAAATTAGCCAATGCAAATTGCAAGTCATTTTTCATTGCAGAACAATCAGGAATCAAAATATTTTTGCTTGAGGAAAAATAGGTTTTCAAAATAAGGAAACCTTTGCAGAAATTTATTCTACGTAGCCATCTTAAAGTGTTGTTGTGTAAAAAAGGTTGGTTTTCATTTACTGGGGCGTTTTTAATGAATATGCTAAAAGCATAACATTAAGAAATTTGAAGCCATTTGCAAAGAATAATTGTTCGGTGAAGCCTCGGTTCATGATTTCAATTCATTTCTGATAACCATTCGCGAACCGAAATGTTCATAAACTGAAACAATTTTACCAAATGGAATTAAAGTAAAAAGGACTAATTCGTTCATGGACGCAAACGATTCTTTATTTAAGCTTTAAAATTATGCTTGATGCACAGTTTCATAAAACAAAACCGATGGAAATCATTAAACGTAAAAATAAATAAACACAGTATTAAACAGATAAAAAAGACCAAAGGAAATGGCGCAAGTGGGAAATAATGAGGACCGTGCTTTTGTCTGGACATGAAATTTCTTGCTTAGAAACATCAGATTGTAGAGCACCTGGACCTCTCGAATACGCGCCGAGTGTGCTACCTTTACACCACGGAGGTATGCTGGAAGGATGGAGGACTGAGGATTACAGATCGATCCCAGTCGCCAAATCCTGGCGGTGACGAATTAGTGTCCGCCACTTTTAGTTCATTAGTGTCCGTCACTTTTTAGTTCGAACGCCACTTTAGAGACATTAGAATATTTTGAAGCGGGAGACATGAAAAATGAGCAATGCCCTTGATCAGACTCGAACCTGGACCTCTCGAATACGCGCCGAGTGTTCTACCGTTACACCACGAAGGCATGCAGAAAGTAGAAAATACTTTATAATGTATGAAAACTGTATTTTTTATTGCTTACGTTTCTCTTTTTTTTTGTAAGCAGTAGACATGAAAATATGCAATGTCGTCGTTGGGACTCGAACCTGGGCCTCTTGAATACGCTCCGAGTCTGCTAATGCTACACCACGAAGGCATGGTGGGAGCAGCGAGCAAATACCTTATAAGGTAAACATTTTATTGGTCTTTAAACGCTGCTCGATTCTCCTTAATTCATTGAGCCGCTGTTTCACTCGAAATGTGTCTAGTGTGATTTGGTATTGCCTACGTTTTAATATGCTTCTAAAACAAGATATGGCATTATCATTGTAAATGCTTATGTTGTATACTTATCAGGGGAATACCATGCATAAAACGTTTGCGTCTTTCCCCACTTTGCACACATTTCGAGGATCAGAGAGCTAGTGTAAATTTTCTTTTCTCTTCTTCTTCTTCTTCTGAAGACATTACTTTTATAATTGACTCTCTTAGCTCTTCCTGAAGTTGTACTTCTTTCTTGTTGAGCTCATTTTTATGGTCCTCTAGTAATTTCTCAACGGTTTCATTGTTCCTAGCCCATAGTTTTGTCGAGACACAAAATGTTATAGATAACAGAATAGTCTAGGTGTCAAAGCACTTAAAGTCTCTGCCTGAAACACAATCTGGGTATAATTTCCTCCAGGCCGAAGCTATGGTACTGTAAATCACTTGCTGCCAGGCTTTGTTAATGGAGTTCAGCAATCGAAAATTTTAAAATGGTGTTTCCAGCAAACCCTGTGTTTTAATTATGGGGCATATGTTATTTCAAACCATTTTTGAAAGTTATATGTGGTCGATTTCATTGTTCTTATCTCGAGGTACTATTCGTTATCCGAAGCATTTCTTTTTTGTTCGGATAATTTATTAGTGAAATGAATTGTTCTCGAAGTGAGGTGTTCCTGATCCGAAGTTCCAGTGTAATTATTACTTCGAAAACAAGCTTAAACATTACAACAAAATCTCATTAAAAGCGGACTTCACTAAATCGGAACCTGATTTGATCGAAACAGTGAAACCATTGAATCAATGGATCGAAACTCATTCGTCAGTGTGGTCCTAACAATAGCAGAGCTATTAAAGACTACTGAATACTGGTAGTTTGCCCTGGGTTCAAACCCAGGAGAACTGGCTGGCTGCATGGTTTTCCTCATGTGTAACGTAAATACGAGCCAGTTTCCCTTGGAAAATCCTCTACAAACGCATCCCTCTCCTTAGGCAGGTAGCTTTCGATTACCATATTCAAATAACTTATGAGCATAGATCATCAGGGTTATTTTTATAAACTAATCTTTATCCATTTTTCTAGTAACAGTACATACGTATTTTATAATGGAAATAAGTGATCTCAGTGTATTGTATGTGCAATTATTAATCTTAGAATGTTTGTCTAGTCATTCATGACAACGCATCTTGATGGATAGGATATTAAAAATCGCTTTGCACTGAGACATTTACCTCAAAGTTGCCAAAGCACGAAAAACGGAAACGTCAACGATTCCGTCCAAATGGTAAAAAAAAAAAAAAGTTGCAAAAATTCTAAGCAAGGCTTCGAGTGGCTGCAGTATTTCTTTATATTAAGCATATATTCGCGTAAATATTTTTCATTTAATGTTAGTTTCCTTTGGTGAAATACATTCATGTCATTGTTTTTATATATCAAACATTTGAAGATTTTTTTTTAAGTTCGTCCTATTTGTAAAATCAGGGAAAGGAAGCAGTTTACATTATTAATACAGTAATTTGATATTCTCTGTCAGAATGTAAATTATATTATGTTCAAAAATAATTTCTTTTCTCGGTAACTAACATTAATTGATCATTGAAGAATGTGCGTTCACTTAGTAGCGGACTTTTTTTTGGGTGAAAGCTTTTAGATTTTTTACTACGCCCAAAGGAGCCCTTTTTTAAAGTTTTTTACGTTTCCTTTATTTATTAAATATCATATTCTTCGCTCTTAAATCATAAAATTAAATTCAACAGCAATATTGCAAAGTAATTTAAAAACAACATAGCTTTAGAATTTCCGATACACAGTCACGCGCTGGAGATAAAAGTGCTTTTTTTTCCCCACAGTGTTGCCATTGCTCCCTTTGAAATTGTTGAGTTCGTTAATCAATAATTCGTTAAGGTGTTACAAAATATGAAATAGATAATAAAAGAATTTCCAGATTCCAAATTTGGACTTCCAGATGCCCATATTCGAGTGGAGGAGTACATTATTTAAAATTTGATGCCTCCAGGTATCTTGTTTTTTCACAGTGCGAGAAACATACATCCATGCACATTCTTTATTATTTAATTTCTTTGAATATAATGCAGGGCTCTAATATTTGGTGACAACAGTTTGAAAATTAAAACGCCGTTTTGTAGTGGACGACGCAAAATTCCGAAACGAAACTAACAACTTCTAAGCAAATTGCCCTTTTGGTACAAAAATAACCGAATGATCAGAGGAGGCCATGTAATTTATAAATTATGGAAAATTTTAATAGTAGGTGTATGGGTAATAATCGTATGACTGTTAGGTAGGTGCTAGTCTTTTTGCTCATTTATTATCACAAAAAATACAAATTTGTTATTATCTATTTAACTTTTAGTATGATGATAGCGCACAAGCACTTGTAGACTGCACATGTCGCAATTCGCAATAACGTAAATAAACGTAAAGATGTCGTATTAAAACTTTTCTACATTAAATTAACTGCAATACATATTGCGCTCTTATCGAGGCTTTCTCTTGCGACAGTCTATTAATTTAAAATAGCCATTTCAGGATCATTTTCTCCCAATCGCATTGTCTCGTAACCATGGTAACGAGAGCTGCGCAAATGCTCGTGTCCTCTCATTGTTTCTCCCCCACTTCATTTCTGTTTAGCGTGTTTCTCTTCCTGAAAGATGACTTGAGCTACAGTCTCAAATGAGATGAAGAAATTAAGTTTCGTACAGTGATGACGAAATATGTTACAGTCGTAGATGGGGAAGGTCGAAAAGGCCTTGAAGTACCTATTTTAAAGTGACAAACTACAATGCTCCTTTCAGTGATGAGACCGAATGTAGGGAATATCTTATTGCAATGCATTGTAAAGTTTAACAGTCCAGTAAACTGGGCGCTGCAATAAATCGTTGTATCTCTCAGTTTCCTGTTAATGTTCATAGAGATAAGTATAATACTCTAAATTTTGAAAAATACTGTACACGGAAAGTGCTACTAATTAGTTTGTTTATCAATGCAAGTAGGGAAAACAAATACCTTTATTCCAAAATCTCACAACGTGGTAACAAAAAATTAATATAAAATACAGGGTGTTTATAAAGTCCCGGACCCATTTTGATGTTTAATAACTCATAAAATAATAAAAATAGATTAAAATTAATAACATAAGTGGTTAGGTAGACTCAAAAAGTTTCATGACCCTTGTCAATGAACTTCCACGTGTGCCCACTTCGTCGTACGGAGAATATCAAGTCGATATTCAATTTCACGCCAGGTACCGGCAAGCATGTCGGCTATTCCGGTTGTAATTCTGGCTTTTAGGTCATCTATGTTCGACGCTCTCCTCCTGTAAGCGTTGTTCTTTACAAATCCCAAAAGGAAAAAGTCCAGCGGCGTTATATCAGGTGATCTTTGTGGCCAAGGAATTGGACCTCCTCTCCCAATCCATCTTCTTGTAAAATGGTCATTCAAAGAACTACGAACGATGGTACCCCAATGAGGTGGTGCACCATCTTGTTGCAAAAAGACATGTGGCTGAAGCTCTTCTAGTTGTGGAAATACGAAGTTTTCCAACATGTCTAAGTATACGACTGATGAGACCGTCTTCTCTGTAAAAAAGAAAGGCCCAATGACTCGGTCGTGCATTAGTCCACACCACACATTAATCTTTGGGGAATCCCTTTGTGCCTTATGGTATTCATGGGGGTTTTCGGATTCCCATACGCGGCACATTATGGCGATTAAAAATGCCAGAAAAATGAAAGGACGCTTCATCGGAGAACACACACACACGCACGCACGCACGCACGCACACACACACACACAAAGAGAGAGAGAGAAAAATGCAATTAATAAGCAGACGATATTTAGAAAAGTGCAGATATTTAGACTGGAAAATGAAATTATCTGAAATTAACCACACGCGCAGACGATATTTACAAAAGTAAAGATATCCACACCTGGAAAGGAAAATATATAAGTTATTCCATCAATAAATGCCATAAGTTTTTTTATATCTTCATTATTTTATGAGTTATTAAACATCAAAATCGGTCCGTGACTTTATAAACACCCTGTATTAAATTAGAAACTTCCAGTTAGTGAAAGAAGGTTATTTTGGAGGCTTACTTTTCTAATGGAAGGTCTAATTCTAACGTGAAATACCTGTTATAAAAGGACATCCATTACGAAGATAGCATTATTCTTCGCATTTTACCACACACTTAAGGCTATGTGCAAAACAGGCAAACAATATTCATTGTCTTATTTATAACTATGTTTAACATAAAATTAGCAAAGCAACAATTTTGTGTTACACGTACATTGAGTTAAGAACTCAATCGATTTCGAGGGCAAAGAGGTACATCTTCATCATCAGCAAAAAACTCTACGACTGGAAAGCAGCTGGGCAACGGTCATATTTATACCCTACGGCAGTAAAGCGAAAGAGAAGGTAACGTCATCTGTCGGTAAAAATAGTAACAAAATTGTAAAATTAAGTTACTAGAATTTTAAAAGCGTTAGAAAAGACTGGATTGGTTTAAAGTCATTAACTAAACAAGGTAAATCTTTATAAATGTGAAAAGCTTCAAGAAAATCCAAATCACCACTAACAAGCTTTTTTGAATGATATTTGCAGACTCACAATCAAAATTGTGATTCTACAGCTAATATAATTAAATTTATCAATTCGAAAGCTAATGTTATTAAATTCGATATTAAATTTATCTATGTTAGTAATTTCGCCTTGTCGGAATAAGATTCTTGATACGAAAATTTAATGCTCTTTTAGTTTGGTCAATATATTTCAAATCTTACTTACACGATATGCTGTAAATTCCCCAAGAATTAAAGTCTGAAATGGAATCTTTAAGAAGCGAACAATGAATTTTATTCGTAGACGAGAAAATGACTTGAAAATTGAACTTCTGGAGAATCCATTAGAATTTTATAACTGAGAAAGGAATGAAATGGAAGCATAACAAGGTTATTAATGTTATCTCTGATAGCGTGATATCTTTTTTGATGCTAAGCTAAAATTTTTTTAAAAGGTGACTACGGCATAAAATTAATTTTTTAAAAGGTTATCAATGACTACGGCAGAAAATCATCTGTCAGTGGTAACTGATCTCAAATAAATTAGTTCATTAGTAAACAAAGTTTCTAAGGAACAAACTTTGAGAGCCAAATTCTATAGCAAAAAGAAGCCATTTTTTTTGCTTAGTCAGGTGACCTGACTTAGCATGGGGTGGTAAACAAATAGAAAAGGATTTAAGGGTAAATAGTAGTCTTGAAATCAGATTCATTGCGAATTATAGGAATATCAAGGGAGGGAAGGGTATTATCAGATTCAGTTTCAAAAGTGACTTGGATGGCTGGATCAATCGAATTTGTAATACATAAAATCTGGGGTAAATCTTCTTCGTTATCATCAAAAGGCTTGAATGTGTCGTCTACTACGTAACGAATCGGGAGATGAAAGGATAGTTTCTCAAATGATTTGACCTCAAAATAATGTATGTAAACATCAGCTAATACAGGACTGAGGGGGTTATAGCGTAGCTAATATTTCAATTTAGCGATAATGTTCATTTTGGAAAATATAGTCTGTTTACCTCAAAGAGAGTTTAGTAACAGAAATTAAATTTTCAGTTTCAGTATGTGTGAAAACAGATTCTCGGAGCCTAGTTTCAAGATAATTTAATGCTTCTTTGACTAGGACATTAATAAACAGTGATTTAACATCAAAAGAAACCATAATGGGATGAAAGGGAGGGAAATATTTAAGTTTATCGACGACTTCAAATGAATTTTTTACAGGTTCAATATTGTTAGAAAGTAAAGAAGAAAATCTGGAAACTAAATATTTGGTCAAAGGATATGATGCAGTTCCCAAGTTGGAAACTATGCTCGAAACGGAATTCCAATTCTGTAAACTTTGGGGAGAGCATAGAACATAACACAGTTAAGAGTGGATAGAATAAATGATTTTTTAAACTGAGTTGGGACTATATGAGATTTTTAGAGATCGAGCAATATGGGCCTTCATTTATCAGTTTCGAAATTTCATCAATATATGTGTGTTTGTTCATAACAACGATCTGTCCGCCCTTATCATCATTAGAAGTTATGATGTTAAGATTAGAATGGATAATCGTTTATGTTCGTTTATATTCATTCTACTACTAACTCATTCTAATAATAGTATTAGAACATAAAAAAGTATGGCAACAGTTAACGTTAACATTGATGAGCGGAGTGCGTTCATACCATATGCATTTCTTTCTCGCCGTTTTTTCTAATATAAAATCAGCTGTAAATAGACGCTTATTGGCTGTTTCTAAGAAACTGTAAAGATCGGCATAATTGCGAGCAAGATTATTGGAGGATGCAGTTTGATTCCAACAGTACAGTAGGCAAACAAAAGTATGAATGTACTCCGGACGCTATTTCAAAGGCTATGCTGAATCGCCTACTGGAAGCCTTACTTAATCTCATTGAAGCCTTGCTTTATCTCATTCAAGCAAAAGGGGGGCATTTAGAGGGCGTTATTTTTACGTTTCATGTCACTATTATGCAGTGAAGTCAATCTCTATGTACTATATTATAATGTTATATCAAAATCATATGAAGTTTTTATACGTACTCACTGTTTTTCTGTTGTTCTTAATGCTAGATACAATTTTTCACAAAGTTTGGTATATATATCCTGGCCCCCTATATAATTCAGTAAAATGGGATTGCTTAGTTACGTATTGTTGCGTGCGTACGGGTTCGTTATATATTGAATGCACAAGTCGTAAAAAGTTAACAAAAATTTATTCTTTCCACAAGAAATAAATTAAAATGCTGAAATATTTCTTCACAGATCTTCGCACAATATCACAATATCTCAAACGATTAGCAAAAACTCAGTTCTAAACAGATAAAATAGTTCTATCTCACAGCGAAATCGCTACAATCAATACAGCATTAAGTAAACAAACAGCAGTTCGCTTTTTACAGCTACAAGTATAACAGCAACAACAGCAACTAACTGAGATGAGCTGTTTCACCTCGGCTTTTATAAGCTTTTTAATTATCAGTAGAACAAACACGATTTTTCTAGATTTTTCTGGATGGCAACAGTAATTACGAGATATTTATTTATTAAGCATTTAAGCGCGGTCTTCATTATCACGCGCTCTTTTATTTTTATTGATATTTATTTATTATTTTTTTTTTACGTAGCTTTTTTTCTTCAAAAATCGTCTGCGTTGCTAAGGCAACATGAAGCAAATCTAATTA
>KK112426.1:0-20189 GCA_000611955.2 Stegodyphus mimosarum
GGGGGGGGGCGTCGCAGCGCCCTCTAGCCAGGTGAATGTTACAGGATAGGATAGGACGGAACACACACAATTCAACATTAACAACAAGTATACCTTGCCGACAGCTTCTATTTAGTCATAGTAATCGGTTTAATTTTTCCTCAAAACTTTTCTGCTCATCTTGAAAAGACAGAGTGATATCGTTCTGATTCAAACTTAATACCTGTATCAACAATTTGCCTCTTATTTCCTTTCATTTTGATTGCAGTTTAATTTTTTTTTTATCTTCCTTCTGTGCTACAGAAAAGTACATGCTTGTCACAAAGATTTCATAACGTTTAGCATGAAACAAATATAGCTTCAGGTATTTATATGCCATTTCTTAGAAGTCTTCTTAGAAATTCCACCTAAGAAAGTTTCCCACTTTAAGAAATCTGGTTTTTGAAGTTCTCAAATAAAGTTCAAAAAGTGTGCTTAAAATTTTCCTGTATATGAGATTCTAGTTAAATTTACCTACTTTAAGAAGTCTAATTTCATGATATTAAGCTTATACTCCTTTTTGAAAGTTCATTACTAAGTTTAAAATGATATCCATAAAAAAATTCAATTGATATTTTTTTTTGTTCCAAAACGAAAAATCCGAAATATAGCACAGGATCGACATTTCATAGGATAGACAACCTGTCTGCCGGTACAAGTTCTACATGCAGTTGAAAAATCAATTTAAATTCCCTGTCTGTGTCGATCGTGCAAGGATTTTCGACCTTATGTGAATATACCATGAGAATAACAATTTAATCGAATTCCTACACTCCACGTTTACCAGTCAAAAATCTTGACCTTGCTATGATAATGTTGATTGCAAGTCAGTGGGCATCTAAGTCTGGGTCGATGATGCGCTATTTTTGACCCTATGCAGTATCGATTGTATGGCGACACTTTGATGAGGTAAAAAATTGAAAATTAATATCTTAATCGAATTTTTACTCTCTTGATTGTGCACATTTACCAATCAGAAGCCTTGTCTTTGCTATGAGAATGTCAGTTGTTTGCCGGTATCAATCTAACGCTGTTTTGATGATACTCTGTTGTTGACCTTATGCAGTGTCGATTGTATGTCTGATGACTCTGTTCAGATAAAAATGTGAATTAATCTTTTACATTATTATATCGTTATCCAATTATTACATCATCATCCAATTATTACATCATCATCCAATTTATTTTTTCTATTGCGTGGATCATAGACCGGTGCCGATCCTATAAATCAGTCGGTTGATCGATTCGAACTATTCAGCTATAATAGATATGTGCTACTCCTCAAATGACCTGTTACATGACATGTCACTGAATATTTTATGGTTTTAAAATAAGCTTGCCATCTTAATAAGTCTTTCCTCTTTACTTCTGAAAATAATTCTTAATCTAATGATCCTTGAAACTTATATCAGTCTTAACTGTATCCATTTATTGGGAGTCTAAAATTTTTGTATGTGTGTGGAATTCGTACAGACCCAAAAGAAATTCCACTTATCTTTGTTTCGAAGCGTATATTCATCTCCTGTCTAAAGGAATTATCTATTTAAGAAGCTCGAATGAACTCCAAGCGCTTTCCCTTTAAAATATTTTCTTCTGTTTCTATTATAATGTCATTTTATGCTAATGTTCTTCTGCCAAGAGAAATTCTTTTTGCCTTTGATAATCAGCAGAAGGAATGGTATTGAGATGTATGTTCTTTTTGTTTTACTGGTAAACACAGTAACTGATATGGAAATTCATTCTGTGTCTTTAAGTCATGTCTATTTAATATGGATTTTTTCGCTTCGTTCTTAGTGCATGTGAATATGTATGCCCACACAGCAGCTTTATTTTCTTTCCTCTGTGTCCAAACCAA
This sequence comes from Stegodyphus mimosarum, assembly GCA_000611955.2. Lineage (NCBI taxonomy): Eukaryota > Metazoa > Arthropoda > Arachnida > Araneae > Eresidae > Stegodyphus > Stegodyphus mimosarum. Next base: position 1,874 of record KK112426.1, read on the forward strand.
AAGATATATTTCCATTTACTGAGGTAATGGCATTCATTCTGAAAAGCATAAAATATGTTTCTTAATTAATACTTCCCCCCTAAGAACATGTTTTATTATATTTGTGTTTATTCTTTAAAAACAGATGCTAATGCCGTTCTAACAAGCACAATGTCTGACCAATTGCTTTGCAAGGCAGGACAAGACAAAAAGTGCTGTTCAATTTGCGGCATGTATTTATACAATGAAACTTCAAATTGAAATTTGAAAAACGTATCATTCTTTGTTAGATAAAATCCAACAGGAAGGAATGAAAAGACACATGTGTAAATGAAAACTAGTTGGATTGCTTTATTAGATAGCAATAAAATACATTAGGAATATTCACCTATGAAAAAGGTTGCCCTACAGGAGAATTTCCTAAGCAAAGTGGTTTATACGTATTTATGTTACATGCAAGGAAAAAGACGAACCCTCCTGCAATACGCCAGAAATAGAAAAGAAGTGAAGCATCAGTGTTTCGCGATTTAAGCAACTCAATCACTTATTAGCTAAAACCTTTTGGGGAATGCAAGATAGGACATAAAGGTCTTATAATTTTAGTACATCGTATTTCGAGTGGATACCGAAGTTAATGGTAATGGAAAGAAAAATTATTAAAGCTTTTTATAACCTTAGACATTTCCAGTATGACCAATCTTTGAGATATGTTCTGCCTTATAAGCTAGCTTCTTCACATTGACTTCAGCATCGAACGACCATCCCCACCCCGGACTCTGACGCCCTCTCCATTTATTTGAAACTCTGCCTTCAAGAAGTAGGCACGCAGTTCTTTTCGACTCTTGCCTAGCCATTATTAGTTGCTGTTCCAGTAGTTTTTGCCATGTTATGCCTATAAAAAGCTGTGTAACTGTTATCCATTCATTACACACAGGATGCGGCCATCGCCCAGGAGCCTGAATCTAGTGATTTTCCGCGCATCGACTCATTTATCTCATCTGTTGCCGTGGCAATCAGTTAACTCAGTTGTGTTAAATGTCAAAGGAAGGATGGCACAATCATCCTTTTAGACGTCGCTTTAAAGAAAGAATTCACAAATCGGGGTGGCCAAGGAGAACATCATTGATCATTGACAATTGCATAATCAATTCATCTTTTCGATTATATCTTTTTGAAATAGCCTGAATAGTCAGCCTTCTTAAAGTCAGGTAGAGCTCCACATAATTATTACGAGATTAAATGGACTTAAAACAAAGCATTGTTATATGAACCAAGCAATAGTATAGTTCACCAAATTGGATTACAAGATGGACATCTGCCACGTCTCTAAGAATGTGCACATTTTCTTAATTCTTAGGGCTTACAAAATTCGGCATATTTCTAATATCAATCAGTTTCATTGTCACTTTCCTTTGCAATATAACGGTATTCTAAAATACGACGAACATTATGATTGATCCCGTATGATGTGATTATACGATGATCCTATATGAGTTGTGCGTGTCCTGTATGGGTTGTATGTGATCCTGCATGATTATGATTGGTCCTATATGACCATTGACTCTCCCAGTATTTGTTTGCACCCTCTAGCACTCGTCTTGAACACAATATGCACCAAATTGTGGTATGTGGGCCGAGTTATATCCATCAGCCGGACTGCCTGCCGATATGCTAACTGCCTCAGTGGATCGGCTGCGTCGCTGTCGGTAGAAAAAAAGAAAGATCTTGTATAAAATTTTGCACAGGCGAATAAGTTCAGAAGGAATAGTAAATAAATCATACATAAGATTCGATTCTACGACTCGAATTATGTCAAACTGCCAAGTTTTGTAAGAATCGTACGAGTAGTTTTTAAAAAATTAGCTCTCAAAATTTTAGTTGGTCAATGTTAATTGAATTTGGCATATACCTGTTACTATCTCTTTTTTTTTATTAAACTTATTTGATTCTTCCTTTCACGTTTCGAAATTTAGATTCATTCCAAATAAAATTCGCCCATTTTTTATGATTTATTTTTTAAATTTGTATTTGAAAGTAATTTTTATAAATTTTTCGAAAAATTTTGAAAATTAACCTATAAAATTCCTGACATTATCTTAAAGTAGATGTAATCCTAGACATACCTGCAAAAAATTAGAGTTTTTTTATTCAAAATTTTCTAAACTATACATGAATTTACATATTGTAGAGTTTTGGAATTTGGCATATTTATTATAAGCTATAATAATGCCGAATGTGGTTTACGGCCTTTCTTAAAATTACTTGAAAGTATGAACAATGACGTTTTTTCCGCTCGTGTACAATGAAAAACAGGAAAGGAAAGTAGGCTGCTATAAATTAAGAAGTTCACTAACGGAATTATTCTTGGCGCAAATTTGGAAAAATGCGCCAAGATAAATGTTGAATTTCTCCATAACATTCGCATCAAATTTTAAAAAATTATATATCTAGGCATAATTTGAGTCGTAGAATCGAAATATGGAAAAACATTGGCATGTCATTTCAAAAAAAGTCCGATTTTGTGTTAGAACAATGCTATATATAAATCTAATATCTATCCTAAGTCGCGCTTTCGAGACATGAAAAACGCAATTTGAATTTCTTCACTCGAGCCAGTAGAAAGGAAGATATAGAACTGTCCTTTTCCCCCCTTGTAGTGTACTTACATGTGTTATCGCAACCACCTTCGTAGAAATGCCAAATTTTCAAAATGTGACAAACTCTGGCAACCATGCTCATAGCAACCCTTCAGTCCAGCAACCTGGCCATTTCCGCGCGCAGGCTTCATGTTGTATTCCAATGGCTGTTATAAACAAGTCGTGATATTTTATGCTTTAATTCTAAAATATGCGCTTGTGGAATTCCCCAGCAATGGAAGAAACTTCGGTAAAATTTTTTCAGGAACACAGAATTTTGATACAAAATATCTAAAGAGAACAACAAACAGATGCGTTTGATAAATGGCCTTTGCTGGCGTAGTTTGAGCGAGTCAAGTCTTTGTAATTGTCTGAATGATTTTTTAAGCGGAAACAGATCGCTGCTTACGTGAAGAGAATAGCGGGGGAAAAAAAATCAAAAAGATTTTTTGAAACGAATGTAAGTGTTTTATTTATTCAATATATCACGTAATCCTTACTTCAAAATTAAACATTTTACTGTTTACTGTTTAATGTTGACTTTTCATATATTGATAATGTTTGCAGACTTACAATAACTGTCGATACTTCGAGGAAAATCACAAAAACAACCAGCTGGCATCCGATAAGCGACTTTATCCTTTTCTGTAAAAAATCGCCAATGTGATGGTGTTAATACGTATGTACCTTTAACAATAGCATGGGTTCTTGTTGAACTGTTGGTAGGTATCACTTAAATAGCAGTTTGCAGAGATTAAGTTAAATTGATCCAGGAATGGCTTATTTAAATCTCATGAGTGCTTTTGATGGGATGAAATGTTGCATTTAAATTCCCTACTAATTTTATTTTTCTTTTAATTTGCTTTTTTTTTCTTATTCCGTGCTCCGCTTTTGGCACTACACGGAAAGGGAGGAAGGCCCCCGTGGAAGTCTTTTTAAGGGAAACGGGCTCGTGTCTACGTTACATAAGGGTTAAACCACGAAAACGCCCATGGAGCCAGGCCGTTCATCGGCACTAGAACCCTGGACCGAACTTACCAGTGTTCAACGGCTTTTACCGCTAGGCCGTTGATGGGCTTATGATTGCTGTTTGACTGGCGAAAATTTTTTAATTTTGATCTAAGTCATCTTTAGGTAGACTTAATGATTCTGATTGGATAAAATATTTCTGTATTTTAATACTGTTTATTTATTTAAGTCAAAAATTAAGGAAACATTACAATCAAGAATAGAGTTCAAGCGAGTATTTATTATCAATGATTCGTTCCCCTTTCGTTTCCCGACGAGCAAGCCGAATTGCGTAAAGCAAGCTGAATTGCTTGGATCCAGGGTATTCAGGTATTTTAACCACTGGGCCACTGTTCAAACCAGAGATTGTCATGATTTTTGACTGGAAAAAAATTCTCTACTGTGCTAATGTTTACTATTAATTTAGATCATTTTATTAATTCATTTATTTAAAACGCCATTAATGTATTTGTTACGTAAAAGCTTGTTGAAAATTTCTTTATCTTCTTGAATTCTTAGAAAACATAGATGTGATTGTTAAAATTGTAGTGTTCAAGAAAAGTCCTTCCCTAGATGTCTGTAAATATCAAACGTCGAAAAGTAATTTATTTTCAATAGCAGGTGTTTTTTACGACATACGGACTAGAACACACGTAAAAGATTTAGAAAGAAACAAGTCTATTACGGAAATTGAATATTGGAAAAATCCCGTTTTATATATACTTAATTATTTATAGCATATTCCGAAAACAGAAGTGCATGTTTAAGATTTTATGCACTCTTTTCTGAAATCACTTAACTTTGGAACGCAATCGATGAAACTGTAACACAAATCGATTTCCAATGTAGGACACGAAGTATTTTCTTTTAGCCATTCTCTCTTCCTATCCACCCACGGTCTAATACCAGAAAAATTCCTCGCAAATTGCTTCTAAGTTACTCAGCCGGAACACGGAACGTTGCCCATGACGACAAGGCAGAAACAGAAAATGAAGCTTTTAGCGCCCGGCGCCATCTTAGTCGATTCTTTAATTACTTTGGTCGGCTGTTTAGATGAGGGCCAATGAACTTTTTGCAATAATTATTACCTCGAAATATCCCATGTGCCGCTCATACTTAACCATGAACTTAATTATGAAAATTCTTGTTATTATTGTGTGCTGTTTGTTCACTTACTTTTAACAAAAGTTAGGCAAGTCTAGATAAAAATCCGATTTGCATTCTGAAACAAAGTGATCCATCTGAGTATCATTCAGATAGATAAAAGTGACTACCTGATCGAAACTCAGGATGCGGGTTCGATTTACGGGTGAGGCTTAGGTTATTTGTGTATGGATTCTTCCTTACTTTGCAGATGCCACAGTTTTTGCCTTCTTAGGAGCACACTGAACAATATTCTTGATAATAAAACTATGAGGATTTATTAACCTTTCTGCGACTATCGAATCGGCAAGTACTCCGCATTGCTTTAAAAAAATTCATTATTAGTGTCGAGGAAATTTAAACCCAGGTGACTTTAAATCCAGTATAGAATAAGACATTAAGACCTTTTTTATTCATAAAAATAAGACCCGGATTTAATTACTAATTGAAATATTTTAATAATTAATCAATAATAATAGATCTTACCTACATTACAAAAAAAGTGCATTTAAACTTATATAATTTAGGTACATTTTTAAATCAAAATAATACTGAAAGTAGCAGTCAAGAACGTTGGTCACTGGTTACCTACAGATTCACAGTCACAGTTGTAATTAACATACAGGTAACCAGTGTTAGGCGGTGGAGTAATTTCAATAGGTAATACATCAAAATAAAAAAAAAGTCTGAAGTACATCGATACCCGTCAAAGCGTTTGCCCGGCTAAAGGTTTGGAAGTCATGGCGATAACTCATACGTCAACGGCGTTGAATTGTGAAGTAAATGTAGATAGTTACTTGGTTCATACTGGTTCCATCAAGGCTTTTCGTGACCTACGAGCTGAGGTTCATGTGAGATCAACGTACAGGTCACCAGTGTGAGACGATATAGTTATAACGTATTTTCTCCCTCCTTTTTGCATGCCTTCGTGGTGTAACGGTAGCACACTCGGCGCGTATTCGAGAGGTCCAGGTTCGAGTCCCGGCGAGGGTATTGCTCATTTTTCATCTCTCCAGCATCAAAATAATCTCTACTGTGGCGTCCGAACTAAAAAATGTGGTGGATGATGATTCTTCACCACCAGGATTTGGCGATTGAGTCCTCTAATCCCCAGTCATGCTTTAAAAAGGTGAATATATAAGGTATTTTCTCTCTCCCTTCAGCATGACTTCATGGTGTAATGGTAGCACACTCGACGCGTATTCGAGAGGTCCAGGTTCGAGTCTCGGCGAGGGCATTGCTCATTTTACCCATCTCATGCTTTAAAAAAAATCTTAATGACTAATGACTAATCCTAATGACTAATAATAATGATATAATGAATTAAAACATTTACTTAGATTAAAATTAAATCGAAACACAACGACCAAGTGCCATCAAGATTAGTGGTAAGCAGTAACCCACAGATTAAATCGAAGAATGCCAATGTCCTTCATAGCTGTTGGCCACAGATACCCAGCAATGCTGTCGCTCGTTGGTGACTTACAACTGTATGGTTAATTCTAGTCAACCAGTGGGTTACTGGTAGGGCGTAAAGCAGTAAATTCAAATGTATTTTAAAATTAAATCTGTTTGCTTGTTGTCTTTTAAGTCGATTGATCATCTGCGGTCCACAGGTTGAGCGTATTTTGGGTCAACTCACAGATTACTGGTGTAAAGCACACAGATGTCTGTCAAGGTCACCGATGATCAACAAGTTAATGATAGCTTTATCCAGACATTTACTCTTTCAGTTGGTTAATCAGAAAGAGACTGACTGCATTTGGAAAATAAGTTAATAACTTTATGCTTTAACAAACAGCAGCTTTCTGAAAATCCTCTCAGCGGCAGGTGAAAGACAAAATCCTACGTTTGCTTGCAGACACTTCTTGTAAATCCTATTGTTCATGTTAATAAGCTTATGACGCATGATCGTGTCAACGAATTTTATTTATCCAGAACAGAACTTGATATATTTAGGGAAAACAATACACTTAATTCCAGGCGTATTAAAAAAATTCAAAATTCATAGAATGGTTTCTTATAGCAATGAGTGCAAGAAATTAAAAACAAGTCTCTGCAGTGGCATTCAAAATTAAATGTGATAGATGATGTTTCGTACTTTCATTACTTTTTGGGTTTTAGTAACTGGGTCTCCTGCCTCTCCCCAGTCGCCTTTTAAATGGGAGAGAATGTAAGGAATTTTCGCGTCCTTCCATGAGTGCTCTCGTAGCGTGAATAGTTAGCACGTTCAGCTAACAATTAAAAAGTCCGTGTCTTGAATTCTTACGAAAGCACAGTTGATTTTTTAAGTTTTTTACTTCGAAAATACCTGGTAGTCTCCGCAACATTGCGCTAGAACTGTATTAATCATGCCCAAGGCTTGGTAAATTGCCAGTTCTGAAAGCTGTACTTATTCCCTCGTGAAATAGTATCTTTAATTTTTCTTTCAAACCACAGATTTATATTGCTTATCAGAAATATAAACTGAACGATTTAAAAACTGTGTACGCATTTTTAGTAACATGCATTTAATTACATTTATTTAGTTAGTTAGTTAGCACTTTTGGCAGTATATCTAATTGATATCATTTCTAACACATATACACTAATGGTGTAAATGTTTGTAAAACTGATAGCCTTTTAAAAAATCCTTTATAATTATAAATATTTATAATGAATAGTGTAATATTACATCATAACATAACTGTTAATTAAGAAGCATAGCATTATAACATAGTGCTAGCATATTATAATATTTTTTAACATAATATTATATCGCAATATTAGCATAATATTATACATATTGTAACCTCAATCTTAACGTTATAACCATCAGTGATTTTATGACCATCAGTGATTTATACTGCACCTAAAATAAGATTCTATTTCAGTATTTCTAATGCTATGTACCTTGGCTACATAACAATCATTTATGCACCGCTTAGCAGCACGTTTGCCACATTCTTTATTGCTTATAAAAGCGTAATGCTTGCCTTCGGGTTCAATTTAAATTCCATACTCTGATTGCAAAAATAATTTTAAGTTCGGAGAATATCCTTTCACGTTGATTTTCATAACAAAAGCTTGGAACGCTTTCAGAAACTGATCATATGTTTCATTTATTAAGCGAAGACTAAAGGCTAAACATATTAAAAGCCTGTAAACTGTCATAAACTAGAAATTTCGGAAATTACCATAAACGTGTAAGAGAAAAGTCGTTCCTTGATATTAAATTTAAGTTTATTCATGTAACACTTCTGTTACTGCGCTTCAAAAATGAATGCTTTGAATAACAATGAGGAGGCATTTTTGAATTCAAACTTATTTAAGAGACTCGAGGTGTGAAGCTTTCAACTCATGCAAATTAGTACTTTTGTGTGGGAAAGGAAACATAAGATATTTATGCAGGATCAAGAAATTTTCTAAACTAATACGTCTCTGTTCAATGTATGTTATGGCATCTGTAATATGTTTATTATACATTATCGTATGTGTATGCTACTACGTGTCTATACATTAAGCTCTTTTATGATATAAAATATTATATTACATTAAGTTTATAAGGTATATCTCCCACATTCTTAGCGTGCCTTCGTGGTGTAATGGTCAGCAGACTGAGCCGGTAATTCAGAGGTCCATGGTTCGATCCCCGGCGAGGGCAATGCATATTTTTCACCTCTCCTGCTTGTAATTAACCTAATGTCTCTACACTGGCGCCCGAACTAAAAAGGTGGTGGATGGTGATTCTCCACCACCGCGATTTGGCGATTAGGTCCCCCAAAACCCCAGTCGCCCTTTAAAAGGGGGGGAGTATGTAAGGTATTCCTTCCGCCTTCTTCGCATGCCTTCGTGGTGTAGTGGTCTGCATGCTCGACGCGTAACCGAGAGGTCCGTCGTTCGATTCCTGGCGAAGACGTTGCTCATTTTTCATGTCTCCTGCTTCGTAATAACCTAATGTCTCTACAGTGGCGCCCGAACTAAAAGGGTTGTGGATGATGACTCTCCACACCCAGGATTTGGCGACTAGATCCCCTAAAACCCTAGTCGCCCTTTAAAAAGGGGAGTATATAAGGTATATCTCCCACATTCTTAGCGTGCCTTCGTGGTGTAATGGTCAGCACACTGAGCCGGTAATTCAGAGGTCCGTGGTTCGATCCCCGGCGAGGGCAATGCATATTTTTCACTTCTCCTGCTTGTAATTAACTTAATGTCTCTACAAGTTAAAAATCAAGTTGGAATTTTTTGATGTCATAACCATCTTCAGTAATTTCTAAAACTTTCGGACATCTACTATGCATCTATATTCCACGCAAATTGGAGATTTTCCGAATTCTGCCAATTATCTGATATTTAATTTAGTTTTCATAGGCTTTCAAATAGCTATTATTGTCATTCGTCAGTGAATCAGAACGTTAATTTATCTTTGTATTAAATCAATCTGTATTTTCTTAACCAATTGATCAATCTAAAACCAATAAAATAATAATAAACAAAAAATCTGAAAGCTTTCCGATTTTACATTACGCCCAAAGGGGCGTTTTTTTAACGTTTTGTGCGTTACCTTTCTTTATTAAATATCATGTTTTTTCGCACTTAAAGCATACAATTCAGTTCAATATCAGAAAAAAATTTAAAATGGGCATATCGTTAGAATTCCCAATACACAGTTTCACGCGCTAGAGATAAAAACTTTTTTTTTGGTACAGTGTTGCCATTCCTCGTTTTGAAATCGTTGAGTTTGGTAATCAAGCATTCTTTAATGCCTGACAAAATATGAAATAGATAATAAAACAAATTCCAAATTAGGGCTTCCAGATTGCCATATTCGGAGGAAAATTACGTTGTTTAGAATTTCATGGCTCTAGGTACCGTTGTTTTATCACAATGCGTGAAATATATATACAGTTATGAAGATTTTTCATTATTTAACTTCTTTAAATATAATACAGGGATCTAATATTTGGTGGCAACAATCTGAAAAGTGAACCGACATTTATATACTAATTATAATATATTAATTTGTTCGTTACTATAAATTTACATAAATGATAATTTTTACGAACATATTCAGTACTATTATAATTAATAAAAGATAATTTACTGCCATATGTATCTTAATGTAGAATCGTTACTTAATCGGACTTGGTTACATGAACGCTAGTAGTTTTACTCTCTCTTGGATTCTTAAGGACGGAATAATTTTATTGCATGGACATTTTCTTCGCTTTTTCCATCTGATGCATGAGATTTTTCAATGGGCTTTGCGAATTTATTATTTCAATAATTGCCATTGGGCGGAACTAGTATCGCCAAACTTTGGAAGGACGTGCTTTTTTTTTTTTTTTTTTTTTTTTTTTTAGAAACGTTTTATGGTTGTGTTTGGAAAACTACAGAAACCTTGAAGTAGCGGTCTAGTGCCTTTAAACGCTACATTTCGAACTCTACACTGAATTCTTGAGAACGACGTTCATTCTTGTTGTCTATTACGAAAGCTGGATCTAAAACACATGTTTTCAACAGTCTGGAGTTCTTCCATATTCAATAGGCGACGCCTTATTCGTGCTTAGAATTCACTATGACAATCATATCATCATAAAAGTTTTCTCGAATCGTTTCGCGAAGAATTGCTTGACCACTTCACTCCCCTGCTTTATTGCCATTCAACATCTTCCTGTGAGGCTACGTTAAATTCTATAGAAACCGATCAAAAATCATAGAAGAGCTGGAAGCAGCGGTATAGCGTGTGATAGGGGGAGCTTTAACAGTTACACTGAAGTAGGGTGTCGATAACTTCGACTTCGTGCCATAAATTTCTGAAATTTTAATCTTTTTCCATCGTCCAGGTGCTCACCAACAGCTTAAGGGTAAAACCGCTGAACACTGATATTTCCGACTCTCATTCAATTACAGACGATTGGGCTGACTGCATGGGTATATTTTCGTGATTCTCTCTGTATAACGAACCAGTTTCCCTTAGACAGTCCTCTCCGAAGGCATCCCTCCGATTAGGCAGATAGCTTGGCGGCGACTTTGTGGAAGTTTCGGAAAAACACAAGTTCTAGGAACGAATTTTCCAGAAGCTTCGAGAAGCTCGCAATAAAACCATATAAATACAGTTCCGCGTGACATGATGATTCAGTTTTAATTTGTTCTGATTAAATTCTGAATACATCAGGGAGACTGGTGTTAGATGCATTTCAGAGTTCATTTTAAGAGTGATATCGGGAATTAATATTTCTCGTCTGCCAAGGAGGATTCGCCTATTATCAGTATTCTTGTTGAGGTGTTTACTGCTGTTCATATTGCTGTGTTTTACTCGTAATAACAATAGTCAATTTCTTCTTACGCATCACTAGTGATTGTTTAAAGAGACATCCTCGATCCCTTAGGGCTGAACAATATGTTATAGTTCATCTGTTGAATTCCTTCCTTATGCAAAAAGTTATTCTGCTCTGTAAATAAGTATTTGGATTACCACGATTCCATCATGTCGTGGACTGCATCTTCCCAATATATTTGAAGATATAAATAAGAATCTCGAAATCCATTTGTTGAATGCTCTTAGTAAAACTGGTATGAAGCTTAGGCAGAGAACAATCACATGTTTTTCGGAATCTAATTAATTAAATCCGGTTTACTCATAAATATAAGAGCAAAAAACAAGTGACTGTAAATACTTGATGATAGCTCTCTGTAGAGGTTATTAGACATTTGGAGCAGGAATTTGAAAACTCAAACTTGTTATTAGACATTTCGTAATTTATTTAAATGCTATTAAATTTATAATGATTTGATTTATTGTTATGTATAATATTTATTATTGCTATATGGATGTTGTTAGATTATTATTGTTATATAGATGTTATTTAGACGTTGTTAGATACTTAGAATGATCTATTATATATTATAGATGTTATTATGTACTTCGGAGCAGAAATTTGAAAATTCAGATTTGTACGTTATAGATTTTCTACTTGCCTGCGTAACTACAACAACCTCAACTACAACAACACGTATGGGAATGGAAAAATCCCTTAATGATTCTTCTTTGCTACTACACATTAGAGAATCGTCTTGTTCCTTTTAGGAGAATAAACTGTAGAACCTACTAAAGACGAAGTAGCGAATTCTCTTTATGTCTTAAAAGAACAGATTACTGCAACCTTTTTATTTTAACTAAATGAAACGGGCACTCACCTGGTTCTCAGAAATTAACCACCACTTGTGGCTAGTAACTTGAACACAAGATAGTACGTACACTGCGTAAAAAAAGGGGGGGTGAGAAAGGACAGTTCTATATCTCCCGTTCTACTGGGCCGATTGACAAAATTTAAATTGAGTTTTTCATATCTCTAGAGCGCGGCTTAGGCTATATAATAGGCTTATATATAGCATTGTTCTAACATGCTTATTTTGACACAAAAGCGGACCTTTTCTGAGATTATATGCCATTTTTTTTCAATATTTCGATTCTACTACTCAAATTATGCCTAAATATTAAATTTTGTAAAATTTGGGGTTAAATTTACTGAGAAATCCAAAAATTTATCTTGGCACATTTTTTTCGGTTTGCGCCAAGAATTATATAGATTATTATTGTTATATAATTCACTTGGCGAACTTCTTAATTTATGGCAACCTATTTTTCTTTGCTGTTTTCATTGCATACGAACGGAAAAAAAGTCATCGTTCATGCTTTGAAATGATTTTAGCAAAGTGCGTAAACGACATTTAGCGTTATTATCGCTGATAAGGAATATGCCAAATTTCAAAACGCTCCAATATGTAAATTCAAGTGTATCTTAGAAAATTTTCAATAAAAAAACTCTAATTTTTTGCAGGTGTGGCTAGAAATTGATCTAATTTAAAATGATGTTAAAAATTTTATGAGTTATAATCCAAAATTGTTTTCGAAGAATTTATAAAAATTATTTTAAAATACAAATTTAAAAAAAATAAATCATAAAAAATGGGGAAATTTTATTTCGAATGAACCTAAATTTCGAAATGTGAAAGGAAGAATCAATTACGTTTAATAAAAAAAAGAGAAATTAGCAAATATATACCAAATTCAATTAACATTGAGGAGCTAAAATTTTGAGAGCCAATTTCTTAAAAGCTACCCGTGCGACTTTTACAAACCTTGGCAGTTCCGCCTACTTTGAGGTCGTAGAAACGAAATATGGAAAAAGAAATTGGTATGTTATTTCAGAAAAAGTACGATTTTGTGTCAAAATACCTATATTAGAACAATGCTATATATAAATCTAATGTATATCGTAAGTTGCGGTTTCGAAACCTGAAAAAGCAAGAGTTGAATTTCGTCAATCGGCCCAGTAGAATGGGAGAGATAAAACTGTCCCCCTTTTTTCTTCCGCTGTGTACAATCACAGTGAATTAAATTTTAGCTATACGACTGGCTCCTATTCAATTTAAATCGCTTAATCGGCTGCACACAGCAAAGCCGAACCTAGAATATCAATATAATCTAACGTAGGTGACTAGCACAAAATATTCGGCTACGGAGCTGCTTTGAAACAGCGGCATAAACTCGGAACTAACTCTCCTATTGCGAACTCTTACGAATCTATTTACTTAACCCTTTCAGCGTAATGGTTTTTTTTCTGAAATTTAAAAGCTTCCCCAAATGTCATGAATAAATATTATTTTCTTGCTTATAATATAAAAATGACTATTTAACTTTGTGCCTTCACTCCATTTCTTCCAGTATACATCCAATCCGAAATCAGATGCATTTAAAATCTGACAAAAATCTTTATGTATAATGAATTAGAAAACCGTCCTTCTATACGGAATTTATGTCCATAAGGCTGAGAAGGTTAAATGCTATTTCCGAACTCATTTAGATTTGCGTATACGTCATTTAAATTTGCAGTCTGGGAAGAGATTAAAATCAGAAGGGAAAGGAAAATTTCTTAAACAAAAAATAATTGGTTAGAGCAAACTAAGGTCTTTACAACATCGTGTACACAACCGTAGTGTAAACTTTTTTCAGCATCCTACGTATTTTAACTCTGTAAGTGAACACAGAAAATGTTTAAGAAATGTGCTCTTTTTCTCGTCAGGCTAAAAATGCTTGTAATGCAACATTTTACTATAAGCCACCCGCTGGGAGCTGCTGTTTTTGTGCTAGATGGCTCTGCGATACCTATCTATCTCAGAAATTTAACCGTAAGATGCCGCGATACATAATGGACTTTTCTTGTCACGTTAACTCAAGATATTGACGTCAAAATTAATTTTTGTTACGCTTTGGGAACTTCCATCACTCTTGGTTACTTAAGACAAAATTGCCGAATGTTGTTTACAAAGTAACATATTTCTTTTTCCTGTTCTGAAAGTCTCCGAGATGTTGAGTGAAGTTGCTGATTTACTTATTTTCTTCCCTTTTAACGCAATGGGTGTCTTCTCCACACATGTTAGTCATCTGTTTTATTTGTCAGGTTTTGTATCGTATTCCTCAAAGTATGTTTTTATATAAAAACATTTTCTTGTCATTGAAGCAGTGGTCTATTTATTAGACGATCCACAAAATTACTTTTAAAAAACTAGATATTAATTTAAAAAAAAAGAGCCAGTTAGAGCCAATTTTCTTTTGATAATTAATGTTTTAATCCAAAATAATTGTTTCATAAATACTCTGTCTTGTGGTCTTTTCTGTGGATTACCACTATGTGTTTATTTTACCGATGAGGATTGCAAGAAATAATCATATTTCTTTATTATGTGCAAATGGTTAATGAACACAGCTAGAGAGCGAAAGATTCCTAGTTCGAGTCTTGGCAAAGTCACATTTGATTTCTTGTATTTTATGGCTCTAACAGCCATTTAGTCTCCACAGTTTCACCCGAGTTATCATTTGGATTCGGTCGACTGGGTCTCGTACTTCTTCCCAGTCACCTTTTAAGCTGATGAGACATTATTCTGTGTAAACTCTCGTGGTGTAATCAGTTGTGATGACTAACTGACAAATGGAAGATCCATGTTCGAATTCCAGCAAAGGAAGTATTTATTTTTCCTCTTTCCTATTCCAAAAAATTGTGGTTTGTAAAGTGGCGAATTAAAAATGTAGTAGATGATAATTCATGACCATGTCGATCCATTTCGATCCATTTTATCACAATTTCATTACCATGTCGATCCATTTCATCACAATTTCATTACCCTTTCGATCCATTTCATCACCATTTCGATCCATTTCATCACCATTTCAACCCCCTAAATGGTGATAACTTGTCGACTGGGTCTCGTGCTTATCCTTAGTTTACTTTTATGTGGGAAATATATTGTAAGATATTATTGTATTACTCAGTACGTTCTTTCATAATGTAAGTGTTTTACACGTCTAGTTGTACATTATTACTAGTGAAGTATTTTATTCAATCTATCCTGTATTATTTTTTATAGCTTTAGTGTATCTTAGAACATTGCTTTATATGTAATGTTTAGAATGACTTCTCTTTAAAAGCCCGATGCGGATTATCACTTTTGTTCCTTTTCAAGAACTTTTCTCTCAGATTTTAAGGGTTTGACTGACAGTTTATCGTTATGGAATTAATTTCCTTAGGTTTATTTGTGCAGATAAAGTCTACTTTTTCAGATTTTAAGTTTTATATCGTATTCATTGTATTCAGATTGCATTCAGATTATCGTATTGTATTCAGATTTTAAGACTACTTTTAAAGAATATACAAAATCTCAGTCACCTCAGTTAATTATTGCACTAAACTGAAAATTAAATTCTATTCTCGGTCACTGTGAATGACAGATTTTTTTTTAGGACTGGCAGTTGCCAGCGCGCTTAGATATAAATGCTAGTTTAACGTAACTTAGCACTGGCCAGACTTCATAGATTAAGCTGTAGCCCCTTTATAACAACATTATTATGCAAAATACTGTATACATAAATGAATACTTTTCATTTTTTACAATAACGAACTTATGGATAATCCGAGAGATTAGTTGCCTCATGTCGGATAAACGGGTTTGGTTTTCTATTTATTGATGGATGAAAGTGATATGAAGAAAGAACATTATCTGCTCATGTAAATTTCTTTGTAGTTCACTCAGACACCAGATTTCATTTTCCGCCACTAAACTATGGAAATGTCTTAAAACAGGAATTTCATCCAAACTGTAGACTGTCATCCTTTTTTTAGACGCATAAGCGGTAAAAAAGTTCTATCGATTGATGATCGCGATATTGAAAATTCTTTCGCAACTGTTTTCGAATACATCGAGGGTTTAAAAAAAAAAAAAGACGCATCCTTAACGGAATTTCTGAAGTGCTGCCATTCTTATGGATTTATTCAACTAGTAGAAAACTATCTTTCGCTCCAAGAATATCTTTTTTTAAATGGAATTGGATCCAGTCCAGAAAGAAATTCTTGAATCCCATGAATTGTTGTTGTTTTAATAAACATTGGTGCCTGTGATGCTGGGTAAATATCATTGTACTTGTATTTGAATTGGCTGTTTTACTTCAAATAGTCTAACAACACATAAACATTTGTAACATTCTTGAAGATTTCTGAGAGGTTTGTTGTAAGCATTATTTACTTTATCAAAATTCTGGACTTCGTTTCAGTGTTGGTCCACGTATTACAGTTTCTCAGACGCATTTCTTTTTTTGCCAAAATTTCCGCATATTTTTTAGGAACAAATTTAAAAAATCAAATATTTATGTTATTTATAATAAATAATGCAAGATCAAGTAACATAGGTCTATATTTACCAGGTCCATAAAAGTCCTAACCCGATCCTTGTTTTCAAAACAGTTGATTATAGAATTGTTTTGAAACATATACTTTCAGCTACAGAAATGTTTTAAATAATGAAAATATTTTTATTTTAAGTTTCTACAATCGGAACTAAAAAAAAAATGAGAATCTGAAATAATAATACAGAAGTTGTAATAAAATTTGTTGATTTCCATTTATCTTCCTTAAAGTTGTAAGGTTTATCCTAATTTTATAATAGTTATTTTAAGTTTATGCACCTTTCCTATCTCTTCTAGCTTCAGCTTACAATTTCCTACCAGAATGTATTTTCAGAAAGGCGTTTAATGCAAATGAGTAAAAGTAGTATTTAAGTCGATGCTTCACTGACTTCGTAAGAGCCCAGAGTTTCTGACTAGCGCGCGTTTGCCTTTGGCTATGTCTCTCTCTAAGCTATTACTACTCTCCGCCGTACTTCAGACCCTTGATAGCATCGCCTACTTAATTGAGATTTAGGGACCAACTACTTAGAATCCTGATAGCTTCGGCTATATCTTTTAGTTAAGCATTAGTTAAGTTTTAATTCTTGTTAATTTGAGTTCAAGCCCAAGGGGAGGCTTTGCTGTACACTCTGAGATAGGAGCAATTTGTGATCATCCTTTGAGAAATAAAGTGTAGTTAACTCTTCTTGAGTCTTACGTCTCTGTTCACACACTCAAGCGTTTGTTCGCTTATCAGTGTACAAGTTCCTCCCACTGAACAGGGAAATAAAAGGGTGGAGCCCCACAAAGGTAATATGCTTGTATTATCTATATTTAAACAATGGCAATACATTATTGTAAATATCAAAATCAGATTTCAGTATAATCTGTTTTTGTATCTTGATCGATATTTCCTGTGAAATTAAAATCCCTTTTACCTATTTGCGATTCGAAAATCTAGGCATTTTTCATCATTTAAATGTCAGATATTATAATAAAATAATTTAATATAGTATAAGTTCGATCTTCTTAATAGAATGTTCAAATAATTTTTCAAAAAGGAACTGCACATGTGAATACATTGTCTTGACATTTCTCGTTTTATTAAATATTTATTATTCATTTTAATACTTGATACATCGTTACTTACGCAGCGTATTAAATAAATAATCCATATTAAATATTTCCGTTCAATACCTTAACGAATCGTGACATGTATTCTCCAGGGAAACGTTCGGAAACATCCGATGGTATTAAAAGATCACGATTCGCTGATGGCATATTGTTTACACAATGATGTGTGTCTACCTCCTTGGCAGTGAAATAATTCTTCGTATAAAATTACGTAAATTGAAAGATACTTATTTGTTGTTGCATTTGCTGATGAATAATAAATTGGATCTCAGAATACTATGCAATTTTAGAAGATTTGCGAATTGAAGTTGAGAGACAAGCACCTGTCAAAACTGTGCTAATTTTTTATCGATTACTGCTTTGCACAGTGTGTCTGTAAATTATTTGAATTTAAACAATAGTCAATTAAAAAAAGGGGGACTTGCATTCTAAAAATTACGCATTACAGCTTGACACATCAAAGAAAACTTTTCCATTTAAATTAAAATAAATAAATGAGTAAATAAAATTAAAATAATAAAAAAATGAAAGCTTTTAGATTTTACATTACGTCCAAAACGGCGCTTTTTTAACATTTGTGTTACCTTTATTTATTAAATATCATGTTCCTCGCAATTAAACCATAAAATTCAGTTAAGGAGCAATATCGCAAAATAATTTTAAATTGAGCATATCTTTAGAATTTCCGATACACAGTCTCACAAGCTTGAGATAA
>KK112426.1:20300-38225 GCA_000611955.2 Stegodyphus mimosarum
GAATTCCAAATTTGAAATTTGGGCTTCCAGATGCCCATATTCGCAGTAGGATTACGTCATTCAAAATTGGATGGCTCTAGGTACCGTCGTTTCATCACAATGCAAGAAACATACATACATTTATGCAGATTCTTCATTGTTTAATTTCTTTAAATATAATACAGGGCGATAATATTTAGTGGCAACAATTTGAAAAGTGAAAAGGGTATTCAGAATGAACCGACGCAAAATCGCAAAACGAAAATAATAGTCCTTCAAGGACAAAGCCCCTTTGGACTAAAAATCTGAAAGGTTTCAGATTTTAAATTACGTCCAAAAGAACATTTTTTTTAACGTTTCGTGTGTTATCTTTCTTTATTGAATATCACGTTCTTCGCATTTAAACCATAAAATTCAGTTCAATAGCAATATCGCAAAATAATTTTAAAATGGGCATATCTTTAGAATTTCTGATAAACAGTTCCGCGCGCTGGAGATAAAAAGTTTTTTCCCCCCCAATAGAGTGTTGCCATTGCTAGCTTTTAAATCATTGAGTTTTTTTGTCAAAAATTCTTTAAAGTTTTACAAAATATGAAATCGATAATAAAAAACATTCCAAATTCGGGCTTCTATATACGCATATTTGGGTGGAAACGTACGTTATTCAAAATTGAATGGCTATAGGTACCGTTGTTTTATCACATTTGGAGAAATTTACGTTTATGCAGATTCTTCATTATTTAATTTCTTTAAATATAATACAAAGCAATAACATTTGGTGGCAACAATTTGAAAAGTGGTGCAGCCGTTTATAGTGAATCAACGCAAAATCACAAAATGGAAACGATAGTCCTTCGGGGACGAAGGCTCTTTGGACTAATAAATGGAAAGAAAATGAATATTTAAAAATGCTAGAATCCGGAATGCTTCGATTGGAGTCTAATACCTGAAAATGTTAACCATTAATGTTTAAAAAATTTATAAAAAATATTAAATGACTATAAACCTTACATTTAAAAGAATTGAAAACTGTTCTAGATATGCAGATTTTACTGTATTAACACTCCAAATAATTTTGAACTAAGCAGTTATAATAGGCTTACTAAAACAGAAATTAATCAAGAAGAAATTAAAGATTGTATCATATAAAATCTCATACTTTAAATGGTCATTTCAAGGTAGCAAACCCAAATGGCAGGTAAATGCTTGCTAAAATATTGTTTCACCGTAAATTAACTGTGTGTAGATTTAAATGCTTAGTTGAAAAAAAGAAGATTTAATTATTGAAAACGTATGTGTACTTTAATTTGATGTGCACGAGCCTTGCAATAAATATTTCTCTTCCAGTGGCAATATTTTTTATTTTGCCAAGATGATATATCAGGTAATTGAAGATAATAAAAATTATCGAATCAGATAAAATTAAAAATTAAATCTAAAAAGGAAAAATTTGAAAGGTTTCAGATTTTAACGGTCGCCCAGAAGAGTTTATTAAAGTTTTTACGCTCTCGCTGAGCTCACAGTCTACCAGTTTGCTGTTGTGCTTACTCCTGCTAACCCATTTTCTTTTTGTGTTTTTTGCTTTAATATTAAACATCATTCTCTTCGCTTTTACAGCACATAGTTGAACCGCAAAATTACAAAAATTTTTAAAGGTTCATAGCAGTTTGTGTTTAGAATTCCTGATGCAGTATTAAGTACTGGGATTCTTATATTTATTTATTTTTTCAGTCTTTTCTCAGTTCATCATAAAAATGTTCAGGTGTCTTCCGAAACTTTTTTTTTCTCTTTTTATTATTAAAGTTTTATGTGTTAACTTTCTTTATTAAATATCCACAACGAATGCTTTACACTTTGCTGAACGGTAACAGACTCGATTGAAAAGTGAAGCGACGAATTTTTAGTGTTTCTACGCAAAATACCATTTCGAAACTAATAGCCCTCTTAGGCTAAAAATTAAATTTCATGTTATTATTTTATGTATTCCTAAACCTTACCTAGTATTGGCATCTAAAAGTTTTAGGTTGTTGAATGAAATTAAGATAATTAATTAATTAAAACTTTATAAAAAGTGATAAATAACGGAAAATATCAGTGTATTGAAAAAATAATTAAACCATGGATACATGATGTGGTCTTGGTTCTTGTACACATACTTTTAATACATTCCATTTATGCAAAATATTTTTTCATTATGGTACACTGCACCCACCCCCCAAAAGTACAGTTCTATATTTCCCGTTCTTAACGAATTGAACTTGCGGTTTTCATGTCTCGAAAGTGCGACTTAGGCTATGTATTAGATTTATATATAGCATTATTCTAATACAGGTATTTTGACACAAAATCGGGCCCTTTCTGATATGACAAGCCAATTTTTTTTCTATATTTCGATTTTAGAACTCAAATCATGCCAAACTGCCAAATTTTGTAAAAATCGCACGAATAGTTTTTTTAAAAATTAGCTCTCAAAATTTTAGCTCCTCAATGTTAATTGAATTTGATATATATTAATAGCTCTTTTTTTAATGAACTTATTTAATTCTTTCTTTCATATTTCGAAATTTAGGTTCATTCCAAATAAATTTCGCGTATTTTTGATAAAAAATTTGAATTATAACCTATAAAATGTGTGCCATCATCTTGAGGTAGATGTATTTCTAAGCGTACATGCAAAAAATTGGACATTTTTATTCAAAATTGCCTAAGATATACGTGAATTTACATTTTGGAGCGTTTTGAAATTTGACGTATTTATTATAAATATAATAACGAAAATGTGGTTTGCGCACTCTGTTAAAATTATTTGAAAGTATAGCCGATGACTTTTTTTTTCGCTCATAGACAATGAAAAAAATGAAAGGAAAACAGGTTGCTATAAATTAAGAAGTTCGGCAACTGAATTATTCTTGGCGCAAACTGAAAAAATTCTGGCAAGATAAATTTTTAGATTTCTCTCCCAAAATTACAAAATTTAGTATCTAGGCATAATTTGAGTCTTAGAATCGAAATATGGAAAAAAATTGATATGTTATTTCCGAAAAAATCCAAATCTGTGTCAAAATACTTATGTTAGCACAATGATATCTATAAATCTAATATACAGAGTGTCCATAATTAAACTTGAAATTTGCGAGCAGTCTGTAGCAAAAACTATGCAGCAGAATTGCGTGAAAATTGGGTAATGGTAGAATGAAATGATGGGAATTTTATAGAGCCCCCCCATAAAAACAATGAGTCTCTAAATAGCGCTGTGCAATGTAAACTATTGCCATATGCAAATGTCGTAACCATAGTAATCCTGTGCGCACACAGCAATCCTATAAAGATGCAAGAAGCGAACCGCAGTTATACTCGTTTCCAAGTCAAGGAAGATGACGTTGACTCTCCAGGAACGTGCTTTACTGGTGAAATTGTTTTACCAAAACAGAGACTCTGCTAGTGAAGCTTTGCGGAAATTTCCGTCTTTGAAGCGGCTACGAAAAGGTCCACTCATTACTCAAGGACTAAAAATATGATCAGGAAATTTGAAGGAACGGGAACACTGGGGATTCAGCCAGGAAGGGGACGAAAGCGTGTTGTAGCACAGGTAGTGGATGATGTAGTGAAGCAAGTTGAGGAAGACAGATCGCAAACCATCGGCATAAGATTCTTCTAAAGATCTTACGCTGCTATCCGTATAAACTGTCGCTAGTGCAAGAGCTCTTACCAGCTGATCTGGATAGTCGACAAACTTTTGCGTTGCGGTTTCTTGCGCGAGTTGAGCTCCAGGATGAATGGCCATGGAACATTTTGTGGACCGACGAGGCCCACTTTCATATGGAAGGTGCGATTATAACACGCACAATTGCCGTATTTGGGCTGCTACACACCCACATCTATTCCTACAAATACCATTACACTCTTCGCGTGTAACGGTTTGGTGCGGCTTTACTGCAACCTTCACTGTGGGTCTGTTTTTTTTTCCAAGATCACAGCGCTGCAGGGCCTGTGACATGCACCACCACCAGTCAACGATACGCTTCATTATTAGAGCAATCCGTTATTCCGGCTCTTCAGGCAAGGCGATGTTATGCAACCACAGTGTTTATGCAGGATGGTGCTCCTCCACACATCGCCCGTTGTGTTAAACAAGTTCTCCTCCGCCATTTCGGTGACGACCGAATCATCAGCCGGCAGTTTCCTACAAGTTGGCCTCCTAGATCTCCCCGACTTGAATCCTTGCGACTTTTGGCTGTGGAGATACCTCAAGGCCATAGTCCACCGTGATCCCATCACATCTCTATCCTACCTTAAAGGAAGCATAGAACGCCATGTACGTAACATTCCCCAGTTCATGCTGCTTTCAATAGTCGAACATGCGATTTTAAACTCTTCCAGATGGTAGCAGACAACAGTGGACATCATATCTAGCATGTTTTGTAAACTTTTGAAGATTATTTATATGTTCTGAATAAAGCGATGATACGCCACCTAGGGGTGGTTTTTGAAACTCATTGTTTGATAAAATTCCCATCATTTCGTTCTGCCATTAACCAATTTTCATGCAATTTCGCTGTATAGTTTTTCCTACAGACCGGTCGCAAACATCAAGTTTAATTATGGACACGCAGTTTATCCTAAATCGCGCTTTTGACACATGAGAAACCCAATTTGAATTTCATCAATCGGCCCAGTAGAACGGGAGATATAGAACTGTCCCAATTTGTTTTTCGCAGTGTTTACTTTAATGAATTAATTTTACTAGGAAACACCATGATTTAGAATAAGCGTCATTTCCATTACAACTCCAGTCAGTTTGATTTTAACCATAGAGGACACGAGTTCGTTGATGTCAATTTACTGCTCGTAATTTCAATAAATCCTGTACTGTTTTAATTTGCGTAACTTCAGGTTACGGTTACAAGCACTACTGTTCTTTTTTAACTCATCATCTCTTTCCTCTCCTTCAAGCTACTTTATTCAAGGTTGTTTGCTCTGTATCGAGAAATCTGAATGCCTTGACAGTTTTGCTGATTTATTTTAACTCAGTAACTTTTACGATGTATTGTAATATTCTGCTGGACCTTGTGTGATAATATACTAGCGCACTCACTTGAAATTATACTGCACTGCGTTACATTTTTATATGACGTAGTATATCACACATTTCCTTCATGGTATAGACCGAACTGCATTTTCATTTGATATTCCACCGTGCATTTATGGTATGTTACGTTTTCTGCATGGATCAACAATTTTATTTCTTCCGTAAATTTGGATGAGAGGCGTAGCATATGTTACCTAAACTGCATGGATCACTAATTCTGCCTCTTCTCTATTTTTGTAACAGAAGGTGAGTAGCGCTACGGAACCTATCTTTTAGTATGAAGACCTCAAAGTTAAATCTGTTTTATAACCTACAACAGATTTTTTAATTGTTGTTCCTTTAAATATGGCTGTTTTTGTTTTATTTTGTTTAGATTTGAATTAGAAGCATAACAGCGATGTTAGCCATTTTTTTTTATTTTCCTTCAAAAACCCCAAATTAAACTGTGTTTTGACCCTTATTAATCCACAGTGGCAGTTTGCCCAGAAGGACTATTAATTTCGTTTTCGAATTTTGCGTTGATTCGTTATAAATGTCAATTCACTTTTCAAATTGTTTCCTCCAAATATTAGGGTACTGTTTTAAGAAATTAAATGATGAAGAATCTGCATAAATGTATATACGTTTCTCGCATTGTGATAAAACAACGCTACCTAGAGCCAACAAATTTGGAATAACGTACCTTTCCACCCGAATATGGGCATCTGAAGGCCCGAATTCGGAATTTGTTTTATTATCTATTTCATATTTTGTAAAACTTTAACGAATTTTTGATTAACAAACTCAACAATTTGAAAGTGAGCAATGGTAACACTGTAAAAAAGAAAAATTGTCTTCAGCGAGCGAGACTGTGTATTGAAAATTCTAAAGATATGCCCATTTTAAAATTACTTTGCGATATTGCTGTTGAACTGAATTTAATGATTTAACTACGAAGAACATGATATTTAATAAATAAAAGTTCCACACACAAACTATTAAATCAAACAACGGTACCTAGAGCCATCAAATTTTGAATATTAAACGTTTCCATCAGAATATCGGCGTCTGAAAGCCCCGGTTTGAAATTATTTTTATTATCGATTTCATAATTTGTAAAACTTTAACGAATTTTTGATTAACAAACTCAACGATTTCAAAGTGGGCAATGGCGACACTGTACGAAAAAAACATTTTTATCTCCAGCGCTCGAGACTGTGTATCAAAAATTCTAAAAATATGCTTATTTCAAAATTATGTTGCGATATTGCTGTTGTACTGAACTTTATGGTGTAATTGCGAAATTTATGATATTTAATAAATAAATGTAACACACAAAATGTTAAAAAAACGCCCTTTTGGACGTAATTTAAAATTTGACACCTTTAAATTTTTTTAATCATTTTTTTAAATTTTTTAATTTGGTTTCTTTATTTGTTCATTTAATATTTCGCACCGTTGTACTGTCCCGATGTTTTTCAAATATTTTAGGTGCACGTATTTGAGATAGGAATATAATCTACCACGCTAATTTATTCAAATTCGATATATTATTTTATTTGTATGGTGATGAGTTTTTCTCGCATATCCTTATTTGATGACCAAATTATCAACGCAGAATTTTGTCTTCGCACCATCATATTAATCAGAGGTTAATCTTCCTAAATTAAGATTTTTTTGGAATTTCTAATATAATTTACCGAAAAAAGACATTCGGAATTCTAAGCTGTAATACAATTACTAAATAATAGATAGGTTTTTTAACCAAAAGATTTAATTATTAATTTTGTCAGTCCTATGACTTTTAAGTGCTGATGAGATCGGATTTCTGAATCAAACACAAAATTTTAGAGCACTGAATGTAAACTTTCGTCATCGGATTGATAAGCCACTTAAGTTGGAAATCTTACCCTTCTATTTTACGTTCCTCCCTATTTCTTCTATGCTGCATTTACGTGTAACTAAGTTTTATAAATGAGGTTTAACAAAATGAGAGTAACTGAAAGCTAATCCATTTTGCAATAAGAAATAACGCTTTAAATTTCCTTGGCTTGATTCAGACAAGGTATCGCTTCTGTTAAGAATTTACTATAAAAACCTCTAAATTTAATTAGCAACTATACTGATTATTTAGCTGACAAACATGTATTTATTTGCAGCAAGACAGCTTTCAAGCAATTGGATAAGAAAGTGTTTCGGGAATAATTCCTTTTGAATTCTTCTGACTTGTAACTTTCGCTGAGAATGCTATATCTAGTTTGTGTATCGTAAGTAATAAATCATATAGGTTTTGTGATGCTGTTTTGTAATAATATTTCCAATGGTCTGAAGAGTGCTAGCAGATTAGTTGCCAAAGTTACCATGCCAGTGAACCCACGCTCGAATCTTTGACGACATTCTTCTTGAAAATAATTCTGAAGTATAAAAACGAAAAAGGGCTTCAATGTATTCTTGAAATCTTGTGCTTACAAATTGTGGCGTCCTTCCGAGTTGTAATTTTAGTTTATATACATGTGCTAGTTGTGAAGAGAACATTTCAACTCGGTTTTTTACTTTCCTTGGACGAAGTAAAAGAAGTATTGTAATCAAGAAAAATTCCGGGTATCATATTTCAACGAAAATACCCATTTTGACCGCTATCGAATGCAATTTAACGATGTTTTCAAGTGACATCTGTGCCTATCTTTTTCCTCAAACGAATTATAAAACTAATTTAAAATGGATTCAGAAGAGATTTTTTTCATGGCGTCTGTACGTGCATACGTATGTATATATCTCGCATAGCTAAAAAAAAGTAGCCTCAGAACGCTAATATTTTGTATATGGAACTGCTATAACATGTAGATGTATACCTCCCTTTTTGGTTGCAATCGGCCGCATCAAAAGTAGATGATATATACATATATATAAACATATTATATACCTACTATGTTACTCGGCTCAGTGAGCTTTTTATTATTATTATTCTCATATATTGAAAAGTTGCGCATTTTTTGCTTTAAAAATGAATTATGTTGTCTATTTATCTTCCAATTAAGGTTTTTATGCCTTTAATTCACCTGCACGCAATAGCTGTAGAATTATCAAAAATTAAAAAAATTGTTTAAGTTCAGCTTAGTCTTTTTTTTTTAACCATAGCAGCCAGATTTGTTTACTTTTGAAACAGCAGAATAGTGAGTTCAGTTTCTACACCTTCAGTGTCTTTGTGCCAAGTGGGACCAACATTAAATTTTCAGTTTTGTGCATGGAAAAATCTGCCTTGTTGCCTGCTGGCCGATTTCCTCGTTTTTGCGTGGAAACTAATTTTTTATTATAAATTTTTGTTTGTTTTAACTGTGTTTAGCGTTTTATATTTTTCTATATTTTTCAATTTTTGATGAAGATATTTTGAAGTTTTATGTATTTTTGCCTTGCCGCGAACTGATAACAGAATTAATTGAATGAGAAATATATTTGTAGTGAAATTCGAGGAAATAAGTTTAAATTAAATGCAGCAAAAAGTTTGTATAATTTAACGTTCCGTAAAGGAAGTCATGTGATGTACACATCAGATTTTTCTTATTGATGTGGACGCCAGTTTGCCAGCTATCAAAAACGTCTGACACGTTAGCTGATACCTTGTAGATTATGTTAAAAACTATGGACGGTATAGCACTTTGTAGGCATTGTCGTTAAAGAAAAATAGTTATTCCATAGAGGAATAATCCTAATCCTAACTAATATTATAAATGTGAATGTGAGTTTGTTTGTGCGTTTGTGTGTTACGCTTTCACGCCTCAATTACTTAACCGATCATCATGAAATTTTCAAGAAATATTGATATATTAGAAAAGGTTATTGGCAATAAAATGTAACTTATCTGTTGAAACTTAAACTATATAATAGGTTTTATAGCTTAAAACGATTGTCGTTGTATAAACGTTAAATGTTGAAAGTTTCATAACGATAAGTTAAACGATGTAAAAGTTTGTCTGCGCTCGCAGGTGCGTGGTTTAAACCACGCAAACATTTTATAGCCTATAACCTTGTCTAATATATCAAAAATATTTCTTGAAAATTTCATGATGATCGGTTGAGTAATTAAAGGGTGAAAGCGTAACATTTATTAATTAAGCTTTTATTAAAGCGTTTATTAATTTTTATTTGTTTAATTTATTATTTAAAATCCTTCAGGATTTCCGGCTTTTGGGTCTTCTTTCACAAACATTTTTCTATCATTAGGAAATATACGTAGCAGTTTTACTAGATTTCGTGGCGATTTTTTTTATCTCAATGAAGAAGGGCAGTATTTACTGAAATTTTACGCGGAATGTATTTTTAATTTAAAAAATAAGTAATAGTAACTAAAATTTTATCCTGATTATCCTGGTCAAGTAATAAGAAAAAAATAATTTTCATCAAAAAAATCAATCAAAAAAATTCTTTTCTTTTCAATAGTCCTTGAAACTTATTTAAGGACATCAACGCGAGCGAAGCCGCGGGTGAAAGCTAGTTATAGCATAAAATTAACTGCCAAATATGTTTGTTGCTTGTATCACTGTGCAAAGTCACAACAATCGGTCACAAAACATATAATAAGAGTTGATGAAACAAGCAGCTCATGCCAATTAACATTGCAACTGTCGTGTTAAATGCTTAATTTACGAAATAGTAGATAGCCGTGTTCTGGATGCAAAATGTCTCCCTGGAGTTTCATATGCATGTGCTTGACAGATGATTGATCCATGTTATGAAACCCCCAAGACCTTTGATTTATATTGCCGATGATTTCCAGGAACTTATGGTGCTATGCAGCATTCATTATCTCTTTCTAAATTATGGCATTCAGAGAAAGTGTAAGTTTACGACATCAGCGCAGGTCACAACGCAGTTTAGCTGTTGCTCCTCCCCTAAAATGCTCTGAATCACTGTCCAAATGATAATTGCCGATATTGGCAACTGCTCATAATTTAATTGCCAGGTTTCGTGTGACGTAGGGTTTATACACTGGATTTCAACTCGCTTTTGATATCCACCAACGTGCAAACGGCCATCACTCTATCCGAAATAGGCGCGAAATTTGCAATAGGAAATGACACTATGCGTCATTTCAGTTAGCTAGATAGAGTTCATCACCACTGTAAACAGACATGGGAGTGGGAGGGAATCGGATCGAGATAAGCGAATGACGCCTGTTTGCATTTATGTTTGTTGAATCGTATTAGTAGATACTGAATCTGTATGTAATTTCTGTGGCATAGGATACGCACACGTTGCCAATCGGCTGTTTAGGCATAAAGAAATATTATATAAATATCCATAACATAGCATATGCTATCATACATCCGTTTGTTTCGCAAGAACGACTGTTTGGAACAATTTTTCTAATTTGTCACAACAGCCAATCACCACAGATTACTCTGGGGTGAGTAATTGCTTTATTTTCCCATGCACACAGAGGAAACTAGTTCTCCATTACAAACAAGCTGATAGCTGATTGGTTGAAAAAGAACAACTTGCAATTTTTTTCGAAAAGAAAGAAAAAATCGCGCTTCTTTCTTTCAATAGTAAACCAGCCAGAAAAATTTCCTGAAAAAGTTGTTCATGTTTTAAATCTTCTTCTGAATTATTCTACTTGGAGTTTAAGATGAGACGATAAGTTGTATCTTTATGATTCTGTCTTTATGGTTCCTGGAGCTAACATTTAGAGTAGTTTGGAGCCGTACAAATTTACGATTTCTTCATTTAACAGTGACTGAGCAAAATTGCCATTTAAAACTGGCTTACTGATAATTTACCGCTGTTTTTACTTCCTTTGTACGAAGAAAAGGCAGTATTGCAATCGCGAAAAATTTCGGGTATCATATTCCTAGGAAGATATAAATTTCAGCTGCACTCGAAACCATTTGAACGATGTTTTTGCATGACATCTGTGCGTACGGACAGAATAAAGGGCTGTTTTTTGCCAAAAAGGGTTGAAAATGGATTTAAAATGGATTCAGAAGAGACTTTTTCTAGACGTCTGTACGTACGTACGTGTGTATGTGTCTTGCATAACTCAAGAACGCGTACATGTAGCGCGTTGAATATGTATTTGTATATGGGATATTTAATATATATTGTTACGGATTTTATATTTATTTGGCTATTTATTTAGAACTGCAATTAAAATTGCTTTATTTTCCCATGCAATGCAGACGATTTTTGAAGAGAAAGCTTCGTCGGAAAAATAAAAATAAAAGAACGCGTGCATTTAATATTTAATAAATAAATATCTCGTAATTACTGTTGCCATCCAGAAAAATCGAGATTGTTCTAGTGATAATTAAAAAGCTTATAAAAGCCGAATTGAAACACCTCATCTCAATTGTAGTTGTAGCTGTTTAAAGCGACCTGCTGTTTGTTTACCTAATGCTGTAGCGATTTCGCTGTGAGAATAATTAGTTTATCTGTTTTGAATTGAGTTTTGCTAAACGTTTGAGATATTGTGATATTGTACGAATATCTCTGAAGAAATATTTCAGCATTTTGATTTATTTCTTGTGGAAAGAATAAATTTAGTTAATTTTCTTTTAAAGTCTTGTGCATTCAATCCATAATGAACCCGTACGCACGCAACAATATTTATTAATTAATTATGTTATTAATATATTAACTATGAATAAATATATATTTTGTATATGGGACTGCCTGTGCATGTTTTTTACAATTTTTAATGAAGATGTTTTGAGTTTTTATGTATTTTTGCTCTCGAAGTGAGAACTGAATTAATTGAATGAGAAATAAATCTCTAATGAAATTTGAGGAAATAAGTTTAAATGAAATGCAGCAAATAAATGTGTATAATTTAATATTCCATGCAAGGAAGTCCTGTGGCGTCCACATCAGATTTTTTCTCTCTAAAATGTTTTTGAAAATATGAAACTAATTAACGTAAAAAACAGATGTTTAATTCAAAATCAATCCCAAAACATATGAAAATAAATTACATTCTGAACGTTAAATGTAAAAGGAAGTAACATGTCTATGAAAAATAATTCAAAATCTAAACTGTGATGTCTTAACAAATTATTTATTATGCCTATGTATATCTTTACCACGAAAACATTGAGAAAATTCTTCACTTACATATAAAATTCATTTTAAATAATATATGCAATTTACCAAACTACTCGTAAAACTAGATCAATTTTCTAATAAACAAATTTTAAACTGTTTTTCGTTAATTATCCATAAACCTGTAACATGTAATGTGCACAGTCAACTCCCAGTTATCCGGCAGTTCTCCAAAAAGAAGTCAATGTGTTTGTTATAGAACGATGGGAAAATGGATATCATACACCATGAGAATAAAGGAAAATTTCTGCGAGACAAAAAGGAGACAAAATCGCGTACAAGAGCATCAGTGATAACATATATGTTACGAATTTTTTAAATCCACAATAGTAGTTTATGTAATATGGGATATATAAGCATTGTTATATCATGCATTAAAATAAAATTTTAAATCATAAAAATGATTTAAATACACAGCCGTTACTCTTCTGTTTTCGTTCACTCTCGTCAAGAAATATAAATTATGTTCTTTTTGTTCTGAACGCGAAAATTTACATAATCATATCAACTTCAAATTCCAAATGAAACTCATTAAAAATACAAGTATCGGGTTGGAAAGAAAATAATTCCGAGTTGCATAAATAGATAGCGTTATGTTTGATATTCTTCTGTCAATCTCATATTTCTTTATTCCCCCCCCCTTTTTTTTTTCCATTTGAGATATAGCAGCTGACGCTTTTAGGTTGCTGTAGAAGTAAATTCCATGTATTTGTGCATAGAAATGTTAGTTTATAGATAGTTTTAAAATAGGATGCAAAAATAAACATTTTCGACATGTTTTAATTTTCACTTTCTCATACCAAGTTGTAGAGACATTACGTTATTTCGGAGTAGGAGAGGTGAAAAGTCAGCAACGCCTTCGCCGGGAATCGAACCGCGGAATTCTCGGTTACGCGTACTACTACACCACGAACATGCGAGGAAGACGGGAGAAATACCTTATAAAGTAAGGGAAGTATTGTAATCACGAAAAATTCCGGGTATCATATTTCAACGAAAATATCCATTTTGACCGCTATCGAATGCAATTTAACATTGTTTTTGCGTGACAGCTGTACGTGAAAACAAAATAAAGGACTTTTTTTTTCTCAAACGAATTATAAAACGGATTTAAAATGGATTCTGAAGAGGTTTTTTTCGTGGAGTCTATAGATACGTACATATGTACGTACAGACGGCACGAATATATATACGTATGTATTTATATATCTCTAATAACTAAAAAACGAGTTGCCTCAGGACGCTGAAATTTTGTATATAGGACTTCTATAATATGCAGTTGTACATCTCCCATTTTGGCCGCAGTAAAGGTCGGTTAAGGTTTTTATGCCTTTAGTTAATCTGCATGCAATCGTTGGTAGAATTATCAACAATTTTAAAGTTGTTTAAGTGAGGCTAACCCTAATCTTTGTTTACCATAGCAGCCATATTTGTTTGCATTTGAAACTTAGCAGACTAGTGAATTCAGTTTCTTCACCTTCATTGTCTTTTTGCCGAGTAGGACCATGATTAAGCTTTCAGTTTTGAGCATCGAAAATTCTGCTTTGTTGTCTGCTGGCCGAATTGCTTGTTTTTGCATAGAAACTGTAATTTTAATTGTAAATTTTTTTTTATTGTTTTAATTGTATTTGGTGTTTTATTTTTTTCTATATTTTTCAATTTTTAATGAAATTTTTTTGAGGTTTTTATGTATTTTTGCCTTGCCGCGAACTGAGAACAGAATTAATTGAATGAAAAATATAGCTCTAATGAGATTTGAGGAAATAAGTTTAAATAAAATGTAGCAAAAATTGCGTATAATTTAATATTCTATACAAGGAATATACAAGGAAGTCATGTGGTGTACACTTTAATTTTTTTTTTTTTTGCTTCATAAAGCAGCTGAGGCTGACAAAGAGATATGTGAAGCTTATGGTGTTGAATGCTTAATGCTTAACAGAACGCATGTGTCCGAATTGGTTTAAAAATTGCCGTTCTGGGAATTTTTCACTTTAAGGTGACCAATTCTCTGGCCGATCTTCTGTAACTGATGATGATAAAATTAAAGCTATAATTGAATCGAATAGTCATAGAACTGGGCGAGAGATTGCAAAAAGATTAATTGCATCGCACACAACAGTTGAAAATGACAAAAAGTATCTTGAATTCATTAAGAACTCTATATCTGGGTTCTGCATAAATTGAAAGAAATTCACCTAAGACAACGAATTAACATTTGCGATACGCATTTCAAACGCAATGCAATCGAATTTTAAACGAATTATTATTGGTTATGAAAAATTAATCGTCTACATTAACATTAATCGAAAAAGATCATTGCGCAAGAGTGATGAGTCAGTACACATCATGTCAAAAGCTAAATATCATCAGAAAAAGATGACATGTTGCCAGTTTGGTGGGATTACAAAAGTGTTTAGTATTTCAAGCTGCTTCCAAGCAAACAAATGATCAACACAGATGTTTACTGTTTACAACTTAAGAAATTGGTGGAAGCAATCAAAGAGAAGAGGTCAGAACTGGTAAATTGCAAAGACCTTCCAAGTTGTAGAAGCATCCTGTTGCCAAGCCGCAGGAAAGATAAAGATCTTATGTGACGTGAGCCCTTGCGAGGGTGATAAATGGCGTCTAAGTGTAATGTCCTCAAAATTTAGAATGATTTCGCTATAAGGCGTTTCTTAACATCAATAAAATTTTAAGGAGTTAAAACTCAAGATTATGTCTTACAGCGCAACACTTAGTGCCTCAAAATGTCAATATTATCCAATACGTTATTGTATAATAAATGCTTTTATCACACACAAAAGCACACTTACATACAAGTACTTCTGTCGCATATAAACTCAGTCCATTACAGACAAAATATCACATAAATGTCTTAAAATTATAAAATCGGGATAAAGGTAAAAAAATAATCGGAAAGGTTTCAAATTTTAACGGTCTCCCGAAAGGGTTTGTAAAAGTATTTTATGCTCACGCTGAGCTCACAGTCTACCAGTCTGTTGTTACACTCACTCCTGCTGACGTATTTTTTTTTTTGGTGTTTTTAGCTTTTTTTATTAAGCGTTGTTTACTTCGCCGTTACGCCATATATAATTCTACCGCAAAATCCCAAACATTTTCAGAGTAGCATGGCAGCAGTTTCGAATTCCTCATGCAGTGCTTGCTTACATGTTTCTATTTTTTTTTTTCCAGTCTTATCTCAGTTCATCATATAAGTGTTCAGTTTTATTAGTAAGATGGCTAACAAATCATTTTATTATTAACATTTTGCATGTTAACTTTATTAAATATCACATTCTTTGCACTTACGCCACATAAAACTCAATTCAACGGCAAAATCACAAAATACTATTTAAAAACCTTAGATTTATCCTTAGAATTTCCGATAGACTGTCTCACGCGCTGGAGGTAAATATGTTTTATTCCGTAGAGTGTTGCCACTGCTTGCTTTGAAATCGTTGAGTCTGTTAATCAAAAATTCATCAAAGTTTTAGAAAATCAAAAAGAAAAATCTGAAAGGCTTCGGATTTTAAATTACGTAAAAATAGGCGTTTTTTTAACATTTTGTTGTTATCTTTATTTATTAAATATCATGTTCTTCGTACATAAACCATTAAATTCAGTTCAAGAGCAATATAGCAAAATAATTTTAAAATGAGTATATCCTTAGAATTTCCGGTAAACAGTTTCACGCGCTGGAGATAAAAATGTTTTTCTGTACAACGTTGCCATTGCTCGCTTTGAAATCCTTGAGTTTGTTAACCAAAAATTCGCTAAAGTTTTATAGAATATGAAATCAATAATAATACAAATTCCAAATTTGAAGTTTGGGCTTCCAGATGCCCATATTCGGGTGGAAACGTTCAGTATTCAAAATTTGATGCCTCTAGCTGCCGTTCTTTTATCACAATGCGAGAAATATATATACGTTTATTCAGATTCTTCATTATTTAAGTTCTTTAAGTATAATACAGAGCGATAACTTTTGGTGGCAGCAATTTGAAAAGTAGAACAACGCTTTTAGTGAATCGACACAAAATGCCAAAACGAAATTAATAGTCCTTCTGAGCAAATTGCCGCTTTGGATTAATAATAAGAATCTGAAAATATTGAGTATTTTTAAATAGATAGGTTATGAATTAAATTCATTTTTAATATTAAATCAATCTCTAATTCAAAAGTAAGATACGAATATTTTTAAGAATTTCATCTATTGCTTTCAAATAGTTTGTTAATTCGCAGCAGACAGATTGAGTTTGAAAGAAACATATTTTGCATTTTGCCGAATGGCAACGGACTAGAATGGAAAGCGAAACGATGCGTTTATAGTAATTCGACGCAAAATTTCGTTTGGAGACTAATAACCTTTTTGGGCTAACAAGTAACATTGCAATAAAACAGAAGCAGTTTTTGTGCAAAAACGAAAAAGTGAAATATTTGTTAAGTAGAGCATCTCTTTCCGTGATGCCATTATTGTTTTTCCGTTTAGTGTTTGTTAACTGGAAGGTTTCTCTTTCAGATTTCTCGGCTGTGAAATTTTTTTTTAATGTATACGAATCGATTCCGAGGTCGATGATCTTCTCGACAATGTGAAAACTGCTCCATTTAATTGTATGAAGTCAATGTTAACGATTGTGGATGCAGTGGACATAATCAACAGAGCGATCAATGGCTGGTTCATTTTGCCAAGTGAAAATTCAGCTGCACAGTCATGAATACTGGTAAGTAATCTTTGAACTATATAGATTATATTATTCTAAAAGCTTCTGTGCACTTTTATATTACTTTTCGAAATTATGTTATATGTCTATTCAATTTCAAAAGTACTTTGTGGAAAGGAATTTTTAGTAAATTAAATAATCATTAATTTCTGAGAACTGATTTACTTATCTCAAAAATTTACTTCTTGGAGGAACGATTGTAAAATTAAAGTAATTTTCTCTTGCTAAAAATGGCATTTTTTATCGCTGTTGCTTAGAAACTATTGCCTCTTCCTAAACATATTAACGCACGAACCTACTTTTAGCAAAAAAAAAAAAAAGTGTTAAAGTTAAATTGTAAAATTAGTTTTAAGGAGTCTGCTTTCGCTATTTTTCACAAATTCACGTTCTCTACTCACTCTGGTTTTCCTCTGTCGGAAACAAATTGTGTGTTCAAGAAATAAACTTTTCTCAAATATCAAAATTCAGGCCAAGCGAAAACGTACCGCAATGAATGTGGTGAAATACTGCATCCCGAACTCAAGATTACTGTTTTCCCATGACAATTCTGACCATGAGTAACGTTAAGCTTGGGCGATTCCATTTGATAGTCTGCTGGTTTTGCAGCGTTGGAGACCACGATTTGTATTCTTGTAAAGTTCTTTAACCCCGTGGGGCATATTATACCATACCAGCAGGGCTTACTTTCACTGATTTGTTATTTCATGATCATTGGATTAGTGGCAGATAGGCCTATCGCTGTCTGGGGACTGTCTGCCCCAGACAGCAACAATGGAGGACATGCCCAGGGAAACTGGCTGGTTATACATGCAGAAATTTAAGAATACCAGCCGTGATACGCCCATTAAATTATAAAATCAGGATAAGTGCTAAGATGAACTAAGAGTGTTTTGCGCCACCTAACCGGTATAGTGTTTAGCTTCGCTGACTGCCGTGCCGAAGGGCTCGGGCTCGAATCCCGGAGAGGTCATGAATGTTGTAAATGTATAGTGGCCGTGCGGAAAGGGAGTTTTCTAAATATGCGTTGAGCTTAAAGTCCTTTCGAGAGGTTGTTGGTAGGAG
>KK112426.1:38257-56698 GCA_000611955.2 Stegodyphus mimosarum
AAAGAGGGGAGAAATCCTCGGACCCGTCTCCCCGGGGTGCTGTCCATCAAAATTGGGGGGGGCGAAAAGGAGCTAAATCGCCCTGTCACCTGTAAGGTTGCGTTCAGACGGCGACGTCAATGTCACAGAGGCATAGTCACAAGGAATAAAGTGCAGGAATTCCGTTCACACCTACGACACAGGTGTAAACCACACCCACTTAGAGAAGCTAAATTTGCGCATGCGTGGATGTGTCTACAGCTTTCTCGCTCTGTTTTCCTATTCAAGTTTCGCGAGTACGCTCTGATTGGTCGACGCTCATCCCAAATCGGCCTAAAGTTGAAAACTTCAAACTTTATGCCAAGAGCCCTAAACCAGATTTTGTGACGTAGCACAGACTGCTTGCCTGGCAACGCTGCTCGGCTTAAACCACTTATGCCCTTTATACCGTCGTATGAACGCAGCTTAAGGTACTCAAGGCTGTTGCCAACGACAGTAGTATCTTGCACTTCTTCCTCCGAGGAATTTCGTGGGCTTGGGCTGACTGTAGGTCAGAGAAGTAAGCATTAGTCGTCAAGAACAACAACGGGTATTTTGCAGCTTAAGTCACTGTGATGTGATGGTTGAGGTGTGAAAGAAAATGTATTATAAGCAATGAGAATCGAGCATTAGGAGATAACATATAACCCCTTTGGAATCGAATGTGTATTTTTATTGATCCGAGTAAATTGTAATGCATATTTTTTATGCATTACTGTATTCTTTAATTTAATTGTGAGTCCTCCTAATCGAAAAATTTTTGATGTAATTATTTGTCTTTAGTCCTGCCGCTGAAAATTTTTTGCTGACGCTTATATCCGAAACACTTTATGAAAAATTGACTTTAGATATTTGAAAAGCTACAATATGTACATTGCACAAGCGTGTGTGACAGATAAAAGTTCGTATAAAGGAGTAGAAGGTAATTATGAAACACTAATGATAAGTATTCAATATATTAAAAATAGAATAATTGCATTTTAATGGTAATAATAATAACATGTCTTTGAAGATAGCATAGGTAGTAGGGGTTCTTGTCTTTGTTCCACTTCTGGCATATTTTTCAACAGGTAACATCTTCTTTAGAAACTATTGGCTGGATTTTATATGTTTATAAAAAGCATTATAATAATATTTCGAATGCACATTCAAGTCTAAAAGTCGTTTGAAAGATATCGCTGTATTTAACTTCGTTCTGGAGACCAGAAATTATTCATTAGGTTAAAAAAATACTTTCTTTAAGAGCTGATGCATTTAGAGACGAAAGGAATTAGATCGACAGTTACTCTCATTTAAGATTGCCGGACATATTTCAATCCTGGACCTTACTCAGGACGTGATTAAAAAAATGTCGAACGTATAAGTAACCAGTGCTGTCAGATACCATATACTTTACTGTTACTTTATTGAATAATGAAAGTGCATTATTAGGCATAATGTATTAATTTTATTTTACTATATTTATGTCTGTTTTATTAGTAGAGCAAATGAGGGCTGTCTGCTTACAATGTTTATGTTTGTTAGATGATGTGTTTATGTGTGTTGGATGAACATCGCTTTGCATATAGCATTCAGTATTAACCGTTACCATAGTTGGTCAGGAAATGTTATTATTTTGGATACGACAGCATTGTGTTTATTTATAGTTTGTGTTACAAAATGACTTTTGACCGGATTCATTACATTTTAAAATCTTGGCTCACGATCTAATCGGCTGCAAAGCAAATTATCTGGGCAAAATAGGTCTCAGGTGAAGAACGGTATCCCGAATTATGGAGTCAGCAACCAATGATTCTGAAAGATGTTTTCAGGTAACCACTGACACAGAATTAACGCTCAGGGACTTCTGATAACACCAGTTTAATATTTCCCATTGCTTAATTCCATAACTAAACATAACTTAAACATTTTAAAGTTACATAACTTACATTAATAAAGCCTGGCAGCAAGTGAATTCCAGAACCATGAATTCGGCTTGGTAGAAATTATGGGCAGATTGGTCTGTGGGCAAAAACTTTGAGGGCTTTGTTGCTAATGATTTTTTGTCATTGTTGTCTATATTGTGATTCTAATCAAAATCATTGACTTCGAAGTTGACAAGAATACGTAGAGAAATTACCAGAAGACCATAAAGTGACTGGAACAGTTTGAGAAACAGCAACAAAATGCTATTGCCGAGAAACACAAGAACAAAAAGGAAAGGAAGAGAATTCTAGTTCTTCATCCGTGAAATTGATGCAAAATGAGGTAAGGTGCACAGTTTTGTAGAACAGTATTACCCTGCTAAAGCAGTAGTAAACTATCGTAAAAGCATTTTCAAGGCAATGCCGTGACTCACACTAAAAACATTTTACAATGTAGACAACAGTAAATGCCACTGGGCAAATTTTGACGGAAAAGAGGCCCAGTAAAGTCTCAAGCAGGGTCGAATTGCGCTAAAAGACAAAGGAGATGTCTGAAAAAAGAAGATGCATGGAAGAAGAAGATGCATATTAAAAATGTCTAGAAAACAACAGCCACCTGATCTTTTTATGGAGGTGGAGGTTTACTCAAACAGTACCATCTGGTCTCTCCTCTTCCTTCCTCATTGCTTTTATATCACCCACTCTTCTTGGTATAGTTATGGTAAAATTAAATTAAGTTTCCTTCTCTTTTATCGCCTTTTTTTTGGGGGAGGGATCTTTAACGAGTTTCGTTGGTTTTTATGTCATAGATTTGTTGCCAAGTTTAAAGAGCAATTATCTTTGGTTTGGGAGTGATTTCATCCAGGTTACATTAATTTTTACGGAAAATATAGTTTTGGTTTACGAACATTTCGAATAACGAAGAGCTTTAAGGAACGAATTACATTCGCGAAGCGAGGTATCATTGCATTCTTTTTTGGATTTATTTATCTTTACCTAATTTGGTGGCAGCAAAAATTATTTAAAAGATGTCTAATTGCATATTAATCACTACAATAACAAGTTACTGGCATATCTGCATTATTAATCGGTTACGCTAAACGGAGATCCTATTTGTGAATGAGTGCTCATCGGAGGGACGTCAGCTATATCTATTCTGTTACCAATGGGAGCTTTAACTTCGACGAAATCACGCACTTCGTGACGTAAACAGTGCGTAATCCAGCATGAGCTATGTTATTATACCAAACGTTCGCAGGATTAATTCTGGGCATCGCATTTTCACGTCACCGTTGCTCGCTTTGTGGCTGTTGTATCGTTAAGCACGCTTAACGGCTTCTAACGGCATGGTTTATCGTTCTAGCATTACACGACTGCGGTTACACTGAAATATGAGCCAAGCAATTATACATTGAGCCTAGTGATTATTATTAATTACCGTAATTACACTTTAGGGAATTATTTTTTACCCTTGACGTAATCGTGGTGTACTCGAAAACTGCCGTCCGTATTTTTTTCCCTTCCTAAAGCTCTGAAAAAGTAGTTATGAGGATTACATTTTCGGTAATTAAAGAATTACAAACATTGTATTTCTTGAAAGGGAAATTAATGTAATTGCCGCTAATGAAACTGTTTGTGTTCTGGTGTAGATCTGGAACTTCTTTCTTTCTTTATTATTATTATTACTTTTTTTCATTTCTCCAAGATCAGTTGTAAATAGTCATCCCTTTCGAAAACAAAGCTTAAATAATACAAAAAGTGCTGTGAACTCCATTTTTTCCCCAGAGAAACCTCTGAAATACCAAATAATGTTTATCAGATCGAAGTCATCGGTACTTAGATGTTTTTTCTGAATGTATATCTGGTCATTGTTAGAAATAACTGCATCTTCACCTGTTAGAAAATTTGCTTTCATGTCTGACAATTTTTAATTTCCTGAAAAGCATATTTGTTATAAATTTTTTTAAGTGTAACAAAGCAAGTAAGTCAGCTAGTCAATTTTACTGCCAATATATCTTTTATTACCGAAAATAGCTACAATCAGTTGGGAGAGGGGATACTAATAAAAAAATATAATGAAAGATCTGTTATGAAGTCCTTACATTTTTATAGATATTTGTTCTAAATTGAAAAACAAAGAATTAACTTTGTAAGGATCTTAAGTTTGACTAACGTTTATTTTATTTTAAAACTTTACTATCATCTCTTATTTTCCACTTCCGGCCAGAATTGACGTGAATATGTTCATACAAATTGTACTTGCTAACGCTTAAGTATTTAAGTTGTGGCTTTTTGCCAAGAGCGTGGTAGAAGGTAAGAGGGTGAGCCATCTTGCCACGAGGCTTCATCGGAGCTTGCCATCAGTTACCGTCCGCCTTTAAGGCCAGAGGTCTTAGTCCTCTTGAAAGCTAAAGACGTATTGTAGTTTTCCACAGTTTGCGTACTACAAACGTAGTACTTTAAAAGGCCAGTCTTAGTGTTAGTCATCTGTGTAAAATATTAAAAGTTAGCTCCTATTTAAATTTTAATTAGTTAGTAGACTTATATTTTTACGTTCAGACCACAAGTGGTTGGTCTTTGTATCTCGAAGTGTGGGAGCGACTGTGAAAACGTGGAAAATAATAAAGGGTAATTTTAACCTTTCTCATCTTGTCGTCTTTGCTACACTCCATAGGACATAGTTGTAGTCAACTCACTGTCCAGTCAGGACACGTCATGTTCGCCAAACAAATAAGAAGAAATAAGAGTCCTGATATTGTAACTGAAAACATACGTCGGTGGTGACACATTTTTTCTTCGGTATGGCTCTAATATTAATGTTCTATTGCGCGTTTTTTTAATACTGAATGTTATTTACTAAATAAATAAACTATCCTCAGGTGCGTTTCCTTGCTCAAAACAAAATAATAAAAAACAGTTCCAGTGCTAGGAAACGGACATTTTAACGCATTGACGCTTGGTTGTCAGAAATTACGTTCCCTAAAAACTGCTGTTAAGCTTTTAGTCTATCAACTAAATTTTGCGCATTTAGAAATCAGCTTCAACTATCTGCTGTTTTGAAA
The DNA here is from genome assembly GCA_000611955.2 of Stegodyphus mimosarum. Lineage (NCBI taxonomy): Eukaryota > Metazoa > Arthropoda > Arachnida > Araneae > Eresidae > Stegodyphus > Stegodyphus mimosarum. The sequence goes on from KK112426.1 coordinate 43,242, forward strand.
CTATAAGCTTTTCATTAAGATGTAATATCATACCCAGAATATTTTCACAAGATTGCATATGACTAAATAGTTCTAACGGTTGTTTCGTCGTCTCCGGTTTAAAAAGTTAAATTAAGCAGGCTTGCGCAGTACGACAATTATGATCACGTGACCTTTTAATGTAAAATTATACACAGTTTGAATTTTTATTCAAGTCCTTTCAAGAGGAAAGTCACAAAAAGTAGATTACTGTTTTTCTTCTATTAAATTTATGCTACGAAAGAAAGCCGGTGTGTAATATGCGAAACTGATGCGTACAAATTACATAAGCCAAATTTAGTTGACGGACATACGAATTTTTTGTTATCGTATAATGACTGCGGAGCTAAAAAAGGCTGCAATATAAAACACACTTTAACGTCTCGTGGTTTAAGCTTTAGAGAGGAACTGAAATTTGTAACAAAAACAGTGAGAAATGTGTTAAGTACTTAAGGATCTTCGCTGAAGACGTTGGCATTTAAGTTTCACATCCCTGTCCTCAAAATCATAAAACAAAAAAATTTGGATTTGAATAAGGATTTTGACAAATATTTGTTTTGAGAATATATAGGACCGAAGCCCGGTCGCGCAGCAAGCACCACAGGTCCGGGGTTCGATTGGACCAGCCTTTCATTCCTTGAGTAGGTCGATAAAATGAGCACCAGTTTCGCTTGGGTACTAAACACCGAGCGTCCTGTGACAAACTGACCACTTGTCTCAGGCGTATGCTCACACACTCCGGGGGGGGGAGTCCATTCCGGGGCCCACGATCCAGAAAGCAGATATCAGGGCACTGCCGGCCTTGGCTCTCTAAGCAAAGAATTTGTAAGGGAGTCCCTACAAATTCTTTGCTCTAAGGGCTGTTATGCCGCTGAGTTTAGTTTAGTTCATACATAAGATCAGTCAGAAAAATATATGCACATTTTAACAGATAGCATCTGCATACTGTTTCGAAGTTGAATTAACTTACAGTGTGCTACTTGCTCAGCACAAGTCGGTACAACCATGACAGTAATATGGGACGTGTGACGTATGATAATGAATCAAAATGCCCTTGAGGGATCTTGAAAGACGTCGTGTGGTTCTGGAAATTGGTTATGCGGGAGGTCTTTCGTCAAGAAATTACAGCCGCGTGTGCAGTAATAGGACAAAATGACCAATGTTGTTCAAGCAACCGCTCATCGTTGTGCTATGTATCTGACACTAATGGCTGCCACTCAGACATTTTGAGCACTCTATGTAATTATATAAGTGCAGATGTGCAGAAAGCACCTGCTTAACCCAGCCTAACCTGCGATTATTAAACCTAACCTATCTTGTGATACGTACGATAATATTAATTTAAGTTCGATATTAATACTCAACGAAGAATTTTGTTTCTTTAAACTGTGTTGCATTCTTCTGACGGAACAGCCTGTAAATGTGTGTTTTGAATGCAAAGACCTTTATTTTAGAACGTGAACGATCAAATCCATCAAATTTCCTTTCAAATAAAGGAGACGAAATAATTACAGAGCTGCTGTTCTGTGAAGAGATCCTTAAATGCAGTTAAATAACTGAACTAAGAAGCAAAGCTACCAGTTTTCCAAAGAAAATCGCCATGAAACTTTCAAGGATGATCAAGCAAATGAACGAAACGGAAATGTGGCACAGAAAAACAGCCTATTACAGGATCGGTAAGGCAGCTCAGAAACCAGTTTCGACTCTATAGCAGTGTCGATCCTACCTTAACTAGTAATAATTTAATCAAATTTTTGCGAAATCTAGAGTTATTTTTAACAAGTTCCTTTTTACGCCTATGGCTCACTCTCTCTCCTTCTACTACGCTCTAGGCAAAAAGCCACAACTTAAATACTTAAGCGTTAGCAAGTACAATTTGCATAAACATATTCACGCGTCAATTCTGGCCGGAAGTGGAAAATCGAGATGATAGTAAAGTTTTGAAATAAAATAAACGTTAGTCAAACTTAAGATCCTTACAGCTATAGAAACCAGAACACAACAGATAATTATTTTATTTCTCCTGTCATCGAATTTCTCAAAATAAAATATGAGTAGGAAGTTAACATCCTGTAAAATTTGTTGTCTTAATTAATTTTAATTTGTAAAACATTATTAGGAAACGTATTGACATAATAAATCCGTTAAAGGTCTTTTAATTTTTCTCTAAATAATTTTCATTATATCAGTTACATACTTTTTTAAGAAATATACCGATACTGAAAATAATTAATATTTTAAAATTGATTTAATTTAGTGCATGGATTAAATAAGGCCGTAAATATGTTCATCACAGGACATGGATTTGTTTTGAAAGTTCATGGTAAATGAGCAGTTATTCAACCGTTTCAAACTGTTAGATCATGGCTGTTCGAGTACCAAACGAATTTCAAACCGTTAGATCATTGTTGTTATTTCACAATAAAATCAGGAAATGAAATCAAGGCTCTTAATTATTTTTGTCATGCTGAAAGGATTTTTTTTAAATATTATGAAATTATTAGTCCAAAAGGCGTTAGCCCAGAAGGGCTATTAATTTCGTTTTGGCATTTTGTGTTGCTCCACTGTAAATGTCGGTTCACTTTTCAAATTGTTGTCACCAAATATTAGAGCCCGACATTTTATTTAAAAAAATAAATAATGAAGAATCTGCATGAATGTATGTATGTTTCTCGTGTTTCGAAAAAGCAACTCTACCTAGAGACATCAAATTTTCAATAAGTTGTCCTCCTCTAGACTATGCGGATCTGGAAGCCCGAACTTGGAATTTGGGATTTGTTTTATTATCTATTTCGTATTTTGAAAAACTTTAAGGAATATGTGATTAAAAAACTCAACTATTTCAAAGAAAAAGAAAGCAAAAAATAATAATAATCTCCATCGCGCGAGTCTCTGTATCAGACATTCTAAAAGATATGCCTTATTTTAAAATTATTTTGCGATATTGCTGATGAATTCAATTTTATAGTTGGTTTAAGTCCGAAGAACATGATATTTAATAAATAAAGGGAACACACAAAACGTTTAAAAAAATGTGTCCGTTTGGCCGTAATATAAAATCTGAAAGCTTTCAGATTTTTTTAGCCCAAAGTGCGTTAGCCCAGAAGGGCTATTAATTTCGCTTTGGCATTTTGTGTTGATTCAGTATAAATGTCGGTTCACTTTTCAAATAGTTTCCACCAACTATTAGGGCACTGTGTTATATTTAAAGAAATTAAATAATGAAGAATCTGCATAAATATATGTATGTTTCTCGTATTGTGATAAAACAACATTGTCTAGAGGCATCAAATTTTGAATAATTTAACGTAACTGTTCACCGAATGTGGGCATTTGGAAGCAATAATTTGGAATTTGTTTTATTATCGATTTCATATTTTGTAACACTTTAACGAATTTTTGATAAAGAAACTCAACGATTTCAAAGCGAGCAATGTCAACAGTTGTACGGGTAAAAGAAAAAAAAAATTATCTCCAGCGCGCGAGACTGTTTATCGGAAATTCTAAAGGTATTCTAAAGGTATGCTCATTTTAAAATTGCTGTTGAATTGAATTTTCTGAAATTGAAGGATATTATATTTAATAAAACACACGAAGAGTTAAAAAATCCCTTTGGACATAATGTAAAATCTGAAAGTTTTCAGATTTTTTTATTTCTTATTTATTAATTTATTCAGTTATTGAAAATCAAATTATTATAGTAGATTTTATACGTATTTTTTAAAGACATTATTGAATTTTGTTACCGTGGCATTAACTGTAAGTTGTGATTGCGACAAAAGAATAATAAAAAAAAAGTTTGAATACAAACATTACTTGTGAGGAATAAGCGAACACGAAGATAGTAAAGTAAGCAGTTTTAGAATAGAACGAAATAGGAGAAAAAAGTCTATTTTAATTAGGATATTGTATTGTTTCTTGAATGTAAAGCAGCCGTACATTTAACGCATTAAGCTATGTTTGATACACCGTTAAAATAATTAATGTAGCATATACACATAAAAAATAAATTTTTTGAAAGTTTTAAGAAAACCGTCCAAAAGGATTAGTGAAAGTTTTTCTAGACTCTCGTGAGCTCGCAATCTACCAGTCTTCTGTTGCACTCAGTTTTGCTAATCCATTTTCTTTTCATGTTTTTAGCTTTATCATTAAGCATAATTTTATTCACGTTTATAGCATATACAATTCAACAGCAAAATGATAAAAATTTTAGAAGCAGCATACGTTTAGAATTCCCTATGTAGTATTAAGTATTGGCATTACATTTTTCTATTTTTTTCAGTCTTTTCTCGGTTAATGGTGCCAATGTTCAGTTTTCTTACCGCAAAATATTTAGAAACACCATATCTTTAGAATTTCCGATAAACCGTCTCGCACGCAAGAGGAAAAAAAATGTTTTATTCCGGGCTGTTTTGACGTCACTGCTTGCTTTCAAAGCGTTGAGTTTGTTAATCAAAAATTCATTAGAGGTTTTCAAAGTATAAAATATGAAATTCAGAATTCAAAAGTTTGGATGGAGAACTACGTTATATAAAAGTTGATCGCTTTAGGAAACGTCGTTATTTCACACTGCGAACATACATACATACATTCAGATATACATACATACATACACATGTTAATGATAAATTCCTTAAAATATTACAAAATATGAACTCGATAATAAAACAAACTCCAAATCTAGTCTTCCAGATGCCCATATACGAGTGAAGGACTACGTTACTTAAAATTTGATGTCTCTAGGTGCTGTTGCTTCTTAACAGTGCAAGAAACATGTATACATTTATTCAGATTCTTCATTATTTAATTTCTTTAAATATAATACAGGGCAACAATATTTGGCGGCAACAATTTGAAAAATGATTCGCCGTTTATAGTGAACCGATGCAAAATTCCATTTGAGATTGATAACCCCTTTTGGGCTAATAAATAAATGTGTCTTGATTTGTAGTATTGATTTGGGATGTAGAACCAATGTCTGCTGTGTATATCTAAATATTTATTTTTGTGTTTTAGTGCAGAAAAGCGAAGGGACTGGTAACCTAAGAATAGGTCAATATCTGGGTGAGTCTGATCAACCATCTGGTCAACGTTTGACAAAAATTGTTTGATACAAGAGCGAAAATCTATTTAGTTTAAAAGATGGTAGTAGTTACTAGTTTGTTCAACGTGAACTGATGGAAGCAAATTCAAGTGTCTGATCTCATATGGAAGATTATTGCTTATTGCGCTTTTCAGGCTTCCTAGCAGTAATTTTTTTGTTTATGATCATCAAGATGAGTGATGACGAACTTTAAGAGAAACCATGCGAGCTTTAAATAGAGTTAATAAAACCACGGCAATTTTTTATTTTAGTAATGAAAATATAGCCTTTAAAAAAATTAAATGTTTAGATTTGTAAAACATGTAATCTATAAATTATCTTATGAATTCTGAACAGCCTATGAATTATTATGTTGTTTTAGCCTATGAATATGAATGTTGTTATAGCCTATAGTCTATGAATTATTATGTTGTTATTAGATACTTGAAACGTAAGTACATTATTTTCGATCTGTTTTAAATTTAAGAGTGTAGTTATAATGAGACTTTTGTAGATGGTGTTGTAGATATTCCATAAAGCTGATGCATGATGATTTTTTTGCCCGCAAATTAATAGTCAGCTTGCAGATATAATTTTTATTAAAATATATTTCCTTGGATGATAACGAAAGAAAGAATCATACCCTCAGGTTTCAAATATTCATACAAATGCAATTCATGATAAAATAAAGGCGGCGGACATGGCGTTTGATAGCACAGAGGCGAACAGAGATTACGAAGCGTAAAACAATAGTTGAGTTTTATTCCCACTGGGTCGATTAGAATTTTGGCTTGCAAGTTTTAATAGTATTATTGGTTAAAAGACATTTTCTCTTAAGTTCGTGGATCATAAGCGTTATTTAAGAATCATGGGAGAGAGATTAATTTTGAAATGATGCACTTCAGAAAGATTTATAAGCATTTTACTGTTTTTAGGAGAAATAAGGAAAATAAGCAAACAAAAAAAGGGGACTTTAGGAGTTAGTATAGGCTAAATTAGAATTTTATCTTGCATGTTTTTTTTGCATTAATTAGCACATACATACTCGTAATTTAAAGTAAAAATAAAAATTAAATTAAAAAATCATATTCAGGTACAGCAAAGCAGAACAAAAATGAAAATCACTCCAAACAGCACAAACGATCGCTGTAAAATTAGTATTAATGAAAAAAATTAATTAAATCATTCGGTGGCATTCAGCTTATTGGAGCAGAAAACATAAAAATTCAACTTTTCTTTCTGTAGGATTCGAAGCACATATCTTCCAGTTATTAAATGGACATAATAACCCCTTTTACGAGAGAACGCACGGACGAATGCAATAATTACTTATGCTGTCCCTTACTTAACGTGCAAATGGCGATAGACACAAGGCTCAATTTTGCAGATCTGAAAAATTGTGCTTCAGCACGTTTTACAAGCCGTTACTTTATAATAGGCACGGCAAGGTTGTAACGATCCTCCCCTCATTTGCGATCGTAGCATGTGTCGAGATCACTGCACAGAGGGAATTAGGGAATTCGAATTTTTATTTTTCTGTTACAATCGTTACCAAGGTTGTGAGGCTGGTTTGGGGAAGGGGATGTCTTTGGAGGGCTTACTTTAAAGAAACGGACTACAGTTGGGGCGCCACCGTAGAGAATGTACGATACATTTTTTTTTTCCAAAGGAAGAACATTTAAAATCAGCTGTTCGTCACCGAGATTCGAATCACATATCTTCCATCTGTTAGCTGGATATGTTAAATACAGAAAACGCGAGGGTACGCATGGAGCAAGGCAATAATCCTTTACAAGTTAAGGGGAAAATATATCTATTTCAGTTGAGTTTTAACAGGTAAAATTTTAAACAATCTTTACTAACACTACACTAATGTAAACAATCACTCGTGCAAACAAGCAGAGAGACAGCAGAGAGCTCTGGTAGACATTTATTACTGTGTGTTTTGCTGAGCAGATTAATTGTTCATACAAAGTAATTTATTAAAGAAAAAGTACCTGACAGTAGTATCAAGTTATTGGTTGTTGTCTGGTATAAATGATAGATTTCCTTTTAGAGGTAGCTGAGGAAGATATTTGCGTAAGAGACAGACTGACAGGGAATTGTTTCTGTCTTCTAAAAATTCAGTACTACAGTGATTACGCTGTTCTTTTACACACCGTGTTATCTATACATCCTCTTACCTGTACGTCGTATTCACAAAAGTCCTTAATGGGCTTTTATTTTCACAACCGTTTGTCATAGACGTATATTTCTGGGACAGAAGTGTTTTAAATGACGTAAATATTTATGTTTTGTCATTTTTAAAATGAAAGGAAATTACGATATCTAACGTAATGCGTCCCTTTCTTCACTTGTATTCCATGAAAATGTTAAATGTAAAATACAAAAAGCTGACTGAGAAATTTTATTTCAAAATTTGCTATTTCTGTCATTATTTTCAATTTGCACTGAGGAATCTGTTAATAAATAAATCAGAATGATTCGCGTTTGACTTTTAATTGTCGTTCAATGATATTCTTTTGTGATTTATTAACATTTTTAATTCATTGTTACATTTGGTAAAGAATTTTCCCACAAATAATTTTTAATTTATAATTATTATTTTTTTTATTTAATTAATTTATAAAAAAAATTATTTCTTCGGAGTCAGAATCTGATAATCAGGCAAAAAATTAATGAATCTACACATATTTTTCATTTTTAATTACTGCAAATAAATTGACAATTTGGCTACGTGCTAATACTGAGACCCGTTAGTGTTTTCTAGCAGGCGAATTCGATAAGATTCTTTGAATAAAATCTCCATTTGTAAAATAAAAAAAAAAAAAAAAAAAAAAAATGATTGATTAATACTCTGATTGCAATCTGTGTATAAATGTCCTTTCACTTATCCGTCACAAACCTTTCTCTAAGCTGATATTTCAGTTTCAATTACGTGCAAATGTAAACATTTCATTCTTCAATTTATGTACGACCTCTGTGTATGATGATCGAGTTTAATATAAATTTTTTTATCGAACAGGAGTCAAATTTTCTGTGCTTTATTTTTTAATAATGAACGCAAAATTTCCTTAAAATAAATGTTAAAACAAGAGGCACAGATAAAAAGTTAATTATCATATTTTATTCAAAAGTGTTCTTACATTTTTTAATCTAAAAATACGAAAACAGGAATCTTTGCTGTATTTAAAACATATTTGCACCTGGAAGTATTAGTCGACGACCAACGGTTGGCAAAGTAAGAACTTTTGTAAACACGGTGTCTAATTAATACGAAATATTTTGGTAATTCATTTCTGAAACTTATTTTACTTATGGTAAAGAAACGTAATGCTCTGTACATTCTTTGAAGAGCATAGTTTTCAAATAAACGCATACTCTTTGTTTTCTGAATTCTGTAGTTATTCCTTGGATTCGTGGTAAGCAGTTAAATTGGAGGTAAATTGCAAGAAGAGAAATACTGAAGATTACCTTAAAGAAATACGACAATTTAACGGAGAAGCTCTTCTTAGCACCAAATAAATATTGCGGCTAGTACAAAGTTAGAATAAACCCTCGAGCTAGAGTGAATGGCAAGTTTCGGGAAGAATCACGCTGGTTAACCTGTTTCTGACCTTGGTGCTGACACGATCGAAGGGGGACAAACATTGCTGTTCCCCTTTTTCTTTCATTCCCCCTGAGAGATCCCTCCGAAATACCTGCCACCATCATGTCACAAGCGCGTTGCACTCTAATTATGTCTGTTGTGGGGTCCACAGGTATAAAGCCAGGGGCCTCTTATTGGGGCTTGCATATTGTGCACTTAGGAAGTCTAGGAGCTTTGGCTTTGACTTTTCATTCGAAAAGTACGTTTTTCCTTTTTTTTTTTTCCTTTTACCGTTTTCTCAGACGATTTCCACAGAATGTGTGTGACACAAAAGCAATACAGTTCTCCCCTCGTCATCCCCCGCATTTTCTCTTAGCGTCATTTCACTCAGTTTTTCTTTTGAATGAAAACGGATAAAAAAGGGAAATATGTAAGCTGCAATTTGTTTGAAAAAAGTTGACGCAGCGGTAGCAGCATCCATATGCTTGTGATTTTTTGTTTCCCAGTTAAAACTCTTGTCTCCCAGTCACAGTTCTTTAGAGCACCGTTGCATGAGTAGGTTTTATGCTCGAAGACTGTGCTACATTTTTAGTTGAGGATAATGTAATTGTATTCGCTGTAATTTTTTTATCTAATGCGTCGGAAAGTAAGAGATATTCAACATTCTATCTAGGTCAAGGAAAGGGTAATCAAAAATTGATGTCAGAGTTACAAAACGCATTTTACTCAAAAATATTAAGCATTTGAAAATATTAAAATAATAAAAAATGTCCGATGTTTTCTTATGTTTAAATCTTAGTTCCATTTTCGTGTGAATCTCAAACCTGTATTGCTGATCTTAAATTTATGCGACGGATCTCAAACCTATTACATTGCATTACGGATTAAAATTGCAGTGATTTTCGCGAACCTTCAGTGCTGTAGGTACGTAGAGCAATTATTGTTATTGTATAATACAATGGTTTCGAACTGGCAGGCCCCCGAAGCAAATTTATATAGCCTGCGAAGAGATTGAGAGATTTCAATTATGAAATTGTTGCGAATGCTGTGTTTCGAAGGTTTCAAGTTTTCAATTATTTGAAGTCAGAGTTTACATGATTTTCATTACGATTAAAAACTAATGTGAATAACGCATCAGAAATTCTATAAATGGAGGTAACTAATTTACACTGAGATATAAATCTTATTAAACAATTTTGAAAAATTTTATTAACTTTTATTCTTACTTTGTAGAGTCATTAGGATTTTTTTCGAAACAGGAGACGTGAAAAATGAGCAATGCTCTCGCCGAGACTTGAACCACGAACCTCTCGAATACGCGCCGAGAGTGCTGACCACTACATCACGAAGGCATGCGAAGAAGGTGAGAGAAATACCTTATGTACTCCCCCTTTTAAAGGGCGACTGGGGATTAGGGGACCCAATCGCCAAATCCTGATGGTGGAGAATCGACATCCACCACCATTTTAGTTCGGGCTCCACTGTAGAGACATTTGATAATTTTTGAAAGCAGGAGAGATGAAAAATTTAGCAATCCCTCTCCGGGACTCGAGCCACGGACCCTTGAATACACGCCGAGCGTGTTGACCACTACACCACGAAGGCATGCTAAGAAGGCGGGAGAAATACCTTATAACTTGTCAACAAATAACTCAGTTGCGAGCTTTTGCACTAAGAATAATCGCTTTTTGGGGGAATGCATTTATATGTGAGCGGCTTTTTTTCAGACTTGAAAATTAATAAGAATAAAATCTGATTGACAGATGAGCATCTACAGTTCGCGAGAAAAACATTTTCTATTACTTTCTCTCCAAGGCTATAAGCCTTTAAGAAAATCGAAACGCCATCAATTATCAAGATGTAGTAAGAAATAAAAGACTAATATAATTATTTACGTACAAACATAGGTACTTTTACTTATCCTTCGAAGAAAAAATTAATAAGTAAGAGGCAGAGACTAAGTTGTTATTATTTATTCTCAAATTATTTTGTCCTTATTTGAAAAAAGTTAAAGTTTAAACAAAGTTGTTTAATAATTAATTAAATGTGCTATAAGGTATTTCTCCAGCCTTCCTAGTATGCCTTCGTGGTGTAATGATCAGCACACTCAGCCCGTATTCGAGAGGTCCGAGATTCGAGCCCGGCGAGGGCATTCCACATTTTTCATGTCTCCTGCTTAAAAATAATCCTAATGTCTCTACAAGTGGGGGCCGAACTAAAAAGGGTGGTGGATGATGATTCTCCACCACCAGAACTTGGTCATTCGGTCCCCTAATCCCCAGTCGTTCTTTAAAAGGGGGAGTATATAAGGTATTTCTTCCGCCTTCTTAACATGCCTTCGTGGTGTAATGGTCAGCGCACTCGGCGCGTATTCGAGAGGTCCGAGGTTAGAGTCCGGCGAGGGCAGGCATAGTTTATTAAGTATCGAATGATGAATATAATCAGAGTATTATAATAGCATTCATCGACAAAATCACGATTTTATAATATATATTATACACTCACGTTTGTGAAAATTGCAACACCAAGAAGGAATCGTCATAATTGAATGCAATTTAATACACAGTTGAGTGGTAGTGGTACAAATAAATGATTAAATGTTCAAAGCAAACAAACAAGAACAAGAGATCAGAATCAGTATTTTGTGTGGCCACCACGCGCCGCAATAAGTGCTGCTACACGACGTGGCATGGAGTCAAACAAAGTTTGAATGTCTGACTGAGGAAGAGCATTCCATATCGTTTGTACGCGTACCCAAAGTTCGTCTGCAGACGCAACAGGACGAGGATCACGAGCAAGACGCCGACCAATGACATCCCACACATGTTCAATTGGCGACATATCCGGGGAACACGCAGGCCAAGGAAGAAGCTGTACCTGCTGCGCTGCAAAGAAGGATTTAACAATCCGAGCAGTATGAGGGCGGGCATTGTCCTGTTGAAATACAGCGCCTGGCAAGCTTTGAAGGAAGGGAACAGCTTCGGGCTGTAGAACTTCACGGATATACCGGTTGCTGTTCAGATTGCCCACAATTCGTAGCAATTGAGATCGTCTATGATATGCTATGGCGCCCCAGACCATAACTCCGGGTGTTCGTCCACTGTGGCGTTCGATAATGCACTCCGGAAGGTGGCGTTCACCGGCATAGCGTCTGACACGAATGCGGCCATCATGGTACCACAAATTAAAGCGGGATTCGTCAGAAAACACGACATGCTGCCAATCAGCACGCCAGTCTCTATGCTGATTGGCCCATTGTAGCCGCAGGCGGCGATGGTCGTGCGTTAGGGGGATCCTGTATAAAGGAGTCCGTGCGCGCAGTCCACACTGCAGCAGACGTCTACGAATTGATGAAGCACACAATGAAACACCTGTAGCTATTGACCACAGTGCTGCCAATTGTCTAGAGGAAGCTGTACGGTCCGTCCGCGCCATGCGGACCAGGTGTCTATCATCGCGAGCTGACGTCACATTTCGGGGTCCACTCCCGGATTTCCGAGTTGTCCGACACTCGTCCGTCCACTGCTTCCAAACGCGCATCACTGTGCTGCTGTTACGCTGCACACGAGAGGCTACGGCACGATACGACAATCCAGCTTCACGAAGGCCGATGATTCTCCCTCGTTCAAACTCTGTAAGTTGTTCAAATCTCTCTCTCTTTCGTCGACGAGGCATAAGTACAGATTTACCACTAGGAGATAACCACCGATAACCATACACGCCTCGCTACAGCCGTCTATTTATTCGGATCCATCAGCCGTTCAGAGGGCGCTGCTCAGCATACGCATGTGCTACGGATTTGCAATTCTAATCATTTGCATATCATGGGCTACTTTGCATTTCCTGAAAATTTCAGCTCACTCGCGTAAGTCCTTCATGGTGTTGCAATTTTCACAAACGTGAGTGTATTTTAGCTAATATGTGCAGAGGGAGGTTGCTTAAGTGATTTTCTTGGCCATTTTTAAAAATTTTCTTTTGAAAATTTGCATATTTATGGCAAGCGTTATGTTCTACGAAGTGGAAATATTTGTATGTGGAAGAAAAAATTTTTTACAGGACCTTCGAGGTAAAAAACCGTAATCAAAATACCTGCAAAATAAAAATGGTTTTAATCAATTCAAATGAACTTGAATTAAGAAGCCAGCTAGAATTACAGACTCAACTATCAGTTATAATCCACGATGGTAGGATTGTGTGGTAGGCGAGATTATGTCCAAAGCGATAAATGTGGATTTAATTTAGCGGGTACATTATCAGTCCGCCCCCTAAGCAATTTTCTCAATGATGAAAGCTGGGCCAGGAAGAGAGAAGCTTACCTATTCCCGACGAATACTTTCAGGTAAGTGACCAACCATTGTGAGGAGGGAAGCTTTTGCTTACAGTGTGTATTTTGTGGGCCTGTCAGATGGAAACTTCTTCTACGTTTCTACGTTTCAGGCTAGAAAAGTCAGTTTTGCTGTTTAGTGTGTAGAAAATGATAGCGGTGATCGATGCAACTGATGTAGAGTTAGTGACAGTAGCAATTTTTTTACTTAGTAGAATTTATTAGTTTATTATTAGTCAGATTTAAAATATAGTTAGTAATTAGACCAATAGCACGTAGAGAATGAGTTGCTTGAATGTATGTAAAAAGAAGAACGAATATAATACGTAAATATAATCTCTCCTATACTAAAAGAACAAGGCCTCTAAACAAATGAAAGGATATTTTAAGTTATGAATACAATTTTTTAAAACGCCTCTTTAAAAAAAAATAAGGTAGGGAAA